>JANZLX010000005.1:25022455-25033429 GCA_025531955.1 Erythroxylum orinocense
AACTTTTATCTCCAAAAAGTCAAACTGTCACAATTCTTCATATTTTCACACTTTTTCTCTTTATTTCTTGATTTTTAGCTTTCTTTTAATCAACTCATTTACTTTTCTCTCATAACCTATACAAGTCTACTCAAATATCTAAGCCATCAAAACTAATTAATTCTTTTATTATTAATTTTCTTAAAGCACAATTTCATCTATAACACTATTCATATACAAAAACACTCATTTAATTTTATTTTAATATTTCTAATTTTCACTAAAAATTCGGGGTCCAACAATAATAGTTCACATGCTCATTGCTATATCGAGATGTATGAAACTGCTCAAATGTTAAACATCGCCAACAATCTAAAAAGGGTAGCCATTCAGATGAAAATTTTGTACGAGAGACAAATTAAAAAGCTTATAGGTTAAGCTATCTTTAAAATTTTATGTAATTAAAAAAATTTTGTTTCCCATTTCAATTTCAATTAATTGCATTGGATATTTTTACTGCGCATTTGCGCAAAATTACTCTACTAGTAACCTTTAAGTAGGAGCTCGCAATGTCAGTTAGAAATGTTTCAGCTGCAATGAATGAGATATCTTTTCTGCCTTGTAGCCAATAAAACCTAGTAAATGCAATTGAATATATGCTCTAAAGTCGATTAAAATCCACATGCCAAATGAGTAGAAAAACAGGAAAAGTCCACCGAAATGTTCAACCAAAAAGAACAGGTCATTAGATGCAATTCGAAGATGCAACTCAAAGTCAACGGAGATTTCAAGCTTTGAAGGGCACGGAAGGAACCGAGAATGTAAAAGAGTTTGAGTTGGTACGAAGGTCGAAGCATCCAAAGCAGAAGTTTTGAAGCGAAAAATATTTGCTCGGTTGAATTTACCTCCATGTGTACAGTTAAAAGTAGTGTGGGCAGTTCTTTAGGGTTTCTCTGCCGGATTGGACTGACTGTTGGAAAATTGGGTCATAGACACGGCCCCTTTTCGGAAATGAAATAGATTTTTGGACAAAAGAATTTATTATCGTTATGTAATGTCCCGTATAGTTTCAATTGAGCCTAATTTTCCAACTAACGATTAGTTTTACTTATCAGCGTTAGGGTCCGCATTTACCAAACTTGAAATATATCATTATATGGTTTAGAATAAGCTATGATATCAATCTTTTCCAACCGTCCCATTCAAAACAAGAATCCAACCGAAAGCCAAACCAGAATCCTTCACCTTCCAAACAAATTTGACTCAAATTCTCAACAACCGTTTACTCAGTTTCATGTTAGCGATAAAACCAAAGGCTTGTTGAGCAGCATATTGAGCTGCAAATATACAAATATTAAAAGACAGTAAATTTTCTGGAAGTGACAGTTAGTTCAACTTCTAGTAAATCTAGAATTAACCTCACTCAAATACAAGTAAAGGCGTCTTATATGTTGACTTATGTCTTATAGCCAATCAGTGAATTGTAATTTAGTGACAAAATAATCTAAAGATATTCTTTATCTTTCACATATTTAGATGTATATGATAAAGTCCATGTAATGATTATACATTGCAAATGAAATTATGATAAGATTATAATTATGATATTTATATTGTATTTATATATTATCCCTAAATTATTTTTAGTCAATATTTTATTAACACTGGACAATAATAAAACCTAAAAAGATTAGTTTACGTTATGTTCTTGATATAAAATTGCCCCTTGATCCAATTCAGTTATTTTCCTTATAAAAAAATAGTCGATTTCATAGATCAAAGTATAAAGATACTTAAACAAACATATGAGTGCTTATTAAAGAACAAATTCACTAAATTGACCACATATGAAAAATCCATTTGGAGCATTACTTGTATGTCTATAGAAATTTTATTGTGATAATTGCATAAGTAATCCTTTGACTTAGGATATCCAAAGTTATCTTATATAAAGGTTGTTATATTTTGATACTACTTATGATTTGTTCTAATCATAAGTAGTTTAGTTGGTAGTCACCAGATGTAGCGTGAATTACATAGAGGTAGTTGAGTAATAAAGATAGGATTCATCTCCCTAAAATAATTAGAGAGATTGTTTTATCTCGATTAGTATTAATTCGAGAAATTCTTAGCTAAAGTGAAATGACGTTTTGTAAATAGTTTACAAATGTCATTAACTGAATCAATAGCTAATGGTAGAAAACTAATATAATTGAACTAAAAATATACTAGACATTAATTTCATGCTCTATGTCTAATTGAAATATTGTATGATTAATGATTCAATTATATAGAAAAATCATGCACAAAAAAATATTTGGGTAGTCATAATGTGTTGTTAGATGTCAATTTTAATTTATAAATATCAATTGTTTAATTAAAGAATTAAAGATAAATTAAAGAAGCTTAATTTATCTCATTTTAAATATGATTTAAGGTTATAATTTATATCCATTGTCAACATATTTGAGAACTTAGGTTATACATAAGGAATAGGTTTAAGAATCCAAATAGGTTATACAAAAGGAATAGGTTCAAGAATCCAAAGATATTTTAGTTAAGCTTGACTTGATTATAAAGTTTAAGATATTTTATGGTTAAATATGAGATTTAATAAATAAGGATCAATATGAGATATTAGATTTTTGGGCATAATTTATATTTAATTAGACTTATTTGTAATTCTAATTAAAGTTTAATTAAAATTAGAATTTAATTTCAATTAAATTACTAAATATCTAAAATTTATTATTAACAGGCTTAAATTTAAGAGGAGCTAGCATCCCTTAATTAACCCTATTTACAATAGTTGTAGAGTTCTCTCAACTTTTTTTTTTTTTGGATACTATTAGAGGGTATACATTTGAGTAACTACGGTGGTTGAGATAAGTCAGTTTCAAAAATAGTTCGAAGTATACGACAAGAATATAATCAAGATTTAGGATAAAGTACGAATTAAGATTTATATGTTATTATGATTTAATTGATAATTATTTTATAACATTTAAGTGATATTGGCTTACGAGAAATCAAATACAAAAAAAGTTTTGTAATTATTCCGCTACGCATAGAATCGGATCCGGCCTAATTTTTCAACACTACATTCAACAAGTAATTGGAGCTATTGCTTTTATTGTATCTTGAATAGAACTTGATGGAAAGTCCTACAAACAGGAAATACAACTAAAAACAGACGTTTGGAATAGTCGTTAATAGAACTACGAATATCGAGTTCCATAAGCCCCCTGTAACAATACAACTCTTTTGAATATCGAGTTCCATAAGCCCCCTGTAACAATAAAACTCTTTTGTTACAAAAGAGTAACAGCTTAGCTTGCTTGGAAAGGTAAATTAATCAAAACTGAAATTAGGTCATACCACTTTGGCAGATTTTGCAGAAATGTGTCATACAGCAGCTAGGGTCAAGAGCAAATGATCAGTCACCATACATTTTAGTCTCTGAATGAAGCGCGTATGCTTGGTGGTCCTACACTTCATTAGCTGGGGCTGAAATAGAGAGCTGAGCATGGATTCCAGTCCTTCTGTTGTATATTTAACATACCTGCTTGGACTAGCATCATTTTCGGCTGGAATGCCAAAGTTCTGCAAGTAGATCCTATAAACAGGTATAAAAGCTAGCACTAAAAGTTTGCATATCCTCAGCCTCAACTTTTCATCCGGGACAACCCACTTGGAGTGCCTCGCATACATTTCATCAAAAGCCTCATTAAATCCCCTGAGTCTCTTTTTCACCAAATCATTGCAAAACCCTCTTTTAGGAGAATTATAAATTTGGCTCTCTTGCCTAATAGAAGCTAGAATTCTTCCCCAGCTTTCTCTCGTGTAATGTGTCATGTAATAGTCCGTGTACTGTTCGTGAGCTCTCAACCAAGACTCTCCCATCATATCCCCAAGTTTAGTGCCTTTCAAATTGGAAAAATGGCAATGATTGTTCATCATAAAAACATAGGAGAGTGCAACATCTCTATGAGCCTTCGACCAGGTGTCCAAGTTTTGAGCAATTTCCTTCATTATGTTATAAATCTGGGCTGTAAGAATCCCCTCTTCATGCTCTGCGTGTTCCCAGCTTTGACGAATTAAAATAATCTGACACAGTAATGGCTTGAAATGGTCGCCTATCAGATAATTGCTGTAGTCTGTAACAAAACTGACCAACTTTGGAACACTACCATCTGCAGGAGGAATACTTTGCCTCTGCAACTTCACTTGCAGTGGAAGTTCAAAGAAAATTTCCCAAGCACCATCAACAACTCTCTTTATTAAATCCCTTGTGAGTGTTTGGATCTTAGAACATGATTCTCCCCCAAAGAGCCTATTGAAATCGACTCTCATATAATGCAAAAACTCGAAAACATCCAATAATTTCAAAAGCTTCATAGGATCCTTTTTACACTTGGTAATATTAACTCCGAAATTGAGAAAACAAACAATTCCAGACTGGACAGCTATCTCAGCAAAACTTGACATCCAAAGGTTTGATCCGAGTTTCTCGAAAATATCACTGCAGAGTTTAAACTCAACTGCGAAGACATGTTTTACTGCCAGCTTAAAATGCTGACACCAATGATCTATAAAACCATCTATATCTTGAACATCATCCGAATCTGTGATTGACTTCTGAAGGTAATCCAAGTCAAGTGTCCGTAAACTAGTTTTCGCATTCTTGCTTCGAATTTCAACGTATGTCGTAAAGCAATTCTGAAGCCTGTTATTGGCACGAAGCCTGCCAACAATATCTCGTAGTTGCTCTATGACAGCTGCAGGAAGAGGTGATTGGACATCAGAATCCTGTTTTTGAAAGGACTCGGAGACAAGTGCTAGAGCTGCTGGAACAGAGTATTCAGTGAGAAGTTGCTCAAATCTGATCTCAAGTTTGTCCAGTGCGAGAAAGAGAAGTCCTCCTCGAAGACAAGCTCGTTTCTCCCTAACCTGCACTTCGCTCAGAATTCTTAAAGCCTTGTTGATGCACATAAAGTAATGTTCGTTGACAACAGTATTATCTTTCATGAAGTGAAGAATTGCTTCCAACCATTGACTTGCCAAGCCACAGTTGGCTGACAGGAACTTCAGGGCTTCTTCAAGTTGCTTCACCACGAACAGATAAGCTGAGAGAGGAGAACAAGATTCCGCCAAGAGTGACTTCTCCAGGTCCCGGATAGAATCATATACCTTTACTACCGCCATAGCAGGGCCGATGGCACGATCAATGTGGTCTTTTATGGCAAAAAATGCGCATTTCTGTACAGGGTTGGATTTCATTTCACTTTCCAAGGACTGTAACCTGTGCCCAGTCCCATTCAATCTTTGGCTGCAGTTGCCTAGATGAGAGGTCAAAGCCCTTGAACTCTCCAGGCTGGTTTTCAGTAAGTCCCTTGCGGTCACAAGTTTGTCAATGGCGTCTACATCAGCCATTGCGAATAAAGTCGACGACCTTGTCCTGCTGTACCCGGAAACTGACTCGGCCATTGATCTCTTATTGGACGGATGTTCGTGATACGATTTTCTTTTCTTGTACGTGTTCTGGGTTTCGTTCGTTTCTTAGTTTCTTATCAGCTACTCTTCACTTTTCCTAACCGAACTCAACAACTTAACTGAAAACAAGACTAAAATGTATTCAAACCAAACCTGACTTGCAAAACAAACATCTCTTACATATCTCAACTAGCAAGAAGTGGACTTACAGCTCTGCAATCTATAATTATTCTATTTATGTAATTTCTAATGATGGATACAGAACTTATATTCTCATTTATCGTAAATCCCTTCATTCTGGATTTATAAAAGCTATCGACACTGTAGTGTTTAACATTATGTCTCCTATTATTTAAATCAGAACACAATTTTCCATTTAAAATTCACTTGGTAGGAAGGCTTATTTTTAAGACCTAATTTAAAATTTTAGATACTAATTATAATTAAGTTCTAGGCTTCTTTTTATATTTTATATTATGAGTATATGTTGATTTAAAAAGTTGGGTTTACTTCATACCTAAGGTCCTGAAATTGAGATTGTTGGAATTAATTATATCATTTAACATTCTTTTATTTTAAAGCCTCATGCTGGACAAAGTTATCAATACCGTACTGATCCTAGTATCGAATTGGATTCTAGTTCGATATTGTACTGGCACTGGCCAATACCAAATACTGTTTCAGGTAATTTTTTTAATTTATAAAATAATTCTTGATTTTTTTTAAATTGCAAAATATTTCGTTGTCATATTGTACTGTTATACTGTATATTTTATAAGTTTATATTAACTCTATCTCCAAAAATCATAATAATAAATAATAACCACAATTAATATGAATAACAATAATTGTCAAATATTTCACATGTAAATAATCACCACAATTAATATAAAAAATACAATCATCATCATACGAATATAAAATTAAGTACAATACAAAGTATTAAAAATATTACATCAAAACGTCAAATAAAAATAAATAAATATTCTTACTTCTCAAACTATTACAATTTATGAAAAGAGTTCATAATAAAGAAACAACTAAGTAGAAATGAAACCTAAAACAAAAATATTTACGATTAAATTACATATATATATAATTTAACATATACATCAAATATAAATAAAATTAAAAGGAAAGGAAAAACAGAAACCAAGAACTTCATTTAATTGTTTACAGGATTATACTCGCTATAACTGCACTAGCCCTAGTTATCATTTGGCACAAAATTTTTATCATTGAGAGGAGCCTAATCATCATCATCATTCAAATTCAATGCACCAAATGAAATGTCAATGCTTTCCTATATAAGATTATCTTCCAAGTCATTAACATCTACCAAATTCGGTTCTTTAGAAACCTAATCTAACAAATGATAGATATTATCAATAGAACTTGGATCTGTTGAACTACTTGTGCTATTAAGATTCCTAGTAAATAATAAAATCTAATTATTAGAAAATTATAAGAAATTATATTGAAATTAATAATGATAATAGCATACCTTTTCCGAAGCTTTAAATTGTAATGAATGAAAACGAAGTCATTTAATCTTTCGTGCTCTAATCTATTCCTTTTCTTGAAATGAATGAATTCAAATATGTTTCAGTTATGTTCACAACATGTAATGCTTATACATTGACTTAAAATTCGAATTGTAAACCTTTGTAATTCTGGAATACCAGTTCCGAACTGATCCTACCAAGAAATTTTAAGTTGTAAGATAACAAAAGTAACGTTAAAAAAAGTGATAATTAATTTTCAACAAATAAGAAAAAGGAAATAACTAATACCTGGAGAAAGTTTTGCTCTTTGTCAAATAGCAATTGGCATTCCACAATCCCAATAAGACTGTTTATAAAGCGTCATTTTTGAGCTTAAGAGATCTTGCATCATTTCATGACCAACAATTATTGTAATAGCGAATGACATTCCTCTACTAACTTCAACCTTCTTTGTAAAATCCATTCTGAAATAGACACTAGGATTAAAAAACACGCTAGCTGCAAACAACGGAGAAGAAAGTTGCCTTTCCTATCTCTCATTGATGATTGCAAGATACGATGTGTATACAGAAGATCTATGTTCCAGATTGGCCTTGATTACTTTCTTCGCCCTCTTAATGGCATAAAAAAAACTCATTGTTGCCTTTTCTTCACTGTTAACCTAGGGAAGCACCCTCATCAAAAGCTTACAAACTCGAATAACAAATTGCCATTGAGACTGAAATTCTCTATCTTCCTATATAAATATCGAAACCTCCAATTTAACATTATACCTAGCATGCTAAGATGCAACCTACTTCTCACTTGTAAACATTTGCTTTAATTCTTTCTTCATCGTAACAAAAAGACTAAAGTGATAAGAAAATTGTTGCAAATTTTGTCACAGTAGGACGACACAAATTGCTACCATTAGTAAATTCCTTGCTCATTAAATTCAACATCTGTGCATGATTATAGATGAACTTGGTCACCTTTTTAGCTTTTTGCGCAGTCTCATCAATAATAGGAAAATACCTAAGATCTCTTATATTCTCCAGTATTTAGGTCAATGCAATGTGCAGCACGAGGAGTCTAAAAAGAAGAATTATAGTTATTCTGTAACATTCTTCCTATCGCTTTATAAACATCATTGTCAGTAATGAACTGAACAATGTTTTCTGGCCCTCCTTCATTCACAACTTCATCGAATATTTCAAATAAAGTATCAGTATTTCTAATAAGGCTAGATGCATCAATAGACTTTAAAAACATTGAGCCATTTGTAAAATAAATCAAAACAAATAATGATAGGCTCTTGTCTCATATTTGTCCAATCATCACAGGTGATTGAACACTCATAAGTAGCCTAATTCACTCTTCTTTATGCCAAATAAATTTTAATTTCAAAAATTGGGCAACTCAAAAGTTAACCTATTAAGTCATTAATCAAAGGAGATTTGTCGAAAGAGGCTATAACATCCACTACCAGCTAATGATAGTAAGACTGGGAAGCATTAAATGATGAACTTGTATCATACCACCATCTATTTATTGTCATATCTACTTATGAGTTGCATCTCTTGATTGCATTACACTAAGAATTCAAGGTTAGGCTCCAAAAGTAGTTCTTAGGGCAAAAAAAACTCATCACTTGCCTTCTTCTTTTCCTCACATTAGGTCCAAGTATAGCATTCACTTTTTCCTAGGCTTGAGATGGAACACTACCACTACCACTACCATTACCACCTTTAACATTTCCACAATCATTACAAAAATCAACAAACTAACTTTCACTACCAATTTGATAATTCGGTCTCTCCTTTCTATCTTTCTCGTGTCGATATTCTTCAAGCAAAGTTTTTGTTTGCCATTTCATATAATAACTTACTTTTTTACAAGATTCCACATCTCCTTTAACCTTAGTTAAATGCTTCTTTAATCGGGTGATTCCTTCATCTTTCAAATGCTTGGTACAAAACAAGCAAATAGTATGTTTCCTCAAACTGGAGACCAGTGCATCATGAGCCCAAGTTAGATCATTGTATCTTCCTGCAGTGGTTCGATCAGGAGTACTTGAACGTCCTTCCATTTGTTTGTAAAAATAAATGAACACATATATCAAAATAAAGAACATATAATTTCATCGAACACAATTCATTATAAGTCAAAAAATAATAATACAATTATTCAATATACATAATTACATAAAACATACATACAAATTTCCATTTCTAATAGTCACAAAACATACATAAACAATTTCCATTTCCAAAATTTTTGAATAATTTCAATTCAAAGTTTCAAACATCACAAACACATATAAACAATTTTCATTTCCAAATTCCAACAATTTATAACAATTTCATTTCTAACCGTTTCCAACAATTTCAATTCAAAATTTAAAACATCACAAAACACACGTAAACAATTTCCATTTCTAACAATCACAAACATACATAAACAATTTCCACTTTCAACAATTTCGAACAATTCCATTTCCAACAATTTCAAACAATTTCAATTAAGAGTTTCAAACATCACAAAACACACGTAAAAATTTTTCATTTCCAACAATCACAAAACATACATAAACAATTTTTATTTTCAACAATTTTAAAATTTTCAATTCAACCATTACAAAACATACATAAACAATTTCCATTTCCAACAATTTCAAAATTTGCAGTCAATACTTTTAACAAACTTTTAACAATTATATAGTTAATACATTAATTATGTAATTTAAAATATTTGACAAGCTAATAATTGAAAGTCAAACCATAGATTCAATTTATTTAATCTTGGTAAACACAAACATCTTCGCCTTCCTACCAATAACTCTATAAAGTATAAGAAAAATTTATTAAAATTTTTAATTATAATTAAAATGTGTTACTCAATGCATATAATGTTTACTTTTTTTTGTAAGCTTATAATTTTATTAGGCAACAAAAAAAAGTAGATGCTAATCATGTTTTACTAAAATTTGTTTAGATTCTGACTTTTTTTATTAAGTTTAAGTATATTGTTTTAAATGGCTTAAACTTTATAATTTAATTTTAAAAGTAATTATATTAAATTTTTAAATCTCGTACAAATAAAGATTTAATTATCTTATAAACATAAGATAAGATATAAATTTGAATATGTCACATTATTTAGCTTACCAATTTTAAAAAAATTATGTCAATTGTCTCAACTCTAAATTAGTAACCATACAAATTTCCATTTATTGCTGATTGAATTAAACCGGTGTTCTTTCCATGGATGAAAGCAAACTACTTCAATGAATCAATTTCCATTTTCAGGTTCCATTCCACACAACAAGCGACGCAACAACAAATTAACAAATTCCATTTACAATTTAGAAAATACACCACCAATTCCATTCAAAATTCATAAAACATACATAAAGTTATAAAAACATACCTAATTGCTTCAGGATTTAACAACAATTTCAACAGGTCGAGTCGAGTGCTAGATAAATCTAGATCTATTTTAGATTTGGTGTGGAGGAGGACACCCAAGACTCCAAGAGTGGTGAGTGAAGTGAATCACACGTTAAACAATATTTGATAATGATATACAGATGCACAAGAAAGGGGGTTGAATTGTTTATCTTTTTCGTTAATCCCCTTTTTGAAAAATAGTTCGTTAAAAGAAAAACTTGTTTCTTTTACGAAAACTACTAAGTATCAAAATTATAGAAAGTTTTAAAATACTCGTCTAAGATTGTAAACTCGAAAATTGAAAAATGAAAGAGATTAAGGGTTGAGAACACAACAATTTTTATACTGGTTCACCCCAAACCGTGGGCTATGTCCAATCCTTAGATGTCTTTATGAGATTTCACTATCTCTTAAAACTTTACAAGTATTATTTGTTACTGAGCCTCTTCAGGTCTCTTACAGTCAGTATTCTTTCACTCTTAGCCACTTCAAGCTATCTGTACTACTTTCAACTGAAAGGTTTCTTTCGAGCTTTGTTACAGGAAAAAAATAGCTCTAGATTTTTGCAC
>JANZLX010000005.1:25099246-25109976 GCA_025531955.1 Erythroxylum orinocense
TTTTCCCCGTTTTTGTTCTTGTTTTAGTGGTTTAGGCTAGGTTTTCGCGGCGAACTACGTTCGTCACGAGGTTTCTGAAAATCGCCTCTGGTAGCGACGTGAGATTCCCCTCGTCGCGACATACCAAGTTGCACGCCTCGCCGCACCATCAAGTTGCGACGTCTGGCGTGCCTCATCGCGATGTGTGATTCGTTCGTCGTGACGTGTGATTGCAGAACTTGTCTCGCCGCGGTGTCTTCCCACACGTCGCGGCGAGGAGGCAGTTTTCACTTCTTCTGCCTTATTAATTTTGCTTTCTCTTTATTTCTGCAGGAAAATGCCTCGCATCAAGAACGTCAGCCGGGCCGAGCGACCTTCCACCCCCTCCCATGCCCTCCCCTCCTCCGTTTCCCTCGAACTTTCCCCCGACCCTTCTCCTTCCTATCATCCTGCCACATCTTTCGAATCTCTCAGTTTTTCCTCCAACCATTCTCCTTCCCCACAACCATCCCATTCTTCCCATCGTCCAACTTCTCCCAACCATTCTCCCTCGCCTCCAATCGATCTGGAGTATACGGAACCTAGTCGCGAAAATCGAGGCCAGGGCGTTACTCTATGAACTTCCCTTCCCTCTCACTCCCCACCACAACCCGTTTGTTCGTCTACTCGTTCAATGCCAACTCTCTGGCTTGGTGCAACCTCGGACGCCTGGCAATGCTACATTTGTTTGCCACTTTTATGCCCAGACTCGTCACTACGGCACCTTCGGCATTAATTTCCAAGGTGTCCGCATTCCCCATGCCTTTTCCCCTATCGCCATCCGTGAATATTTTCACCTTCCACCCACTCCTCGCTGTCACTATTCTGAGCTCATCCATGCCTACCCCTGGAGTGATGTCCTTCGTACCCTATATCCTGAGGGTGCCGATTGGTATCGACTCAGGGGCTCCCAGAGCTATATCCGCCGAGCTAACCTTCGCCCAGAGGCCCGTCTTTGGCTACACCTTATTTGCAACAACGTCCTTCCCACCACCCATCTTGCCCTTGTTCCGAAAGAACAAGCCCTCTACATCTACTTGCTCATAGTTGGTCGTCCGGTCGACATTGCCCTCGCCATCCATAACGCCCTTCGCCAATCCATCCTTACTTACAACCTCTCCCATTCCATCATCTTCCCTCATTTAATCACTGACGTGTTTCGGGCCTATCGAGTCCTGGAACATTCGACCGACCATACCTTCGAGCCTGCTTCTTTCTTTAAATACATCCGTCTCCGTACCCCTCGCCTTCACCAACAGCCTCTTCCCCCTCCTCCTCCCTAACTTGCCCCATCTCCTTCTCCTCCATCTCCGCCTCCAACCGTTCCCTCGCCTCTTCCTTCCCCGCTCGTTGTTGCCCCTTCTTCCGAGGACTCGCCTCGCTAGGCCGTTCCTCCCCTTCTTAAGCATCAGGTCGCCTTGCTTCGCGAAGATATCCGGCGTCTCGAGGCCCAGCTGACGGCTAACCGCCAGTTCCACCTTCAAATGTTTGCCTTGCTTACGGATCGCCTACAGCTACCTCTCCCTCCTGCGGCCTGAGATTCTTCAGCTGGTCCTAGCTCTTCCCCCCAGCCCCTCCTGATCCTCCTGCTGTTGATCCTCCGGCTTAGCTTAGGCATTTTCCTGTTTTCTTTTCTTGTATTTATTTTCTTTTGTTGTCTTTTCTTGTCGTTAGTTTTTGGATCCTTAGTTCTTTTTGTACCACCTTTATTGAGCTTTCATGATTAATTCCACATTTCTCTCTCTTTGTGCATTCTTCTTTTTCTGTTCCATATGTTGCATTTTCATTGAGGACAATGTGTGGTTTATGTGTGGGGAAGTTGTTTGCCCTTCTTTCTGTCTTATTGCATGCTTTTTGACAATTGTTTATGAATATGTTAGCCAATCTCGCAGTCTGTTGGTAAAAACTTGGTAATTTTAAAATTTTCTGTCATTCTGCAATTCCTCGCCGCGACGAGAGATCACACGTCGCGATGAGACTATTCATTTTAGTGCGTACGTCGCGATGTCAACAATGTTACACGTCGCGACATCCGAACATCGCAACGCACACTGCTGTACGTTGCGACGTCACCTTTATGCATGAATGGTTTTTGCCTAATTCCTTCCCCTCAATTCAAACATTTTATGCACTGGGCTTTTGTGGTTGTTGTGTACAAAGCTTTTATAAGTTTCAAATTGGTGCCTGAGTTTTTGAAAATACCTTCCATTCTTTTAACAATAGTCGGAATTGGCAAAATTTTACTTTCAATGTTTTAAACACGAAGTGAATGGAAGCATACTAACAAAGCAGTATTTTAAGTTTTTGAGACTTGAGATTATTCATTGAGACAATACCCTTGTTGGAAGGATATTTGAGCCAAAATTTTTCTTCTATCTTTTGTGCATCTGCTTATTTCATACTTCTCTAGAACTTGTGTCAATTCTTACTCGAAGCTTAATGGACTAGAATTTTGTTGATGTGATAGAGGCGTTCCTTCTTCAAGCCCTTTTCCCCAAACACAGTCCCTTAAACACTTATCCATTGCTAGCCCTTTGAGCCTTATTATTTATGAATACTTGCATACATATTTATGTGATGTCATTAGTTATTTTGCATTCGTCTATATCTCATAAAAATAAAAAAAAAAGATAATGAATTTTTTGTATATCTCATAAAAAAACAGGGATAATGAATTTTGTTTGTCCCAAAATGGGACAATGTCTCTAAAATGAGACGGTGTTCGTGAAAAAAAAAGTGTCCTGTTTATACAAGTGTTTTGATTCTTAGTTCAACTGTTGACATCAGTTCCACAATTAGTGCATGTGCTCAAATTATTCTTTCTTTCATCACATCCATTCATTTAGCCTTCCGTACATTACAACCCTGAAAAGTCCTCTTAATCTTCGAAATAATAGTTCATGTAGTGGAGAAATAGAACTGACACAAGCTTATGGTAGGGGATGGATTAAGCAGATTGAGGGTGAAAACATCCCTAAACACAAGTGAGATGAGCACAAACACTTTACCTTGAGTGATTCTCTTTTGTTCAATCTTTTGAACTTAAATTCATTTAGTGTTTGTTTTATTAGCACTCTTCCAATTTGCTTTGATTGAATTCTGAGAAAGTGAATTATGTTAATTTCCTTTTATTGTTTTGAGCATAGGCGGATTTTTCTTTTTCTCTTATATCTTTTTGACTCTCGTAAAGTTTGTCCAGGAGTACAAAGGTCTAAGTGTGGGGGAATTTGAATGAGCCCAAGTTTACATCATTAATTGACTGCATTTTCATAACTGTTGATGTACCTTTTGACTCCTAATTGCGACTTTTGTGCTTAAATTAGTTCCTTATGTTGAGCTCATACTATTTGCAATTTTTTAGTAAAATTGTTACAAATTTATATTAATTGCATTATAATTTTTCGAAAGGACAATTGGTGCTGCAAACTGTGATTTAGTGCCTGTTTGGATCAGCTTTTGGAGGGTCCAAAAGCACTTTTGACTACCGCAAAAGCTATTTTGAAGAAAAAATAGGCGTTTGGCAGTACATTTCAAAAGCACTTTTCTAATAAAAACAGCTTTTTTAAAAGCTCAAATGCAGCTTTTTTAAAAGCTATAATTTGGAGCTTTTCAAAAAAGCTCCAAATTATAGCTTTTTCAGGAAGCTGATTTTAAAGTTACGTTCCGTCACTTCCGTAAAGAAAATTGAGCGTCTCTTTGGGTATGTGTTGTTACTAGCCAACTCTGTGTTTCCTCTACTCTGTGTTGCCTCTACTCTGTACTTCCGTCGTCTGCGTTGTTGTCACAGAGCTTATCCTTAATACCATCATCACCATGAATGTCACCACTAAGGTAGCGGTTGTCGGCAGCGGAAGTTATTCTCTCTCTTATCGTGTTTGAGTCCGCCAGAGGTCCCGGTGGCTGCATGTCTCAGAGAAAGTACTCATCCCTCACTATCATCAATTCTAATTCACGAAGTCTTTTAAGGCTTAAAATTCTTATTTTCGTTTTCTTGTAATAGAGAAGTTTTGAAGATGGGAGGGAGTTGTTGTTCGACCACGGTGCTCCGTTTTTTAGCGTTAGCAATGTTAATGCGTTAAATCTTGTTAATGAGTGGGAATCCAAAGTCCTTGTTGCTGAATGGAACCAGGGTTTTTGATCTTTTGATTATATCTCTCACAAATTTCTCAACTTGGAACAGGTTTGCAGCTAGTATGCCCTTTACATTCATGTGTTTTTTTGGCTTTTGGAGGTTGCCAAATTACGTGTTTCAGTGCTATGTATAATCCTTGAATTTCTTTTTAAACTTGGCATCAGCATATTTGATTCCATTTACATTCATACACATATGCAAAACGTTCGATCTTGTGCCGTCCGGGAAAGAAACTTGTCTTTTATATGTTGGAGTTAGAATCATGTGTTTTGACCTGGATTAACGTAGGAAGTTCTGAGGTGAGATCAGTCAAATTTGTATCTTATTGAACGTTCATCTCAGAGCCGTATCTCTCTTGTGTCAATTTAAACTGACTGTAAGCAAGAACCCTTTATGCATAGTTTTAAAACAAGAATCAAATTTGCAAGACTTGAAGCAAAAGCCAAAAGAATCAAATATGCATAGTTCTTGTACACATACTTACAGTCGTATATTATTATTTTAGTGAACTAAAGTAAAAAGCCAAAAGAAAAAAGGCTGCTATTTATATAAGATTGCATGAATTTATGGATTTTCCAGATCCCTCAGTTGAATTGCCTGTTAAAAGTTTGGGGCCAAAAGCATGAATATTGCCTCGTTTGACCTGAAATTAGGAAGAATTATGATTATTATTTTGGAATCAGTTCTCAAAGTCCTATGGCACATCTTAATCACTCTTTGCCTTTCTTTGGCACATCTAGACAAAAGCTTCCTTTTTCCTTGTGTTGATGGATTTTTATCTAAAAGTTTTTCTCTCTTACCTTGAATTTGATTCTTTAAACTTAATTTTTCAGAAGAATATAGTCATCTACTTACTGCCATCTATAGCCTACTTTATTATTTTCTATATGTCTTGAATGAATTACTTGGATAAATGGTGCAGTCTTTACTTTCCTTGCTTTCAACTTTTTTCCAATGACCTTTGCAGATGTGTGCAGATAATTGTAAGGATGACATTACATGCATTATTGCCTTTGATTCTTGAATTTGAGTGACACATCACTAATTATCAATTCCATTTAGGAAGGACTCATCAAGAGATACGTTGGTGTTCCAGGCATGAACTCTATTTGTAAAGCATTATGCAGTGAGACTGGTAAATGCTCATATGACTGTTTGCACATTTGAGTATCTATTATCTGGGTTTAATATGCACTATTATATATTCAGGAGTCGAAAGTATGTTTGGAGCTGAGGTACGTAGGCTGGAGTGGTTGGACAATGAGAATTTGTGGACATTGACTGGTGCAGACGGGAAGGATATTGGTCTTTTCAAGGGAGTTGTGGTGTCAGACAAAGCTATGTTTTCTCCAAGATTCACAGCTGTGACAGGACATCCGCCACCACTTGGTATGAATTTTGACTTGTAGATCGTAACCTTTGCTGAAGTCAAGAATATATGTCAAACAGTGTCATTCTCAGATTCAATTCAGTTGGTGACAGGATTGCATTCAGTTTTTGCTTCTACTAGGTATTAACTAAGTCTTTGGATTTTTTCATTGATGGTTTCCTTGATACCTGTTTTGCTCCCTGCTTACCAGATTCAGAGCAAAGAGAGGAAAAGTAAAGGATCAAAGAAGAATAGGATTTGTAGATGAGAGAAGAAAGATAAATTAAGATTTATCAGGGACAAAAGGGAGAGATAATTACATCGAAGAGATGATTGGATTGTGAGAATTTGTTGTGGATTTTTATTGTCCACAATTGGACTTAACAGCTATTGTTTACAATATTGTTTAAAGTGGGACTGTTCTATTTGTTTCCTGTTTCCTCTGTAAAGAGTTTAGGTTCTTATAAATATCATTTAACTCGGGACGACCTATGTTCATATTATGAGTGTAGATTTCAAAATGCAAGCCTATAAGGTCAGAGCTATCTTGAGTTGTGGTTAGAATTTTAAGCTTTCTAATTTGTAAGTGTGATACTTTCATAATAGGTGGTGATTCTTAAACCTGCTAGGGGAGATTATTAACGTAGAATTGATCTGTAGAACCTTTGATGCATGACTTTTAAAAGGCATTCTCTGCATGCTGCCAATGTGTGAATAATATGACATGCAGTTCGTGCGGTTATTTAGATTAAACCTTGGGAAAGTAGCTATGGACGTTTCAAGAATGCCCCAGTATTTAGCAAGGATATCATTTCTGATTTCCTTTCCATATATCTACACTAAGTCCAATGCCTATTCTTGTATCCGTTTAAAGTAAGCCCTGGAAACATGTCACGGTTGTTCCATGAGTTGGTCTAAGTAAAGCTTGTATTGCCCAGGAGATGGGCATTGCTGGTTGGCTTCATTTCCTTTTAGAAGAGGGAGATCTGTTGTTTCAAAACCTGTAAGATGAATTCCTGATGTTAATTTTGGTCCCTTTCCATTCACTTCTCTTTGTTCTTCTTTATTCTTTATTAAATTGATGCTGGATTTTCAAACTTAGACCCATCTTGGATTAGATTGGTGGTGCATAAGCTGGGTGGTTTTTTTTTTTTCTCTTGTTTCTCAGCTTGGATGTACACTTTGACCTTACTTGTAACCATTTATGCCTTTAATCGGGCTTCCATTCTACCTGGCTTAAAGGTTATGTATATTATTTGCCGAAATATGTATTCTACATGCTTATAATTTTTCAAGCCGTGTAGGAAAAGAATCAGTGAAAAAGTGAAAGTATAAAATGAAAGAGAGTTCTATGACTGGTCAGCTAACGACCATAAGGAATGTACCTTTGAATGACTTAAGTCACCAAGTCTACCTAGCGGACTCATTTTCAATATGGAACTTTATCTTTTTCAAATTTTGAATATGATAAAGAGTTCATTTTTCTAGTAAGGAGCT
Organism: Erythroxylum orinocense; assembly: GCA_025531955.1. Lineage (NCBI taxonomy): Eukaryota > Viridiplantae > Streptophyta > Magnoliopsida > Malpighiales > Erythroxylaceae > Erythroxylum > Erythroxylum orinocense. The sequence continues at coordinate 25,106,263 of JANZLX010000005.1, forward strand.
TTCAATGAGAACAATTATCTTGATCAACCTGGAAATATCAACTCTTTTAACTACTTTCAGAAAGATGGAAATATGGAATTATGAACAGATAAAAGGAAAGAGGAAGGAAAAGCTTTCAAGAGAACTAAGAGACTTGAATCTTCCACAAGTTTTACTTCCTAACCCATTACTTTGTTTCCAGAAGTCAGAAAAGAAACTACCTAACCCAGTTGTCTGACAAACCTTATCTTATATTGCTTCAAATTGGCCATGGATGTTCGTGGATGATTTAAATTGCATATAGTAATTGGTGTGTCCGATGTGACAAAGGATGATTCCTGTTCAAATGATTTCATTTCAAGTTTTAGATAATTTATGGTGCATCGTCCTCCTACCTTTTGGTTAGAACTTCTGGAGACTTGACAACTTTGTGTTCTTTCACTGCTATTATATTCAATCCATGTACAGGAAACTGAATATTATAATAATCCTGCTGTTTATATTTAGTTTGTATTTGTTTTCCTTTTCTTCAGTCCTAGGCTAATCATTAGTCGGTGGTGATGATTTCAGATTTGAATTTGGCTCCAGAATTGGCAGCAATGTTAAAAGATATTCCTACAAATCCGTGTTTTGCACTTATGCTGGCATTTTCTGAGCCGCTGTCTTTAGTAAGTAATCACATGTATCAGATTTCAACATGTGGAACACACATTTTGCACTGCCATTACACAAAACTGGTTATAATTCTGAGATGAATCATTTTGGTTCTCTGAACTTCCTATGTTGGAAATTGTCTTGTAATTTTTATTAGATGCTAAATTTCTTCCAGATTTTCTTGGCCTAGGTTGGATTCATAATGGATATCACTTATTTGATTTAGATACCTATGAAAGGCTTATCATTCCAAAATTCTGAGGCATTAAGTTGGTGCCACTGTGACAGCAGTAAGCCAGGCCGTTCAACTGAAAGGTCTATAAATTATTTTTAAATTCATGCCTGTCATAATAAGTTTCCAGTTTTCTTCTTTTTGGTTTTGTTTATTGTACTCTGAATCTTGGTATGTTCTAGTGAAAGGTGGGTGTTGCATTCAACAGCTAAATATGCCAGGGATGTAATTGCACAAACTGGATTTACAAAACCTTCAAGTGAGACGTTAACAAAAGTTGCTGACGAATTGTTCCAAGAATTCTGGAGAACTGGACTTATTAAATCTAAACCATTTTTCAGGAAAGCTCATCGATGGTCAGTACTGAATTTCCTGAACCAACAATACTTAGTGCTTCTAAAACTGTCTACCTACTTGGGATCAATCTCATCCCTTCTCTTTTAGGACCAACATCATGTGGCTTTCTATAGTTCTCAAGCTTCAATCTCATCCATTCAAGTTGGTTTATGATTCCACATTTTGCATGTGGGTAATTTATATTTGATTTTCTGTGGCAATGCTTGCCTATTTCATTTTGATCGATTATCCAATTTCCTTTCTGTTATTATCTATGATGTTATGCTTTTGATTTTTATTAAAAACCCTACTAAAGACAGAAACTAAGAGAGCTCATTTTCTTGATTGTGACAATCCTAGGTTTTCTGACCTTACAGCATGGATTCAATTTACTTGTGTGTACTGTCAGATAATTTGGTGTGTTTTCTTGTACAATTTTCTAGGATTAGTCAATGACATTCGAGGAACTAAAGCAACTTATGAAATTGGGCTTTGCTGGTTTATTTTATGCTAACATCTACCCAAAATTTGTTGTCTGTTATTTTGTTCTTAATAAAGCATTGTGTCCTCCTTCGTGCGTTAGTGCATTTAATTGATTGCTTATGTTATTAGTTTCTATATTGTTAAGTTCTTGATCACTATGTACTATTTCTTGCGGTATTTGGAAATACTGAAAGCACCAGCATCATGGATTAATTTGAATCTACCTAATAATTTCAATTTCATTCCATGATGAGTTGTGGAAGAATATCAAATGAGTGATGAGTACCTTATTTGATTAATAAGATTAAATGGGTGTGGACGTCATAATCACACACATGGAATACTTATTATATTTGGGAAAATAGTCAATCATGTTCAATCTTCATTCAGCCTAGTAACATAAAATTTTCATCTAGGGGAAGTGCTTTTCCAGCTGCAAGCATAGCCAGGGAGGAGAAATGTATCTGGCATATGAAGAAGAGATTGGCAATTTGTGGAGATTTCTGTGTCAGTCCGAATGTTGAAGGTGCAATACTTAGTGGCCATACTGCTGCTTTAAAGCTTATAGAAGCTTATTGTTGCTTATAGAAAGGGTTATGGTTATGGTTTGTTTCACTGACTATAGCAAATTAAAAGCCATAGTCCTGCTTCCATTCTATGTGTTATATTGTCTCTGTCGGACTTTGGACTAAAGTGGAGTTCTTGTTCATATTCATCCTACTTTTATTGGATCCTTTTACCAGAGAATGCAGTCACGCACTTCCTCATTATAGTAGTTGTCAAAATTCTTCTCCCCTCCATATTATGGAATCAACTTTCAAAATACATGCATAGTAATGTGTGTGTTCTCGACGCTTGTAATTTAATATGGATGAATGTTCCAGAAACTTCTGGGTGTGAGGAAAGGAGAAATTCGAGAGAGATTTGGAGAGAATCAGATAAGCAATATTTGTTGTATTTTATGCTTCTCATTAGTCAAAAGTGGCAAAGGTATGTAAGTTATTAACGTTAACATGAGGAACGTGAAAAGGTAAAAAAGACAACGGTAACACTTAAAGCAACATATGCAGTATGGTTTTACAGCGATACTAAACTGTTATAGGATTGTTTTTCTTGTTTTAACTCTTATCAACTCTATCCCTCTGAAAGAACCTTGTCTACAAAGTTTAACAGTAGATAGTGTTGTTGTAGGTTTAACAAAAATTCCCCAGGAACATGCCCCTCAATCAAGTCCTGACCGTTTCATGCGAATTTGGATTGTGGATTGTTATGTGTATCTGTAGCGCCTAGTTACCGTAGGATACATATCGAAAATCCTGCTAATATTCCAGTATATAACTTATGATAACGTACTACCTTCAATCACAACACTTATTCAACATGGTATCACCTACCTTTATTCTCTTATAAAGAATCATAAGGAAAAGCACGATTATTTTTCAAAAAAAAAAAAACACGATATTTTAAAAACTAAATTTCCTCTTTTCATTTCATAAAACAACCGAACAACCGAATAACTACATTGATAATTTCCGATAACATCCAAAGATGTACATCCTCATACCCTAATACAAAAGACGCTACATGATAGAGGAAATACACAAAATCTATCTAATCTATCCATATTTAGTTAACCGACCTTTGAGCCATTTCTTTTTATTCCTAACAAAGCTACGAAGGGCAATTTATTTATAAAAAATGTTGGGTGTTAACCATTTGATTCGTTCACTAAAGATATATGCAAATCATGCCTCGGTGGAAGGTCACATTTGCTACTAATAAGTGGACTTATCCTTAAGGAGACCTAAACTATGCAAGATCTAGGATTCATGCCCTCCGATGGGAAGTAACATTTCACCACATGCAAATGGGTCATCATTTGGAGACTGTGGACTCTCACATGAGCATCCTTTCCCACTCAATCTTTTCGAGCTTTAAGTTTTAAATATTATTTTGTCTAGATGCAATTTATTATCCATCCTATATTGTTTCATTATATATCTCATACATAATGAATGCATGGCAAGGCC
>JANZLX010000005.1:25115947-25137241 GCA_025531955.1 Erythroxylum orinocense
AATGTAACTTTCTTTTCTTTATATATATAGATATATATGCTGTATGTATGTACTTTCTTTAAATTGTTATTAATCATTGTTTTATTACTAAGGCTAGATAATAGTACAACACACAAAATTTATTGAACTGAAATAATGATTAATAACAATTTAAAGAAAGTATATATATACAGTATCTTCTTTATGCTGTATATATATATATATGTATGTATATATATATATATATATATGTATGTATGTATGTAGGTATATAATTATTAAATATGATAATGTCAAAAAACGAAAAAGTCTCCAATAATATGAAAGCCGTTTACGGTGTTTATTATTGCAGCTCTGATCAGTCAACTTACGCGCGCCCCCAAAATAATCACACGTAGACAGAGCAGAGTTTTGTTGGACAAGTCAGTCAACCCTGCCAACTATCAAATTTCAACGCACGGCATTATCTCAGGACTTTTCTCTATCCTCATTATATCTCCCTCCCCCCTCTCGGTCTGTCTGTCTGATCCAACCTGTTGTTTCATCCTGGTGAGTGTTTCAATCTCGTTTCTTTTGCTTCAGTCTCCTCAATGATTATATTCACTTTTCGTTCCTCAACGTTCATTTACTTAGTCGTCTCCATAAATTTTATGCTTTAACTTGTATTATTCTATAATCTTTCCGGTCGGTACGGTTCTTATCCTCTTAATCAGATTCAACTGAACATAATTCTTTTTTTTATTTATAAATTTGCTATGGTTTTGATGAATAGTTGAGAGTTTCAATATCAAAATTTCTACTTTTACTAATCTTCTGATGTGTTAGGTAATTCCGTTCTTAATGTTATATTTGAATGATTTGAACTTGTGGAGTAGGAGCTCTTATGCTTAGTAAATGATTAAAATCCAAGAGCTTGAGGATTCTTTCCTGTTTTCCCTTTATAAACTAGCGTGTTATTTTATGGCATTTTTCGGTTTACAGGATGATATCGTCTTTTGGCTACTGGGTTAAAATTTTGGCGTTCAAACGTTTTGGTTAGGAATAAACATTCTGTCGTTGTATCTCACTTCTTTTGCCTTTGAAAAAAATAATTTAGCATCGTTATTGACCGCTTAGGTTGCCTCTTACGCTGCAATGGAAGAAGTTTCTCGGACGTCATCCCTTTTAACTAGAATTTTGAACAAAGAAAATTTACGGTTTCCATCTTTTGTTTGTAGATTATTCTAGATGAAGTAGAATTGGTTGCCTGGATAGAACTTAAGCTTTTTCCTTTACGATATAGATTGTTCGGCTCCCAAGAACTTTGGAAGCCAGAGTTGCAGTCAATTTATTCCCCCGATATGGGGTGTTCTTTGAAACGGTTGAACTGTGATTGCATGTAAATAATCGGCTAAAAGTTATCAATTTAGTAAAGAGATGAATAAGAAATTCTTGAGAATTAATGCATATTTTGTTGGAAATAAGGATTGAAATTCTTTGGAATGATAAACTAATGGGGCATAACGTGATTGTAGTGCTACTAATTTAAAGGTGATAATCTCAAAGTCTGGAATTAAAAGAGAAATTTAATATGGTTAGTAAATGAACTTCAGGCTGTGAAGCTCATTTCAAGAAACCTGGGGTTTGTTCATAATGGGAGGAGGGTAACCCAACGAAAGCCGAAAGGTATATAGGCTATGGACTCTGCAAAGAGACTTATATGTTGATAATAAATGTGAGAGTATCTCAAGCATTCGGAAGCAGATATTAGTTTCATCGATTCTTGTGCTTGAAACTTCAATAAGTATGGTCCTGAGTACTTAGCGGTGACCCTCTTGCTAGAATAAATCATCGATTCTTGTGCTTGAAACTTCAATAAGTTTGGTCCTGATTACTTAGCAGTGACCCTCTTGCTAGAATAAGTATCTTGGTAAATACAGTATTCTTTATTTTCATTTCTGTGAGCCCTATTATCCTTTTTACTTTTGTCAATTCCATTAATGGATGAGTCCTCTTGATTTCTTCTCCATGTTAGGCTGGATATTGCTGCATAATTTGCCACTATCCCTTCCAATATGCGCTTGACCAAGAAAAATTCCTTTGAGCACCCTATCAATGAAAATTAATGCGAGTAGCTAACTGGAATACAATGATTGCGGAGTTTCATACTGTGGGCTTTTGTCATGTTGTGGGTGGTTGTAATTTTTTCTCCATCAGTTCTCTGCATAATTATTATACCAGTGAAAATTTGCCCATTTAATCTGATCTCGGGCTCTGCGCTTCATTCTAGTATTGGGAATCTCATAATTCGAGTCAAGAATCTGTCCAACTAGAAGATATAGGATATACCTAATTGTAATGTTTAATTCAATTGTGTATGTTGTCTAAATATTCTTCAACAACTCTATACTTGATGGGTTAGCTTTAAATATCAATCCAATTAAAGAGGTTTCAAAATTCAAGAATTGTGTTCTCAATAATGGAGTACAAGTGATCGCTGGAAGTTCCTTTTCTTGTATTATAATAAAGGATATAGGTATTGTATGATATGATGTCTATTAGTGGTAATCTCTGCTTAGAACTTTACATCCTCAGTACTACTTTGTATAAGGTTCTAATTTTCTACTTTGTGGTATTCTAAGTGTTGATTATTCTCTTGCAACATGTAGCCTAAAAATACACGCATTTTGGATGACTTAGGATTGCTGATTTCAGAACATTTTTAATTTGGGCTTCTGCTGACAGTTGAAATCAGCGGTTTTTTACAAAGTTTGTCACGCAGTTATGACGTGTTTTCCTTTCATATTTGGGCGGACCAAATTTGATTCTTTGGCGAGACATTCTTCTGAAGTTGATGAAGGTAATGACCATAAATTGTCATTTTTGTTAAGATTTAATATATAATCCTGCTCTATGGCTGATTCAATTATTTAAGCTTTTGGATTAAATAATTTCTTAACTTGGCATGGTTCCTTTAGGTTTCAACTTCAAACCATCTTTCCTGTATTTAAATTTAAATAAAGGAATGGTGACGTGCTTTATTCAATCATTCAACTGAATGAACTTTTTCATTAGTGGGTGTATTAGTATGGCTACGATTTCTCCATACTTTTATCTCAGTATGCTTCTATGTGAAGAGTTAAAAAGATAAAACTCTGTTTTCATCCAACAGTTTAAACTTTATGCGGTGTCTTTAGGCTATTAGGTGTGTGTCCCCGTGTGAATTATCGATTGACATGTCTACATGTGAAGCTTTGTCTGGAATTTGTTTTTGAACATTTTTACCTATTTTGTAACCTTTTTCAAGGAAAGAAACTCTCCTATGTGATTATGTCCTGTAAAGCCTTCCTATTAAATTGCTATTTCTGAACAGAACTTGCAGAAATAGAAAATGTTAAGCAGTATACCTACAAAGAGTTAAGAAATGCCACTGAAGATTTTAGTCCGGTCAACAAAATTGGGGAAGGTGGTTTTGGTTCTGTGTACAAGGTAATCAAACGATTATTTCTTGAATATATGCTATATGTTACCTGAAACCTTTGGTGTGATGTGCTTTCTTCTTTGCTCCTTTGTGTCTTCGTCTTGGAAATGACATGCAATATATTCTGGATGATCAGGGACAGCTTAAACATGGGAAAATTGCTGCCATCAAAGTTCTTGCATCTGAATCAAGACAAGGTGCAAGAGAATTTGTTGCAGAAATCAAAGCAATCTCAAAAATAGAGCATGAGAACTTAGTTCAACTGTATGGCTGTTGTGTGGAGGAAAATCACAGAATTTTAGTCTACAACTACCTTGACAATAACAGCCTTGCACAAACCCTTCTTGGTAGGCCATGTAATTCCTGTGTAATTATATTTGTGTCTTCCAATTCAGTTCTTTGTTCCATTATGGAGTACATTTGCTCTTGAATTTTCGGGAATATAAGTTTCTTGCTATTGTACTACATTAAGTGTTATACCCAACTAATTTCGATTTTTAGTGACAAAGTATTAGAAAGCTTTTGAAGATAGATCGGAAAATTAGGACGCACCTTAGTACTTCGAAAATGGTTTCTCTGTGCAATGAAGTATGCTTTCCATATAGTGATTAATTAACTACCTTTTTGTCCTCACAGGTGGGATCTTGTAGCAACTGAAAGTTATGGGTTCTCCTTTCCCAGGGCTTTTTTTTGTTGTTTTTATACGGTTTCTCTATGAGTTTAGCCCCTGCTTTTTACAAAAGGGAAAAAGGATTATCAATAATGAACCAAACATATCCTTTTATTTCTCTTCCTATTTTTGATCTTAGGAACTAATTCATACAATCCTAATGTCAAATGTATATACATTTTATATGATGAAATTTATGCATCACTTTCCTTTTCTGAGTAAGTCTAGTTTTTCATGTACAGGTAGAAATCATAGCGGTATTCACTTTAACTGGAGAACACGGTCTAAAATCTGCATTGGTGTAGCTCGAGGACTTGCCTACCTTCATGAGGAAGTACGACCATACATTATTCACAGGGATATCAAAGCAAGTAACATACTACTTGACAAGGACTTGAGACCAAAAATTTCAGATTTTGGTTTGGCGAAGCTTATCCCAGCTAGCATGACTCATGTTAGCACACGTGTAGCTGGAACAATGTGAGTTGCTCTATTTATGTTATTCTATGACTATATAACTTCAACTTATTTTGCCCCAAACTTATGTCTAGATTACATTAACTTCACAAATTTAAAATTGTTTTTTATTCTTGTGTTGAAATTTGGCTCTTTATAGATACTTGTTAATGAACGTTTACATATCCCATTAACTCCCTATTTGGATTATAGAAACTATGATATCATGAAGCTCTCATCGCAACATGTTTAAGACTATACCCTTTCACTCCGTTGTAATGATCACATAGCTTATCTTATGCAGTGGTGATTACATTACTCTATTCATTGCTACAGGAGAAAAAAGGATACTATTAATTGACATTTCGTAACTAAAACTTTAAAGTTTTCTTTCTCTATGCTGTTTATTCTTTTTTCTCGTAGCCTTTCTATAAGAAACCTTCGTTGTGTACAGGGGATATAAAGGTAAATAAATAGTCTTTGACTATTTGGCTATAGTTTATCTGTTTGTAGTGGTTGGGTGATATGAGATATCAATAATACTCACATATACGAACATGAACCGTTCTAATAGAGAATACCTAAATAATAATCTGTATAGGGAATAATTGTATCTAATAACAAAGTGAAATTGAAAAACATTTTATGAAAACCTTATTTGACCTTTACAATTAATTTTAACTTGTTTATTACCTCTCAAAAAATTGAAACAACCTGGTCTCTTACATCTCTTTTGCACTCTTTTTATCATGGTAGTTATTGGGAAATACAGACTGATAAAACATCTAATTTCTAATGTTCATCTATACAAGCACGGAAGAGATATGATTAAGGACGCTTGGAGAGCGATGGCTAGCAAGTTGTTAGCTCATTTGTAACTTTCTGATAAGCCTTGCACAAAGGTTTTCTTCCACAACAGAATGCACACACAAGCAAACACGAATAAGGCAAAACACAACAATGGCAAAAGAGTAGTCTATATTGATTGATCTTCAAAACCAGTAAATAACAAGATAAGTGTGCTAGAATTCGAGGACCTAGCTCCTCCAACCTTAGGCTCACTCTACGTAAAATGACAGATAACAATTGCATGCCCTTTTTCCCTCACTCCCGTACTGTTTTATTCCTATGTCAGACTAACTAACTTTTCCTTCCTATGACAATTTTACCCACCCTTGCTCCTCCCATATGACAAGGTCTACCCCTCTAAGGCATTGGTCTTCCTTCTATGATAAGTGAGTCTAATTTTTGGGCTCCTATGGGTATCAGTACCCCCCTATTAGTTTCACCTTGTCCTCAAGGTGGAAAGATGGAAATTGCTGATCAATCAAGTCATAAGGCTCCCATGTTGCTTCCTCCTTTGGCAGACCCTCCCAACAGATTAGAACCTCCTTGACTTGAGAATGTGGCCCCTTCCTCACCTCCAAAACCGCTGAAGGTTGGATGAATAACTCTAAGGTCGGACCTAAATCCTTAGGCTAACTTGCTGTCTGGTGTTGACCCCGGGCTGCTTTCAGTTGCGAAATGTGAAAGATAGGATGTATTTTGCACTCCGGTGGTAAGGCTAGCTCATATGCTACTGACCCCACCCTCCGGATGATTGGAAATAGCCCATAGAACTTAGGGGACAACTTCTCGTTAACTCTTTTAGCCAGGGATTGTTGTCTATAAGGGGCTAACTTCAAGTACACGTGATCTCCTACTGTAAATTCAACATCCCTTCGATGCATATTAGCCCTTGTCTTCATAAACTGCTGCACTGTCACTAAATGGCTCTTCAACTCCTCTGTCATGGCATTCCTCTCTTGTAACATTTGCTCCACACTAGCCCTACCGTCTTCTGTGCTCCATATCTCAAGATCGAGGGTGGTTCCTGACCATAGACCACTTTAAATGGGGAAGTCCCCAAGGAGGAATGGAAAGAGGTGTTATAACAGTATTCAGCCCAATGCAACCACTTGTACCACTGAAGAAGCTTGTCTCTAGTAAAACAACGAAGATAGGCCTCTATGGTCCGATTAGTGACTTCGGTTTGACCATCTGACTGAGGGTGGTAGGCGGTGCTCCGATTCAGTCGAGTGCCTGCCAACCTAAATAACTCTTCCCACACTTTGCTCAAGAAGACCTTATCCCTATCGAACACTAGGGACCTCGGAATACCATGGAGTCGGACAACCTCCTTGGTGAAGAGCGCTGCTACAATCCCTGCTGTAAAAGGGTGTTTCAAAGGCAACAGATGAGCAAACTTGCTCAATCTGTCCACCACTATTAAGATAGTGTCATAGCCTCCCGACCTCGGTAATCCTTCAACAAAATCAAGAGATAGATCTTCTCAAATCTGATTGGGGATGGGCAATGGTTGCAACAACCCAACAGGAGTCAAAGCTGCATACTTCTGTTGTTGGCAGATAGCACATTCAGCCACATAGGTAGCTACCTGTCTCTTCGTTCCTTCCCAATAGAGCTCTTTAGCTAACTTTTTATAGGTTTTTAAAGTTCCTCCGTGTCCAGCTAGATGAGACTCATGTGCTTCCCTTAAAAGCAGGGGAATATACTTGGAGGATTTGCTAAGCACCAACCTTCCATCATAGATTAACCTACCATGTAACAAAGCAAAAGGCAACTTACTGGAGGCTTCCTTGGAGATTTCAGCCTTTAAAACTTTTAGCTGATCATCTTCTTCTACCTCTTGCAAGATTTCGGTTAAGTTCACCCCTTGAGAGAACCCCATGACTTGGCAGTCTACCATCTCCCCTTTCCTTGATAAAGCATCTGCTACCTTGTTGCTCTTTCCCGGCTTATACTCCACCTTAAAGTCATACCCCAGCAGTTTTGAGACCCACTTTTGCTGATCCACCGCAATCATTCTCTGCTCAAGTAGATATTTGAGGCTTTGTTGGTTAGTTCTAATGATGAATTGCTGTCCCAAAAGATAGGGTCGCCACTTCTTCACCGATAGCACAATGGCCATGAGCTCCCTCTCATACACAGACTTCCCACGGGCTCTAGGTGACAAAGATTGGCTGAAGTAGGCGATTGGCCTACCATTTTGCATCAGCACTGCTGCCAACCCAATACCCGATGCATCAGCCTCTAAAATGAAGGTTTGCTGGAAATTGGGTAAGGCCAAAACTGAGAGAGTACACATGGCAGTCTTCAGTTGATGGAATGCCCTTTCTGCCTCCTCTGACCAGTGGAAACCTTCTTTTTTTAATAGCTGAGTCAAAGGAGCAACTATCTTCCCACAATCTTTCACGAATCTCCTGTAGTAACCGGTCAACCCCAAATACCCTCTTAATTCCTTGACATTTTTGGGTCTAGGCCACTCCATCATAGCTTGAAGTTTGCTCGGGTCAGCTGAAACTCCCGTTTTCGATATCACGTGCTCCAAATACTCGAACTCCAACTAGGGAAAGACACACTTCTTCATATTGGCATATAATTTATTCTCCCGCAATAGCTCCAACACTACCTTCAAATGGCCCACATGCTCCTCCATTGTTCTACTATAGACTAATATGTCATCAAAGAAGACTAGCACAAACTTCCTTAGAACCTTTCCAAATACCCTATTCATCAAGGCTTGAAAAGTAGCAGGGGCATTAGTGATTTGATGATAACCAGATTTTAAATCCAACTTTGAAGAAACCTTTGATCCAAAAAGCTCATCCAATAACTCATCTATCATGGGGATAGGAAATTTATCCAACACCGTAACCCGATTTAAAGCCCTGCAGTCTACACAAAACCTCCAGCTGCTATCTTTCTTCCGCACTAACAAAACTGGGCTTGAGTAAGGGCTAACACTGGGCTGAATAACTCTTGCTGTCAACATCTCCTCCACCAGTCTTTCTATCTCCGTTTTCTGACATTGAGGATACCTATATGGCCTGACACTAATAGGTTTTGCTCCCTCCCTTAAGTTTATCACATGATCTATCGCTCTAGGTGGTGGCAATCCCCTTGGCATGTCAAAAACGTCCTCATATTTACTCAACAGTGACTGCACATCTTCGGTGAACATATCAGATTCCTTATCTTCCTTCTGCTCCAAAATGCTGACATGTAACATGAACAATTCATCTCCTTCTTCAGTTTGCTTCATCAAGGTCTTCAGCCCAATCAACCCTCGGGTTAGGCTAGGATCCCCCTTCAATTTCACCCATTTTCCCTCCTCCTGAAACTTCATAGTCAAATCAGCCCAATTAATCACCACCTCTCCCAAAGTTTGTAGCCACTTGACTCCTAGTATGAAATCACACCCACTAAGGGTCATAGGAAGGTATTCCTCTCTTATGTGGTACTGTTGAACTTCTAATGAAATTCTCCTACAAACTCCCTTACTCTTTATGGTGACGCCATTTTCCATAACTACTCCATATCCCCTAGTCTCCTCCAATTCTAATCCCAATTGCTCCACTAGTTTTAAGGAAATGAAATTATGGGAGGCACTCGAATCCAACTAACAAATCACCTCCAAATTCCTCTCTCTCCCCTTCATCTTCATAGTTTTAGGCATTGTCAATCCCACTATCGAACTCACTGCCAATTCAGCACTCCCTTCTTCCTGTTCCTCACTCTCGGTTTCCTCCTCCTCATCTAACACTAAGAGAACCTACAGCTGCCTATTTTTGCATCGGTGCCTAGGAGTAAACTTCTCATCACATTTGAAACACAACCCTCTGTCCCTCTTTTCTTGCCATTTTGAGGCTGAGAGCCTTTTAAACCCGGTTTCCCTAACACTCTTCCCATTTTTGTCCCCTTCTCTTCGACCTTCCCTCTCCATGTACCCTCCTTTTGCTTCCCCCATTTGGCTCAGACTGATCTGTCTGCTACTCCTATAACTTCTCATCTCCCGATTCTTCTCTTCTATCCTAAAGCAGTCTCAATTATCTCAGTCAGCCCTCGGGGCTTAAACAGATTCAACTCATACCTGATGTGAGATTGTAGCCCTTTAATGAAGGTACACTTCATCACCTCCGGCGTTAACTCCCGACAGGATGCAACTAGGGCCCAAAATTTCTTCCAATAATCCAGAACCGTCCCCTCTTGCTTGATAGATAAAAATCGTTGGCATATACTGCCCTCATGGAGGGGTTGGAAATGCCGGAAAATCATACCTCTCAATTCCCTCCAGCCCGGAATCACCCCTGCGGCTTCGATCGTCCTATACCATGCTAAGGCTTCACCGTCAAAACTCAGGGCCGCCAACTCTACCTTTTCCTCCTTCGTATACCTCCTTGCCGAGAAAAAACGTTTAGCCCTGTTGACCCATGTGTCTGGGTCTTCTCCGGTGAAGGTAGGCATCTCGATCCTCTTGGGCTTGCAGTCGCGCCTCCAGTCTGGAGTTCGGGGATCGTCCACTATGTGCCCCCTTCTCCAGCGTTCACCAGGCCAATACCCGTCCCCTTCTTGGTACCACCTCCTCTCCTCTGGTTCGGCCCTAGCTTCACCGGCGCACCTCTCAACCTTTTTTTCATAGTCTCCCTCGCGCCTATCGGTCCCCTGGAATCGCACCCTCACCAAATCATTTTCGAGCCCTAAGGGCTCCCCGACTAAATGTTTATTAGTCGGGTCATACCCACCTGGCAATTGGAGCCCCGCGGGTCGCCCACGAATCTCTGGTGCCCACTCGACCCACCCAGCTTCCCTTCCTTCGTGACCTGACTCCCTCCTCATATAATCGTCCTCCTTGAACTCCTCCTTTCGACCTCTCCTTAGTACCGTCACCGAAGATTCTCCTTCAACCATTTTTGCTGGGTTAGGCTGTGTCGGTTCTGGGTGTCCTTGTAGGTGGGTAATCGCTTGCATCAGCTGATCAAATCTTCTACTAATTTCTTCCTTCAGCTCCCCCTTAACTCCTTCGAGTTGTTGGTTAACTTCCCCCCTCAACGATTCCCGCTCCATTTGCAACCCTACTTTGATTTCTTTTACTTCTTTTTCCAATACATCCAGCCTTGTATCCTGCTTCTTTGCTGCCATGCCCAAGACCGTATGCTCTGATACCAAATGATAAGCCCTGCACGAAGGTTTTCTTCCACAGCAGAATGCACACACAAGCAAACACGAATAAGGCAAAACATAACAATGTTAGAAGAGTAGTCTATATTGATTGATCTTCAAAACCAGTAAATAACAAGATAAGTGTGCCAGAATTTGAGGACCTAGCTCCTCCAACCTTAGGCTCACTCTACGTAAAATGACAGATAACAATTGCATGCTCTTTTTCCCTCACTCCTGTACTGTTTTATTCCCATGTCAGACTAACTAACTTTTCCTTCTTATGACAATTTTACCCACCCTTGCTCCCCCCATATGACAAGGTCTATCCCTCTTAGGCATTCGTCTTCCTTCTATGATAAGTGAGTCTAATTTTTGGGCTCCTATGGGTTGTATCACTTTCCTATGGTATACAAAGATTCATAAAGCTTTTTCTTAGTCATATTCTTACACAAATTCCACTATCTACAATTTGGTTCAAATTCAAATGTGAAATCTTTGAATTCTAAAGTTCCTAACCAAGTCCTGTATTGCCGTCTAATGCTTTATAATGTGTGACCAATTATTATCGACATTTTAGGACTTAATGTGAGTTATAATCCTATTCTAATTAGGATTAGAAAGATTAAATTTCATAATTTATTATCAAATATCCAATTAATTAAAACATATTGATAAAGGTCCACTATAATGTATACCAATTCTTGACTACTCAAATAGGATAGGTAAGTTAACGTAGTTTTATGGACTAGTTAGTGCATGTTCTTTTTATATAATTCAATCCCTTCTAATAGTTTTGTTAGATGTAGAGTTGGGAATGTATATCTACTCTATTCAGGCTAACAAAATTGATCTTATAGTTTGGTCTTTGACAAATTGAATCACTCATAAAGCTTCTTTTTGATCTTTAATTGTACCTTTTTAAAAATTAATGATAAAATATCATTATAAATTTGCATAAAGAATGTTTGATTGCATGACATAAACTAATAAATCGTTAAAATAATAATCCTTTATAGGTTTTACATTCTCATTTCCATTTAGTTGCATAAGACCCTACTAAACAACTTATTACTTCTTATTTGCTGCACACTTTTTAACTTGTCATTAATATTATTTTCGTATTTATAATGTAATTGAATCCTCTGAGGTAAATTGATCCCTTATTTCTCTTTTTACTTTAAGAATGCATCAGATAACAAAATGTTATAAATTATTTTTTTCCTAGCTTGTAGGTTACAATTTAATTCTTGTAATTTATAAAATATTGTTAATTTCTTTATGTTTTGGTGCGTTTATAACCAATGAATAAATTTGTAGGATCACAAATGGTATGAATGAAAGAAACATAATTCTAAGATATTTCTGATTTTCTCTTTTTGTAAAATAGGATAATACTATTATTTGGAATAGGAAGTTAAATTTCTTAAGATTCTTACATTTTAAAATTGTAAATTCATTTTTACTGATAATAGAACTAAAAAATAGCGAAATACATGGAACTGGTTAGTGTTTGAGTATGTGTAACCATTTGAACTTTTCAGAATCAGAGCTTATCTTTTATTATGGATTCCCTATTATTGTGACTGTATTCTTAACATTTAAAAGCATACCTGTTGAGACCCGCTATAATCAACAGTGTAGTAGGAAGAGAAGGGGTGGGCAGATCAGTAATTTGGAGAGTGTGTAGGGGTTGTGAGGAGAAATATGATGCTGAGTTGGAGAGTTAGTTAGGGGGAGGGGAATAAAAGGTATAGTGTGGGGACGGGTGCATATCATATCTATGAATTGGTTAAGATTTCTTTGTATTGAGGAGGTTAGCTAGCCCTCGAAGTCTGGCATATCAATACACTGCATACGTTGATATTCTCTTCATCCCTTCCTTGTCCTATTTTCCTTATTGTCACTTTGCTATCATTCTTGTGTTATTGTTGATTGCTGAGAATGGAAACTGTTAGGATTTCGGATCCTAACAATGCCCTATTATGGTAACTGTTTTCTTAGCTTTCGAAAGCATAAATAATTTATTACGACTTGAATCAGAGTGGTTACAAAGCTCAAGGGCACGAGTAAGTTTTTTTGTTTGGATAAAATATTTCACAATGACAGGATAACCTGTGTTACATATAAGCTTGTCAACGTACAACTTGGGATTGTTGCTTGATATATTGGGTATAAAGCTTTTGAATACAATTGAAACAATAAAATGGACGAAATCTTGAATTCGCAGCATCAAATGTATATGAAAATTTGTCTCTTTTTCATGATAATTTCTCTATTGTCTAGGATTGGATGGGATGCTGACTTGTTAAAAATATTGCAACAGTATCTATTGGAAATTCCTTAAAGAGTAAACGATGCTCCTTTTTACTGTCTCTTGAACATTCATTTTATTAGCATTCAATATTATCTGGTACGAAATCGCACTGTTTAGTCTTTATCTACACATTATAACCCCCATGTTATGGAGTTTTCATGGTGCGGATAATAAGGCTTTCACTCAGCTTTGCTTGCCTCATAGCGTTTGGTATTTGTCATATTTTGCACTTTGTTTTTCCCGTCTTTTTCTAAACTTTATTTTTTTCATTGAAGAGGTTATCTAGCACCTGAGTATGCAATACGGGGTCAAGTAACACGGAAAGCTGATGTTTATAGTTTTGGTGTCCTCCTCATTGAAATTGTCAGTGGCAGATGTAACACCAATTCACGACTTCCTCTTGGAGAACAATATCTTTTAGAACGGGTATGAATTTCTCTTGGGTTTACTGTCATCCAGCTATCATGAATAGAACTGCAATGCAGTAGTCAACCTTGTTAATATAACAATTACTTCCTAGATTTGTTCGTCCAAGTTTATTTTGGTACAAAAGATTCTGTCAAATTCAAGAAATACATAACAGTCAGTATGAAATGCAATGTAAGACACAAGATTTGGATGTTTCACCTTAAAAATATGTGGTAGCCTACCGACTGAACGTAGTTTAATCCATGCACTGTCATTAGGCAGTTTAATCCATGCACTGTCATATCTCCATAAGCATTCATTGAACCAGTCTCTGGTAAACCAATTCAATTCATTTTAGGTGATTCACTACAAAAGGTGCAATTAATTTCTAGCACTAGTTTTTGTACTAGATTTATTTTCATAGTTATTTAAAAATTTGTGGCATGCTTCTGATTTAGTTCAAACTTAAGATTGTTTGGATTGAATGATTTGGTAATGCATGTGGGGATATGATAACAACTTTTAACATTCTAAGGGCATATATTGGGGTGTTTGACTACTGAACTGTTGGTTAAACTCTTGTTATGAACTAACCAGACTATAAGGCTTTGTTTGTCCAGACATGGCAACTTTACGAACGTAAGGAGCTGGTCGCCTTGGTGGACACAGCATTGAATGGTGATTTTGATGCTGAGGAGGCATGCAATTTTCTGAAGATTGGTCTGCTTTGCACACAAGACTCGATGAAGCTACGACCATCGATGTCTAGTGTGGTGAAGATGCTAACTTGTGAGAAAGCCATTGATGAGAGCGAGATAACAAAGCCAGGTCTAATTTCGGATTTTATGGACGTCAGGGTTCAAGCTCCGTTAAAAACGAAATCAGAAGAAAAGACTGGATATTCCTCCTATATGTCTTCTACCTCTGACGGCCAGGACAATTCTACTTTGACGTCAGGAACCACAACTGCAACCATGACCTTCGCTGCCTCATACGATCATAGCCGTTGAAATAGATACGGAAAACCATAGATTTAATTGTTTTTTCCCATATCGTTTATTTTTGAGGCGTGTAGTTTCTGTAAATTGTGGCCACCATGCTCCGTCTCCTTCAAGCAACCAACACGTTTCTTCCCTGTTTTTCCTTTTCCCTCTTTTACTGGTATATGAATATGATGTCAGAGCTGCGATCTTGTAAATGGAGGCGTGGATCTTCAAAGAGAGTGAGTTTTCCGCAGTGGGATGTTTCGAAATTCTATGCTATGCATACAACAAGAAATATAATAATGTCCGCTGGACACTGAACTCCTTGAAGTGTGATCATCTTCCAACCAAATCAAAGGACTAGGTAAATCAAGGGGAATGGTTTTGTATTGGAAGGAAAACTTTACGCCTTTTAGTTCAGATTGAATGTCTTTTTGTTTAATTTTTTTATATCTCAATGTTTTTTTAAAAGATATAATTGAGTTAATGATAAGAAAGTTAACACCGAATCAATCCAAGGACTAAGGTAACAAGAGAGGTACCTGGTAGAGGCATTGGAAGAGCCACCTCAGCTAGTCATGTCACTATCATTCAATCAGGGGAGCCTCAGGCATATGATCCTTAATTTGCATTAGGGTTCGTGCATTCTTGGGATTACGTCAGCAACTTTTATCATTAAAATGAACATGGATTTCAGTTTGTTCTATGGGGCATTATATTTGTTAATAGCGCCTAGAGTGTGTTAATTATTAAACTATAGGTGAGATGAGTAGCCATTTCCGATCTTTCCTCCTGTAATGATACTTTTTCTCCAAGTCGATATCCAAAGTGACTTCCCCTTCTTAATATGCAATAATGATTTCATTTTTACTCATAAGGAGTATTTTGTTTTGAAAGGTAAAAGAATTCATTAAGTCATAAAAGGCAATTTGTATCTTTACAAAGCTTGATCAAGCAAAAAATAAAATAAAAATCAATGCTCAAAAATACAACCTTAGGGGAAAGCTAGGAAGTTGAAGATTTTATTGTCTTCTTGAGAAACAGCTTAGATGTTCTTCAATATGATGGGCTACCAGTGTTTTTGCTTATCCAACAACGCAGCTTATGGATTAGGATGTACTTATCTGTTATAACCTTATTAAATAATCTCTAGTTTTTTCTCTCTCCAAATGGCACACACTGCACAATTAAGACTTAGACCAAGACATACTCTATCTTTTCCCATTGAGTTGAATTTCTAATCAGCCCGCACTAAAATTTTGGTCCAATTTGATTCTTGACAGTATAAATTGATAGTGTGTCGAATGTATGCCCAAACAGAGGAGGTGAAACTACATTTGAAGTACAAATGGTAAATACTGTTGAGTTTAGTTAAACATAATTTACATAGTTTGTCATTTAAACCCATTATCCTGTCTTAGTCTTCAGTCTTCAGTCTACCTCTAACTGTAGGCGAAGTAGCGAAAGAGGCTTTAGCCTTTAAGGACACTTTCCACACAATATTGTACCAAGGAACGAGAGGATTATGAGGCTTAAGAGCTTTGATGCATAAGGAATGAGAGGATTATGAGGCTTAAGAGCTTTAATGCATGAGGAGTTTGAGTAGTCTCCATTGTTGCTTAAAGACCAAACATGCTTGTCTGGGGTGTGTGGATTAGGTTGATAGTTAGGAAAGTAACTCTAAAACTTGTCAGTGCCCCTACCTTGAAAGTGCTAAGAATAGTGATTAATAACACTATTAACTCTTGCTTAAAGTGGGATTCTTGGGGGAAGAGGAAGATCATCTCCCTTGAGGTTAAAAGGACTTTGTGAAGTCCAATTGTCAAACTAGAACCATGCTCCTTCTCCATTCCCTATCTGCCTTTTAATGAAAGGGTAGACAATGAGCCAATTTCTTAGGAGTTGAATAAAAGGCCAAGAAAACTCTTTTTTTTTTCCAGAAATTTGCCATAAGTTAATTCCTTGAGATAATACTCATTGTTTTATTTACTCTAAAGAGATTAGTTAAATTCTTTTGGTTACTTGCATATTTTGAAAAGTGTGAATTGGTGTGAGGTCAAGCACCGCCTCCATCTTATTTCTACCAACAAAGCTTTTCCCATTTGATTTTAGCACCCTTAGCATCGTCAATTTTGCCTGACCAGAAGAAGTTTATGATGCATTTCTCTATCTCCTTAATAATTCTCTTGGGAAGAAGAAGAAGAGTACTCCACTGTGTATAGGGATTTTTGAAAACAGAAATGATTAGTTGAACTCTACCTATTTTGTCAACAATTGATAGTTTTCTTGTAATTTTACAAAATCATCAAACAATCCTAATATATCAGTTTTTTAAAAAAAGGGGACTCCCAATAGGTGAAAGGCATTCACTAGATGTTGACATAAAAAATCTGCAAAAGTCTCTCAATGTTGGTAACATATGATGAGAAATATATTCCGCTATTGCAATGATTGATTCTTAATCCTAAGATCCTATAGAAGCTCATGATAAATAAATGGAGGATGTAAATGGACTCTTGAGGAGCTCTAGAAAACAAGATCAAATCATCTGCAAAAAAAAAGATGAGAAAGAGAAAATTCTTTACATTTATGATGAAATTTAAAATCAAGTATGTTAGCTAAGTTGAAGCAAATGATTATGTTTAAGATTTCCAGAGCAATGATAAAGAGATAAGGGGAAACTAGAACCGTTTGTCTAATTCCATTAGAACCTATGAATTGGTTAGTTAGAGCACCATTGATGAGTATGCTATAATAAGGGATTAATATGCAATCCTTTATCCATTTAATAAAGAAGATTGGAAATGCAAACCATTCCAAACAAGGATAAAGCTCTATTGCAGTCTATCAAAAGCTTTGGAGAGATCAATTTTGGCAGGTAACTTTTAATGGATTTGCCTGAGCTATAATCTCTTATCAACTCTTGCACTAATAGAATATTGTTAGAAATAGATCAGCTAGAGATAAACGCTCCATGTGCATCATGAATGATCTGATTCAAATTCTTATTAAGCCCATTAACAATAAGCTTTGAAATCATTTTATAAATGGTATTACAACAAGATATTGGATGGAAGTCCTTAAGGCAAATTTTATTGGGAAGTTTAAGGATTAAACAAATGTGAGTAGCATTGATTTCCCTTAAAATCTTCCTTGAATTCATAAATTTTAGCGCTTTTTCCCCGAGTAGCTTACTAGTAATGTGCCATGTTTTCTAAAATAGGTAGGCACTGAAGACATTAGGGCCTAGTGCTTTCAATGGATTAAGATTAAACATAACATCTTTGATCTCCTGCATGGTAAAAAGCTACTGACGCTTCATTAGTGTATCATACGATAAGGAAGGGGGAAGGCCAAAAAGATCTACCAACTCCTAAACATTAGTAAGACCAGAACAGTTTGAAGCACCAAGCATTGATTCAAAGAATCTGACTATCAATTCCTTAAAGAATTGTTTTTTGAAATCATTTGCCTATTTGAATCCTATAGATAAGTTATCTTGTTTATGTTTCTCCTTTTCAGGATAGTATTGTGGTAGAATTTATTCTTGTAATCCCCCTCTCTCAACTAGGTAATTCTAGCCTTTTGCATACATAGTGAATCATGCTCTTAAAGAGCAATTTTGAACATCTCCAATCTAACAGTGATAAATGTAAATTACATTGTGTTTTAGGGCTTAGTTTGATATGTATCTAATTGTTAATTTAATCGTTTAGCATATGTTTAGGTTAGAATTGTGTTAGTTTGTTAATTATTTATGTTTTAAGTGTTTTATGGACTAGTACAAGTTTTTGAGCTTAAATATTATATTTTTGAGGTATGTTGATGTGTTTGCTAGTATTTCAGGATCAACATCAAAGAATAGAGAAGTTTTGGAGACATTCGGGCTGAAACAACGACCTATAATCATGGCATGTCAGGCCACGATTGTGACAAAAGCACTAGAGTTAGCCCATGATCATGACAAAAGCACAAGGAAGGACCCATGATCATGACAGAAGGCTCAGATGTGGCCCACAATCATGGCCTGTATCTGGCAGATGCACAGATACTCTAAAACGTCAAGTTTTAAGGGATTTTTTTAACCTTTTGGACCCTGAAAAATCCTAGGCTTGCTCATAACATAGAAGATATTTAAGGAACAAGAAAAAGAGGCAAAGACAGCTTTTGCATCAACCATCTTGAAAAACCCTAGAGAGAATTCATCGAGAGATTGAGGAAGAGAAGAAGGAAGAGAGAAGAGAAGAAGAAGTTGACTCTACGTACTTCCTAGGAGTTTCCCGACGTCGCTGCCTGCCAAAATCAGTTCAGATTGTATTTCTTATTTAATTTTAGTTTTATTATTGTATGGAATTAGAATAAATAGTTGATGATAGGATCTAAAATGTTGATGATGTTCTAAACTCACCTTTGAAATTTTATTCTTGAATTAATGAAATCTGAATGTTTATGTGTTTATTAGATTTGTTATGATTTACTTCCGCGATTGCATAATTCGATAATAAACTAAAAGGGTGAATCAAATGAAAAACGATTAAATTAGGCTACGAGAGTTAGGTAATTTAATAGAAATTATAATTAAATCAAATCGGTAAATTGTGTAAAGAGAGATCTTGCATAGGTTTCCAATAATTTATTAGAGAACTTCAGAACTAAGTAGGGATTTAGAAAGGTTGTAAATTAAGAGATTGCTACCTCTACAATTTGATTAGGGTTTATGATTTACAGTTAATAGTTATAACTCGAGAGAAAGTAATCAACTCTAGGATCATCTAGAACCAACAATCCAGTAATTCATAATCAATTAGGTTAGCATTAAGGATAGGTAGAATTCCCTTTCTCTTAATTGGTAAATTCGTTAGGTTGATTCTTGGGTGTGTTACAATTGCTTAGTAATTAACATTTTCATGATTGATTCTTAATTTAATTTGATTGTTTGAATTGGATTTTCATTTTAGTCTGTTGCATCTTGAATTTTTTTTGTATTTGTTTTTGGCTTTAGATTTTAGGATTGGATTATCCCTCCTCGTTGATCGACACCTTAGGTACTATATGTTAATGAACCGTGCGCTTGCAGATTATCGAGGGTTATTTATTAAAACTTACACACAACTAACACCTGCTCAAGTTTTTGGTGCCGTTGTCGAGGAGGCAATTATTTTAGTTTTTTAGTTTAAGGCATTTTAGTTAGTTTTAAGTTTAGTTCTTTCTTTCTATTTTTGAATTTGTGCTCTTGCATAAACACAAGAGTCATGAGAAATTCGAGTAAAGCAACTGAAACCTTAGAGTTAGACATCAATTGATTAGAACAGTCAATTAGGAAAGCTCGGTGTGAAGAAGAAGAAAAAATCGCAAAAGCAACAATGGCCGAGGAATTTTAGCAAGATTTGGACGACGGAGCGAACCAAGGATGTCAACAAAGAATCCTTATGGATTTCATGAGACCAGGGTTCAATGCAACTAACTAAGGAGTAGTTAGGTCACCCCTACAAGTAGTCTTTTTCAAAATTATACCAGCCCTCTTGAACATGCTTCAACATAATGTGCAATTCTATGGACTAACGAATGAAGATCCCAAATGCACATGTAGTGAACTTCCTTGAAATATGTGATACCTTTCAATACCATCAGATATCGGAGCAAAGGTCTAGTACCATTCTCTCAACCCAGCTAATGTCACCACTTGGGATCAACTTGTTCGTGCCTTTTTAGACAAGCAATTTCCGCTTACTAAGACTACGAAGATAATCAAGGAGATTGCCAACTTTTAGTAAAGTGACGGGGAATCAATCTATAAAGCGTGGGAACGATACAAGGAGTTGCAACAAAAATGCCCACACCATAACTTACTTAAGGAGTTTTTGTTGCAAACATTATATAATGGTGTAACCCCATATATGAGAGACACGATTGATGCAGCTTCGGGAGGATCACTGATGAGAAAGATGGCAGATGAAGCATAAAAGCTGATAGAGGAGTGGCAAGTAATAGCTACATATGGACGAACGAGTGGAGTAGGCAACCCACTTCTTTCCGAGAATAAAAAGGAATTGTAGTTGTTGACCAAATGATGGAGATGTAGGCAAAAATTGATAACTTAACTCGACAACTCAACAACCTTAAGGATTCGTCTTCAGCTTCGGTAAAAGCTGTGCAACGGAAGTGTGAACTCTGTGGCCAGATAGACTATGATACGGTGGACTATTTTTTGATGAAGGAATTTGACCCAGAGCAAGTTAATTATATGGGAGCTCAATATGGACGAGGAGGGGGAAACAATCCCTACTCCAATACATACAACCACGGGTGGAAGAATCACCCTAACTTCTCTTGGACAAATAATGTTGGAGGATAGTTCAGACCTCAAAGATAACCAGGCTTCCAACAAGATAAACTGAGCTCAATGGATTCTAAGTTGGATAAGATTTTAGAAAAAATTGGAGGCATAGAGAATGCACATAGGAGGCTTGAAAGCAAGTTTGAGCAAGTCACTAAGAACCACGCCTCTTCAATACACAATCTGGAGGTCCAAGTAGGTTAACTAGCCATTTCTCTTTCTTTTTTACAATTGCTTTGAACCTCTTCTCTTTTTGGTCTCAAATATATCATCATCTCCAACCTATTAGTCAACACAAATTGAAGACAAATTAAGTAATTTATCTTGAGAATAGGATTGAAATCATATGGAAATACATAAGAAAACATAAGATAATTCAATCCTATCAAATAGCCCCACACTTGGTCTTTGACCGTACTTGGGCAAATCGTCAAAATCAAAATCACAAACCAAAATTTTAACTCATTTTCCATATTTCTTAAGAATAGATAGATATAAATAAAAGTGAATGACTTTCAAATCCTAAGCAAAAACTCAACATTCAAAGCTTTTACTCATGATCTATCAACATTCAACATCTTCAAAAATTGAGCAATCTATGTTGGATCAATGGTGGTTGACAAATTGATTTCTACTTATGTTTTGATAATAACAAATTGTATAGAATTGGTTAAGAAATTATTT
>JANZLX010000005.1:25138961-25149094 GCA_025531955.1 Erythroxylum orinocense
TTTTGTCGACTGCCTTAATTGACTAAGCCATGCTATGCTGGCTTATGGAATGTCCTCCCAATGTAAATCTTCTCCGAAAAAACAAAAAAAAAACAAGAGAGCAAATCATCAAACCACTAGCTATAATAAGGAGTTCGTTTAGGAAAAGCTTAACCATGCATGTCATAAAGTGGAAAACTTTCGAAAGAAGTTAGAAGAATTAGGTTATGCTGGGTCTAATTAAACTCCAATAATATAAGTTTTTTTCCTGTTTTATATAGAAGAATGAGCATCAGTTATTTTTCGTGAACATATTTATACCAAACTTAATTTAAAAAAATTCATAAAAATAAATGTGTTAGTCTTGCCAAAAGTTAATGTTTTAATGTGAAAGGATTTTTTTATTTTGATAAATCAATTAAGTCGCTGCAATCTTTTTAATAAATACATATTTTTGGATCGAGGATGGTATACACATACAAAATATAATGTATAGATAATTATTAATTTTGTTATATGTGCAAATTATTAAAAGTTGCCTTACACATGTAAAATTATAAATTATACAATATAATATATTGAAGAACTATTTTACAATTTTAAAAAATAGGAAATATTTTATAAATTTAAAAATTATTCAAAACGGTATTTGATATTGATCGGTACTGATATAATATCGTATTATAACTAAATTCAGTATTAGTATTGGTATAGTATTCATAACGTTGCTCAGGTGTGTATAAAGATTTATTTATTTAAATTTTTGATTTTAGTTTACATAATAAAAGAGTAGATAAATCCTAAATAATTCATCAAGTGGTCATTTATTGAAACTCTCAAAATCTTCATCAGGGTATCTTAAAAATTAAGCTCAATTTGGATTCTTTTCTTTTTTTAATTTGATTTTCTATTTTCTCAAAGGACAAAATATTTTATTTTTTAAAATAGTTTTTTATTACTATCAATATACTAATATTTTTATTATTGATAATAATTAAATAACAAACAATTTTAAAATATATAAATTTTATAGTAATTAAGTAAATAGTTTTATTTTAATACTTCAAACAATATTTATTAATAAATATTAGTAAAACTTGAAGTAACTTATTAATAATTAACCTAAAATATTTTATTCTTCAAAAAATGAATTATAAAAATTATATATTATTAGTTATAGTTTTATTAGGAATTAATAATACAAAATTTTAAAAAATAGTATATCAAGTTGATGATAAATTATACTATAAAATAAAAAAATGAAATAAGTTTTTATAATTTCATAAATTGTAAAAATGGTAGAAAGTAAAGCCAAAAACAAAATTTAATAACTCAAATGAATAAGATTTCTTGAACAAAAGTTTTGTTTAGTTTCTATAATATTTGTAAAGACATAAGCAAATGTAAAGGTTTCTAACAGTCTATTCTAATATCAAGTATATATATATATATATATATATATATATATTAAGACATGAAACATGACTCTTTATTATTTTTTTAGTGATATGAATTCTCACGTTAAAATATAATAATATTAAAATTATAAATATTATATTAAAATTTGCATTGATTTTGATATTGATACAAGATATTATTGAATATTATTTTGAATCATTTGTTTTAAAATTATAAAATTATATATCTATATAATTAAAATTTAATTTTTATTATAGCTAAAATAAAAATATATTTTAAACTTAGCTTAGTAGTTTATTTATTAAAATTAATGGAAAATATTTTATTTTTGCAAATAATAAAAAATATAAATTTTTAATGAAAATTTCTATTTTCCCTACTTAATTTACAATTATGATATATTATTTTGTGTATCGACTGGTATGATCTATATTAACTAAAATTTTATAGTACGATCTACATAAACTAAAATTTTATAGTACTATTCGAATTTTATTTCCACTTTAATATCAATATCATTTTCTGTCTAGTATGACCCAGAATCACATTTCCACTTTAATATCTATATCATTTTCTGTCTAGTATGACCTATAAGCACTGATATAGTTTTGAACTCATTAAAGAAAGTGAATGTAGCTACAGTTAATGCAAAAGGCAACAGAAACGGCATTAACCATATATTTTTATAATTTAATATGAAATTATATCACTTTCGAAAATATTTTGGGTTGCATGTTCTTTTTTCTTGTCGAGTCGAATTGTTTGGTTATATTTTTATTTTTTATTGTAATTTTTAGTTTTTAGTTTTAATTTTAATTTTAATTTTTTGTTTTTTCAAATAAAAACAAAAATTGTTTATTTGTAAATATCAATGTATTTATATTTTATTACTAATAGTAATTACACATTTAATTTAATTACAAAAATTAAATAAATTGATAAATAAAATAAAACAAGTATTCATAATTTTATCAATATTTAATTTTAATTAAATAAAAAATAATATTTAATTAAATTATTTATAATTCTTCTTAATAATTAATATATTAAATAATAAATATTTAGTTGATAGTAAATCACAATTAAAAAATAGAAACAACTTTTTTTGTTGCCATAAATTTAAAAAGCACGAAGAAATCAAGATAAAAATAAAAACCAAAAATTTAAATAAACAATTTTTTTCTAAATTTAAAAATAGAAACAGAAAACCAAAAACATAATTAATATGACCGCCTTTTGCATATACACACACGTACAATTAAATGCAAAATTTAGGGAATGGTTCAGTTGTTTCAAGTCACTTGTCCAAGAGGCCACCAGTAATTAAGGATCTTAGTCATCAAGTTATGCAAAATATTGACTGAAAAAATGAATACCCCTAATACGCCTGAGATTAATTAATTACAAGAAATGTAGTTCATTTTTTAAATAATTTAATCCAGTGAAATGCTTCAGGATCATTTCTAACAACTACTGATAGTTTTGCTAACAACTACTGATGGATTACTACCATTCCTCTCTATCAAAATTTCCAGGTTGTTAGGAGTCTTGGAAAGCTTGATTTATAAACTATTCCCATCTCCTAGATGGATCCTGCATAAATTAAGGCTCCAAAAAACAGTATATCTAACACCATATTTTGGATTACAGAGATGTATATTCGGAAAAAGAAAACAAAGAAAATGACTGGCATATGTGTGGGCGTTGGTTTAAGCCATTCATTATCAATCACTATACATGTCAAAATCTATTTTCCTATGCAACTATATCTCTCTCTCTCTCGTCATCATTACAATTTCTGATGACACGCACTCTTTATCAGTCATTCTTAGTGTAGTTGGTAGCATCTGGTCCATGTTAACGACCTGTTTATGGAATTTGTACTCTTTTTAATATGTTAATGACTGAGCTGAGTCATGCAAGGAAAGCACCTGCCCACGTCGAATCCATATCTACAGGAATGACTGAGCTGAGTCATGCAAGGAAAGCCCTTATCCACATCGAATACAATTCTACAGGCTCTACTAGTCTTATCTAGCTTTGAGAAATGTGTGCGGAGCTAGGCTGAGTTTTCATTGTCTTCAATTCTTGGCAGCTACATCTACCCACTTGGAATATTGTTCAAGCATTATCGGTTACTAGAGAAGGGCAAAACAGCCAAAAGCAAGACTCCAACTAACAAGTAGACATGAGGTTATTCTCCAATTTTGAGTGATAAATATTATTTTATTGTCTAATTTTTATAATATGATTTATTATAATTTTATGTTATAATAATTTTTATTTATAGGGTTAATTTCCAAAAAAAGCATAAACTTTTGTTAATTTTTTAATTATAACCCAAATTTTAAAAATAGCAATAAAATGTTTAAATATTTAAATTTTTTGCAATTCTAACCAAAACTTTTAAAAGTGGCAATAAAATGCTCAAACTTTAAATTTTCTTCAATTTTAATCCAACATTATCTGCTGTTCTTCCGATACTCTCAGCCCTTTTTTTTTCCGTTTGTTCTGCGGATGGCTCAAACTACTCTCGCATTATAGCATACTACACCAGTAAGCTCTTCATTTTTAGTTCGTTCTCCTGATGTCTTTAGTGTGAAGGTGTTAGGGCTGTGTGATCTAAAAATCAAAGGTTGATGGTGTTGAGAGAATAAACTGAAAATAAAGGAAAGAACTAAAATCAAAGCGTAAGGTCTTCAGGGATGCGTAATCTGATTTATGTCATTTTTAAACAACAACGTCATTTTAATTACGTGACTAAACAATATCATTTCATTAATTTTCATTTGCTGTGTTAATTTTGAGTGACGTGTATTAATAGTTAAGGTTTCCGAAATATATGGTAACTTATGTCAACAAAATTAACATAAACATTAACGTGGGCTAGAAATGAAAAAAATTGAAAAATTGAAAATTTTATTGCTACTTTTTGAAGTTTGGATTAGAATTGAAAAAAAAATTAAAATTTAGACATTTTATTGCTACTTTTTAAAATTAGAGCTATAATTAAAAATTTGACGAAAGTTTGGGTTTTCTTTTTGGCAATTAACCCTTTTTTATATTAGATATACAATTTATGAGGATGTAAAAAGTGTCATCTCTTACGATAGACACTAAATTGGATTAGCCCCTGCATGAATTGAGCTTCTAAACAAAGTTTTTTCCTTGTTTTACCTGTTTTCAAGACCACTTCATTTAGAGTAAAACATTCCTATTTACACTTTGACTCGACTTGTTGATCTAGCTAAGGCCCACAACCAAAGAGGATAAACTTACAACGGTAACGTAACCACATATGTCTTGAGGCAAGTTTCAAAATCTCTGATAAGTGTAGCAATTGTTGGAAATTTGGGCTTGGATTCAATCCTGCATACAACAAAATAATTAAAGTGATTAACATATTAATTATAATAAAGCATGAATCTTAATTCGTACCTTATTCTAAAACTTGATTATATTATTGTCGTATCCTTCAAATCATTTCTAAAATTAAACCATCTCAACCACCGCAACCACAAAAGTGCCTAGCTTCTAACGATATCTAAAGAACATACTAAAAGGACTTTGCAATTGTTGTAGTGAGGGTAAGGTAATGAGTGCTAGCTCCATTAAAACTTAAGCCTATTTATAATAAATTTTGGACATTTTAATAATTTAATTGAAATTAAATTCTAATTTCATTTAAACTTTAATTAGAATTACAAATAATTTTAATTAATTATCAATTATGCCGAAGTAAGATCTATTATCTCATATTGATCCTTATTTATTAAATATCTTATATTTAATTACAAAATTCGCCAAAATTTACAATCAAGTCTAACTTGATTAAAATGTCTTTGTTCTCTTCAACCCCTCCTTTATGTATGACCCATTAGTTTCCCAAATATGTTGGCAATGGATACAATTATAATCCTAAATCATATTTAAGATTAGATAAATTAAACTCCTTTAATTTATCTTTAATTATGTAATTAAACATTTTATATCTATATATCAAGATTGGTGTCTAGTAACACATCATGACCACTCAAATATTTAGAAATGTCAAAGTGGTTTTTGACTAACTTGTTCACGCATAATTGTTTTGTATAATTCAATCATTTTATTATGCAATGTTTTAATTGAACATAGAACTTAGAATTAATGTTTACAATATTTTGAATCCAATCATATTAGTTTTCTGCCATTAGCTATTGATTCAATTAATGATATTTGTAAACTATTTACAAAATGTCATTCCACCTTGGCCAAAGATTTCCTTAATCAATACTAATAAAGAACAATAAAATATTCTTTGTAATTAATTTAGAGGTATGAATCCTATCTTGATCACTCAACTACTTCCATATAGTTCATGCTATATCTAGTGACTACCGACTGAACTACTTATAATTAGAATAGGTCATAAGATGTATCAAAACATAACAATTCCTATGTAAGATAACTTTGAAAATTTCATGTCAAATGATCGCTTATACAATCATCAGAATGAGAATTTTCATAAACATACAAGTAATGTTCCAAATGGATTTCTCATATAGGGTCAATTCAGTGAACTTATTCTCTAACATGCACCCATATGTTTATTTAAGTATCTCCATACTTTAGTTTATGAGATTGACTACTTCCTTCATAATGAAAAATTTAATGTGTGGTAGTCTTTTTATGTTCTATTGATGTCTAGTTTTAATAGAACAATGAATAAGAACAATTTAGGGATAATACACAAATGTAATATGAATCATATAATTATAATCTCATTATAATTTCATTTGTAATGTATAATTATTTCATTGACTTCATCATATACATCTAAATATGTATAAGATAAATAATACCTTTAAATTATTTTGTCACTAAACTATAACCATCTGATTGATTGTAGGGTACAAACCAACATTCTCCTACTTGCACTAAACTAATCGATTAAGTATCTTATACCATATCACCATATGACGATCACGCTACTGCTAGGATAGTGGCTTAATGAGAAAATTCTACAATATTCTCTATAGTGACACTTGCTTAAATCTTACAACTTTCATCCTACTTATCATTATAATTAAGAACAATTGACTAAATACATCCTTGGATTTTTAATGAGACCTTAGCTCTTTTTACTTGCCCAATGACTTTAATGTTTTACAGTACATTACTATCTAAAAAGCCCAATGACTTTAATGTTTTACAGTACATTACTGTCTTAAGCAATGCAAGAAATTATATCAAGTTCATTAAAGAGCTTATCAATCTAATTATTCATCTCCACTAAATAAAAAATGTATTATGACTTAATTAGCAACCATTGCTACATTAGAACCTTTCCAATCTTGAATGATATTGTTCCAAGTAAAATATATCTTAATTAGCATTTACTTCTAAAATTGTTATTCATATAATCTTAAACTCAAATATTAACTCATAAATAGAATAATGGATATCTTTAATACTTCATCAGTATCAGATATCACAACTACTAAACATCTTTAATAAATTATCTATGTGCTTAGACTTATAATATCTAAACAACTTCCATTCTATATAGATCTAATTCGTAGAATTAAGTTGTTACCTTTTCACATCCAATAAGAGTTGTTCTTTGAAAATTATATTTTCAATAATTGAAAATTAAATTTTTTGTTCTATATGAGCAATATGTCTCTACACACTCACAGTAAAGAGGACAAATATAATCCCACTAACCTTCTTATAAATATGAGAAATTCACAATCATCTCTAAGACAAACTCTTTGAATACATAATGAAAGTGAATCTTTCAATGTCTCATAGCCTTTCAACTATATGTCAAATGTATCAACAAACGCTTTAATTCCAATTGGATATATTATCATAACATTTGAACTTTTCAAATTTCATCTTACTGCCACTACTTATTTAGAGAACCATTATCCAATAAGTACTCATTGAAACAAACAATTTTTTTCAATAGGTTTGTAAAATTATATACAAACTTTTGGATATCTGGTAACCTTTTATTACTCAATTTAGTTATAAACTTAATAGATAATGTATGTTTCAACAAAGCATCACATCAATAAATCAATAACTTTGACTCTTTCAAAGACTTATCATTTCATATCCAATATGAAATCTTTCCAATTGATCTAATTAGAACGATTGAAGGTAATTTATTATTCTAGGCATCATTATAGAAGAAATACATATCACATTATACAATATCCCAGACTGTATATTCTTCCTTACATAAAACCATACTCTTATGAAATTTTATTGTGGAGTTATTCACTAGAGAATCTCTTCCCCTATAGATTATCAACATTTTAAAACTCACCACAATGATCTCACTGAAAATGCTTCAGCATTGTCAATGCTTAATTTCTACTTAGATTTAAACACTTTGAACTTTTCAAAATTTTAAATCAACATTTCATTTAATACATATGAATATAACAATAACAACACCTAGTAGAAATTCCATTAACACACAAGATTTAGGGAGATCAGTAGTACACAGTCTTACCTTCAATTATTAGAGAGACTGCTTTCAAATAACCTATATAAGAAGAAGAAGAAGAAGAAGAAGAAGAAGAAGAAGAAGAAATAAAAATAACAATAAATAATAATAATAATAATAATAATAATAATAATAATAATAATAATAATAATAATAATAATAATAATAATAATAATAATCAACAACAACAACAACAACAATAACAATAACAAAACTATTTACGCAAGCTACATAAAAAGCTTAGGCTAAAACCCTAAGAGGTAATTACTATCTATTTACAATTTTATGCTTACTATTAGAGGAAAAAGTAAAAAAAACGTTATGGGAACTACAAGGATCTCTTTTTTAGGGATCCTTAAGCTGAGTTCTTTTACGTTAAAGTTTTCTATTGCGGGTTATGTCCTCAGTAACTTCCAACATTGTCAACATGGTCGAACCATAACGTTAAAAAGGACTTCTTTTTTAATTTTTTTGAAAATATATAAGGTGGATCAGGCTAGCCTGGCCCACCTGTGGCCCATCCTGTCATAGGTTGATCAACCCTGGCTCGTCCAGCCACAAGCTCAACCCCTGGTCCGGTCCGACCCGACCCACTAACATCCTTAACCAATCACTAACACCCAACTGTCACTACATGGCTATCACCTTTGCATATTTATTGCCCTTTTACTAGAAATTACCTATAAAATCCTTTAAAACAACTACTCATCCTTACTCACCTTTAGTAATCACCTTTATTGCCTAGAATTTTCACCTGGAATTTTTAAAAATGTTGTCAAAAATTGCTCAAATCTTCAGTTGCTCCTAGGCACCAACCTTCTTCTCTAGTAACTATTATTCGATAGCCTACTACCTCAAATTTGTAGTGCTTTTTGCATTAGTAGCAGCTTTCCTTGTCAGATCATAAAGAAAAAATTGAAAAAGAAAAAAATTGTTAAGACAATCTTTGTCCCTTATTTACAAAGGGATAGTTTAAGCAAGATATTGTCTTCACTTTTAGCTGTGATTTCTTGGAGTTTTTGCCTCACAATGTTTTGGCGCTGTGAGTTTTGTTTATCCCTGACTAGAAACAGAGAACAACAAATTTTTTAGGGGGTTAATTCTCTCTAGATCATTTGTTTCATTAGATTGAAAGCATCAAATTGTTTTTAAATTATGCTGAAATTTTTTTCCTTTTTCTTTTTAAAAAACTTTGGATATTGAATTTGTAAGCCTCATCTCTTGTTTATTGTCTCAAGTTATCTTAGAGCCATTAGGGCATTGTTGTGCTTGTTTTGTATATCTTATATTGGTTGTTAAGGTAGGTGTGGCTTTAACTTCTTATGATAACATTAGGGCAAGTCCTTTAGTAAGTTTTAGGGCAAGGAAGAGAGAAGATGTTCGCAGATCACTAATAGGTTCCTAGAATATTGAGACTCTTACAAGGAAGCCATTAGAATTAGTAAAAATATTAGATAAATATAAGATGCATATAACATGCATCCAAGAGAGAAAGTAGATGGAGGCTAAAATGAAAGAGATAAATGGGTTCAAACTTTGGCATTTAGGATGTTCAAGGTAACGAAATAGCGTATGTATCTTGGTTGTCAAGTAACTCAAGCATGATATCGTAAGGGTAAAGAGGACCAATGATATGATTTTTTACTAATCATATTGTGGTGTGGTGTAACATCCCGGTACCAACGGAAATGGTAAAATAGTAAATATGGGTTAACAATGAGAGCTTAGTAATGCAATTACTTGTTTATGCATTATGTGACATACTTGTATTGTGAAAAATGAATTTGTTGCACATGAAATTATTTGTACATGCATACATTGACTTTCCCGGTTTATTTGGTCCTACTTGTGAGTGAATATTTTGAGAATTATGGGTTATTGATTTTAAAAATTTATTTGGAGAGTGCCATTATTGATTTTATAATTTTAGAGAATTTTAGGAATTTTTTTGAAAATTTTCGAGATAAATCCCGGACTAGGAAAAATATCGAGTGGCAGACCCACTGATAATCGGTATTAGAATTGATTGTATATGGCATTGAATTTTGGACATATGGGTATATGAATTTATGAAAAGTGGTATTTATTAGAAATTGGGCTTGGAAATGAGTAATTGAGAAGGATTTATGAGAGCTTGACAAGTGGCACACTTATGACCATGTGTTTAATTAGCTTAACCCTTAAGTTTGATTCATTTAAGCTTCCCTTACCCCTTCCACGACACTCACTTGTT
>JANZLX010000005.1:25149194-25160149 GCA_025531955.1 Erythroxylum orinocense
TCCATGCTAACTTCCACCTACTAACTACTTACATTTACTACTCACTTACCATATTAATCCCACTTCACCTACTACCTTAATTCAAATTAATTCTATTCCTTTTCTCAAATTCTAACTAAAGGCCAATTCTATATAACAAAAATTTTTAAGCCATCAATCAAGCATAAAGAAACAATTAAGCAATTTAAAACATAAATAACCAATTAAACAATTTAAGCAAATAAAAACAAGGTCTAACATGACCGCTACGCAGAAATGTATAGTACGTTCTGTTTGTATCCACCCGAACCATTTCTGATGTGCTTATGTGTTTATGATTTATGATCATTTTAATGCGTTATGTTTGATGTATGAAGTGCTAAATAAGTTTTGAATTTTGGAAAACTTATGTTGCATGGCTTTCAATGTGAATGGTACAATGGAAATAAATATCTCAATGATTTTTGCTTGTTTCTCGGTTATAAGCATGTTACCCACGAGTTTAAAGCTCACCCCCCCCCCTTTTTCATTCTCATTCCCAGGTGATGAGGAAGAGATCGGGTGAAAGAAAGTCAAGACATCCGTTTGTTTTTGCATATGTTGTATTTTAGGTTAGTTGGTTGTAAGATTAAGACCTTAGACATTTGTTGAGAAAATTGGGGTTTGGTATCTTCGGTATTTTGGATTTCGGTATTGGTGATGTAATGTGGCTAGGAATCGCTATTAAAGTTTGTAAACATTTATCTTATGATGTTGATGAGATATGGATCCGTGTATGAATATGAAATGTGAATTTGTGTATGGTTATGACATGTGAATTGTATATGGATGAAATGAGTTGAGTTCGAATGTAATGTATCGGAAGAAATTTTCCATTTAAGTTGATGAAATTTGTATATGAATTTTTGATATATATATATATATATATATATATGTGTGTGTGTGTGTGTGTGTGGGAGAGTTGTATGAAAAAAAGAAAAACAGGATTTTTTTTAAAAGGATGAGACATGATTGAATATGAAGAATCAAATGAATTGAGGTGAGGGATTTATGAATACCATTTGAATTTTTGAATTGCTTTGAATGGCGTTGAAAAAAAACTATACCGATTTGGATTGGTTCAGACCAAGTCGTCTTCTCAGAAGATGTAACTTGTCTTTATAGTTTTCCAACGTTTTTCTAAAGTATGCGTTTTTGGATGTCGGAATTAAAAATTTTGACCTTAAGCGTTTTGATTTCGTTGGTTTTTGCCCACATCTGTATTTTCGAAAAATTCTGTACACACGCTTTTTATTTCCAAAGGTTAGGTTCCAGAAACGGGGCCCAACATATCAAAGCCCTTGTTGTTCATTTGTTGATTTTTAGTTGTGACCTGAATAAATGCATTCAGGCTTTCCTCTAAAGAAGGCTTGCTTAGTGGGTTTTGAACTGAGGATTTCCCTTGGTAATAATTTGGCCTCTGAAAATTTTGGTATTGTCATTAGGGTTGTACTGGTGGATTATTGGTCTTCCATGAAAAATTGGGGTGGTTTATCTAACCAGGGTTGTAGGTGTTTGAGTATGGTTCATTTCGCTCCCTTGGTTGAAAACCGTTGAATGAGTTCATTTGTTCCTCCCCATCTGTAAAAGGCTCTCAAGAATACGAGCAATGTTAGCTCTATGACCACAAGTTCCACATATACCACATACCTCTTGATTTGGAACGTTTTGGGGTAGCCTTGTAGTTAGCATCTTCATATGCCTTGTTAACATAGCTAACTGCGTAGTCAATTCTTGATTCGAGCTCACTTCATGAAATCCAGCTCATCTTCCCCTGAAACTCTTTTGTTGAGAATTAGCCCCTAACATTTTGAAGATCTCATATGTTTCTTTAATCGTCTTCTCTCCCACGGCTCCTCCTACTGCATTGTCCACCCTATACTGACATTGTTGTGTCAATCCATCATAAAAGAACTAGTTCTGCATATAGAGTGGAAAATGATGGTGTAGACACTGAATGAGCAGAAGTTTGAAGCGGTCCTATGCCTTATGGAATGGCTCTCCCTCCATCTAAATGAAGGTAGTTATCTTTGTTCACAACTTAGAAGTACTTTAGTGGGAATAAAACATTCCCATGAACTTGTTGTACACTTTTTCCCCCGTACTCAATGAACCGGGTGGAAGGGTCATTAGCCATGCTTTGGCCCGATCCTTCAATATGTATGGGAAGCACCTCATCCTGAGTTGATCTTTATTTAAGCCATCTAATGGGAACATTTAGAGGATGATATAGAATTCCCGAATGAAGTTTAAAGGGTCTTCATTTGGAACCCCATAGAAAGAGGGCAGCATGTTGTAATGGATACTCTTCAACTCATAATTTCTTACTGCCTCTCTCAGTAGCAGTAACAATTATTGTTCTGGCATACTCCTTCATTATTGGTTTCCTTTCACCCAGCTCTTGATCTTCTGGTTTGAAGCCCTCAAGATTGCCTTCAAAGTCCCTTGGAAGTTTTCTTATCTAATGTATAATGTCAATAAAGGGAGCAAGTTCACCCTCTTGAGACCTCCTTCCTCACATAAACCAAATAAAAACAACAGTGAATTAATAAGAAAATTAATAAAACAACTCAATGAAATAACACGACAAAAATGTATGCATAAACAGACAAAACAATCGACGAAACAATCAAAATCATTTTAGCAAACAAAAACAATCAAAATTAATTCAAGTTCAAAACATTAAATACCTCCCCGGCAATGGTGCCAAAAATTTGTTATGCCCAGAAAGTTCTAAAAAGACCTAGGCTATCTTTTTTGGATCTTGAACTTTCCTAAATGTCTTATAAATTGCTTAACTGGTTAATTATGTTAACTTGTTGGTTTAATTTTTTTATTTTAGAATTGGGTCATTAATTAGAATTTGATGGGAAGAATTAAAAATTGAAATTTGAATGAAGGTTAGGATTAAGTGAGAATTAAGTTAGCTTAAGTGGTTTGAAGGGGTTAGAGCCATATAAGACAAAACCAGGGTAATTTTGGAAAGGCCAAGTGAAGGAGGGGTATAATGGGAAGAAAAGGAGGAAATAAAGGAAAAAATTAAAAGAAGAGTGGGAGTTGTCGTGAAGGAAAGAGAAGAAAATCGAAAAGGCTAGGGAAAAAGGAGGAAATTTTCGTGGAAAGAGGAAAAATCAAGGCTTTCAAGGTAAGTTCTTCACCTTTTTCTTACTTTAGTTAAGAAATGGGTTGTGCTTTTGTTGTGATGAAGAAATCCTAAAGAGAAAAAGGGGTTTGTATTGGGAATGTTTGGGGGAAGAAGAAGATGGTGAGATCCCTAGGATTTGTGGGTTTCTAAGCTAGGTGTTGAGTTTTCTAACCTATATGAGCCATGGGTAGGTTAAATTGGAGCTTGATTAGGGTTAATGTCATTTTGTTGTGAATATGGGAATTTGGGGGAAATTTCCAATTGAATTGGAATTGAATAGAAATTTTGCTTGTGTTTAGGAAATCAAGAACCTATCTAAGAGCAAGAGGAAGGAGGTCATTGAATTTGGATTTTTCCAAGTATACAAGGTAGGTAATTTATTTATAATTGTTGTGTAATGAGTAAAATGCATTGTTTGTGTTTTGTGTGCTAAATGGCTTGCTTTGAAATTTGTGTTGTGGTAATTGCTTCATAATGTATGACATTTGATGTGAAATGAATTGTAGCATTGTTATGCTATGCCTTGTATTAAGGCATTTTAATCAAATGGAAAGAACAAAAGTATGAGATTATGAAATTGTGAATAATTGATTTAAGCATGAAAATTGATTGTGTTTGGGCGAGAGAGGAACCATTTCGTAGTCACGTGCACGTTGACAAAAGCCTTCTCCTAGCTGCCCGCTTGTGGCCTACGAGATTCAAAAATGGACTCGTTTCATTCACGATGTAAACTTTGGCTTCGCCGTTTTGTTTCACGGAACTCTCAAGCCAATTGTGTGTGCATTTGCATTTTGATGTGCTAAGTCATGCTTTAAAGTGAATTTCATCCAATATGTCATATGTGATGATGTTATGAATTATGAAATGTGAATTGAATTATGAATGTTGAACTTCATTGTGATGTGTATGCTTATGTGAATGTTTATATATATATACATGGTTGATTGTGTGGCTCATTGCCAATGGCTATAAATACTTTAGCCACTGAGCTGTGTAGCTCAACTCAATTTTTCCCACTCCTCAGGTGCAGGCCGAGAATATCAGTAAATCCTTGCAGGCATTTGGACAAATTTCGAGAGAGTTAGCTTTTGTATTAAGTCAGTAGCTAGACTTTTAAATAGCTTTATAAGCATATTGAGCATTGAGCATCAAATGTATTTTGTAACTTGTGTTAAGGTTTTGATGTAATGTCGATATGTAATTAAAGCTATGTATGAACTATATTTGATTTGGAAAGGAATGGAAGATTGAAAAAGTTCCCTTGTGTATGTGCTTATCTATCTTGTAGTGTTTAATGCATGTTTCAAGTGTTCACAGGGGTGAAAAGTGTGTGTTGACTTTAACAGGAAAACTGGTTTGATTTGGGCTTTGTTAGACAAAATGGTCTTCTTGAACTTTGTAGATTATCCTTTTAGTTTTCCAACGCCATATAATTTGTGAAATTTGGATTTCGAAATTTAGAGTTATGGGTTTTGCAAGTGATGATGTTGTATGAGAGGTATGAATATGACAGCTATGGTGCATGAGGAGAGTCTATGTGTTCTATGAGTTATTGAGTTGTGATTTGAGAATTAGATGCATTTAATTTGGTGATTAAATG
Organism: Erythroxylum orinocense; assembly: GCA_025531955.1. NCBI lineage: Eukaryota > Viridiplantae > Streptophyta > Magnoliopsida > Malpighiales > Erythroxylaceae > Erythroxylum > Erythroxylum orinocense. The sequence goes on from JANZLX010000005.1 coordinate 25,153,958, forward strand.
TTTGAGGAGTGTTATTACACTTTAAGGGTTGAATTTGGGGTGATTATGAGTGTATATAGTGTTAGGATGGAAGTTGGAAGCATTGGAGAGGCCTTGGAAGGAGTTTTGGGTCACCCATGTCCATTTAACGGACATTAGGTCCGTTTAACAGACCTTCTCGAGTGAAAAAGGACCTTTGTCCAGTGTGTATCCGTTAAACGAAAATTAACGGACCTTCTCGGATGAAAAAAGGGTTGTTTAGCCAGTCTATATCCGTTAAACAGACATGCATGTCCGTTTAATGGACATCCTCAGGTCAGCTACTGTAAATTGCGATTTTAACCAGTTTAGAGGCCGAATCTCTCTTCTAGGTCTTCATAAGAGTTGTAGATATCAATGTCTTCTTTCCAATGGTCTAAAAATGAAAGCAATCCAACATTTGTAGAAAAAGTTATGGAAATTGCACCAAGACATGTTCAATTGGAATAAGGACATGAACATATTGGATTCTTTTGAGTTTTGATCATAAATCCTTCGTCCGACCTCCAAATTGAGTGATTTTTGAAGCATTGGATTTCTAACACGTTTTGCTACCTCTACACAAAAGTTGGTAGGTTTTGGATTTGAATTCGAAAGCATTGATTCAAAGCAAGTGAGGACTCGTTGAAATAACCTTGTAAGGAACCCGCTTACGCTTTTCGGCTTCGAATAGGATAGTTGGGCTCGGGGAACGAGGTCTAACACCATGGTTGGGCTTCAAGAACGAGACACAACACCTATATTGTTGGAGGTCAGTCGTAGTATATTCAAAAGTGGAAGCCTGGTTTTCAGCCCTTTACGGCTAGAATTTCCTCAATGGTTACTTGGGTACGTTTTATTGAATTTCCAATGGAATTTTATCATGTTGAATTCCTATTTGCAACGGCTAGTGTTGTTGGAACACCCATTACGATGGATAGGCAGACGTCCATGGCTACTAGAGGACGTTTTGCTAGAGTTTGTATGGAATTAAATCTTGACCAACCTCTTATTCCTAAGGTTTTTATTGACGGTGCATGGCGACGTGTAAAGTATAAAGGAATTTTAGGGGTTTGTTCAAGATGTGGCCGTGTCAATCATCGTATTGAAAATTGTACGGAGGTGGTGGTTCCGGTGACGACTGGGGTAGAGAATGCTGATGTAGCTACTAATATAGTGATGGCTGATGATAGTTCAAATTCTAAAGAAGATATCTTTGGCTCATGGTTAGTTGCACAGCATAAACAAAGGCGTACTGTTAGAAGTAATTCTTCTCCTATGTCTCAGGAGAAGACAGTATCTAACATTATTACTGGTTCTCGATTTGACTCTTTATAAGTGGAGGATAGAGTAGTTGTCAAGGTGGATAAGGGCTCGGTTGGGTCAAGCAAGAGGATTTCTAGTGTTAGTGGGACTATGGGTCAGAGAGATAAAGGTCAAAAGCCTGTGGTGGTTAAGGGGGTTGGGAGGTCTGGTAGTGAGAAGGGTCAATTTCAGAATGGATTTGTTGTAAGTAGGTATGTTTCCGAGGGTCCAATGGTTGTAATTAGGATAAAGGAGGCTTTGGAGGTTGGACAACGTTCTAGGACGAACGTAAAGGGTTTGGTGTCTAATGCATCTGACCAGATCTTGGTTGGGGGGACTCAGGTTCCTAGTTTTCGTCAGCAGGGGTGCCTGTGTTGCCGGGGATTGATAACGTTGGTGGTAGGATGGTGGCAAAATTTGTTTCCAATGAACATAAACCTCCTGACCCCATTGTTGGCGACGTCATTGTGTGTGAGGAACCAGTGGTAACTTCGGAAGCTTTGGCTAACAAAGTTGACTGTGCGGTGACTGATTTGGTTTCGTCGGAGACCGATGATGATATTTCAGATGATAATGGAGATTGTGGTGGTCACTGTCGGAGTCAAAGCCCACCTAGAAAGTTGTAAGATTCTGGCTCTTTCTTTTAATTTATTTTTAATGGATTTTAAAAAATTAAGTGGAATTGTGGTGGAGCTGCGAAGAGGGGTTTTTTGACCCATGTAAGAGAATTATGTCGTCTTTATTATCCAGAAATTCTGATTATTGTGGAGCCTCAAATTTTGGATGACAGAGCAACTACGGTGGCAAAGAAGGTAGGGTTTTCTAACTTCTTCCTTTCTCATGTTGTTGGTTTTTCGGGTGGTGTTTGGTTGTTTTGGAATAAGAATGTTTGTGATATACGCTTGCTATAGATGGATACTCAGTTTATTAATTGTTTAGTTGTTGTTCGGGGGAGTAGTAGTTGGTTGCTTACTACGGTGTATGCTAGTCCTATCCATAGTAAGTGAGATTTTTTCTGGTCTCAGATGTACGATCTTACAGATTCTGTAGATGAGCCTTGGTTGTTATTTGGTGATTTTAATGACATTGCATATGTCCATGAGAAAAAAGGGGGTGATTTACCATCTGTTGCTAATTGTGGTAGGTTTTGATGGCATTGAAACTATTGTTCCCTTATGGATTTAGGTTGTGTAGGTTGTCAATTTACTTGGACATGCTCAATTGCTAGAATTGGTGTTATACAAGAATGTTTGGATCGGGCTTTGTGTAATGCTAGTTGGTGTCTAAGATTTCCTGAAGCTTCTGTATGTATTTTTCTCAGCTTACTTCTGATCATTTTCCTCTATTATTGTCTTTGAGAGGTTTCTCTTCCTTTCCTTTGGAGAGGCCGTTTCGATTTGAGGCTGCTTGGACTTTACGGAGGATTTTAAACAAGTTGTTTCATCGATATGGTTTAAGCATTATGATTCTATTTCTGGTGCTCTTTTGTCGGTTCAGGAACAAACTGTTCGTTAGAATAAGGAGGTTTTTGGTAATATTTTTAAGAATAAGAGGGTTTTACTAAAGCAAATAAAGGATGATCAGTTGGCTATTCAGAATCACCCCTCTTCTTCTCTCTTGTTGCTTGAAAAAGACTTGTTATGCCAATATAATTTATGTTTGAAACAGGAAGAGACATTTTGGTTTCAGAAGTCTTGTGCTGCCTGGATCAATGATGGTGATCGATGTACTAAGTATTATCATGCGATTACTAAGGCTCGTCGGAGATAGAATAAAATTGAATATTTGAAGAATGATGCTGGGCAGTGGGTGTCTGATCCAGCTTTATTGAAGGATATGGCAGTGGAGTTTTATGAGAAGTTGTTCTTGAATGATGGGGTTTTTAATACTGTGGGTTTGAATTTTCCTCGTTTATCTGAGACGACAGTTGACGATATGTTGAAACCCATTACTCGAGAAGAAGTTTGGTTGGCTATTTCGAGTATGGGTTCTTATAAGGCCCCAGGATCGGATGGTTTTCAACCTATTTTTTTAAGAAGTATTAGGATGTGGTTGGTGAAGAGGTTTTCCAATTTATATTGCAAACTTTTAATTATGGTGTGATCGATGCTCAGGTTGCTAAGGGTTTTATTGTGATTATTCCTAAGGTTCATGCTCTAGAATTGCTTTCTTAGTTTTGACCCATTACACTTTATAATGTGTTGTATAAAGTGGTTATAAAGGTTTTGTCGAATCGTTTAAAACCTTTTATTGATGGCTTGGTTGGCCTGTTCCGGAGTAGTTTTATTCTTGGTCGTACCACGACTGATAATATTATTATTACTCAGGAACTACTGCATTCTTTTAGGAGGTCTAAAAGTAAAGTGGGCCATTTTGCTTTGAAATTTGATTTGGAGAAGACCTATGATAGGGCCAATTGGCACTACCTGCGGTTTGTATTGTGGGTCTTTGGTTTTCCTTCTCAATGGGTTAATCTGATTTTAAGTGCTCTTTCTCAATCTTCATTGGCTATTCTACGGAACGACAGCCCCTCAGCGTCATTCTCTGCAACTCAAGGGCTTTACCAAGGAGATCTAATCTCCCTTTATTTATTTGTTCTTTATATGGAAGGTTTGTCCATGCTTATTCAGAGAGCACGGATGAGTAAAAAATGGATTCCAGTTAGGGCATTTAAAGGTGGACCAGGCTTTAGTCATTTACTTTTTACTAATGACTTGCTAATTTTTGGTCAGGTTTCAGCTAAACAGGTTAAAGCGGTCCGTGAGGTATTGGATGTGTTATGTATGACAAGTGGGCAGAGGGTTAATCTTTCTAAATTAAGAATTTATTTTTCAAATTATGTTTCTCGGGTTATGAAATCCCGGCTATAACAATCATTGGAAGTAGCAGTTACTTCTGACTTGGGCAAGTATTTGTGTGTTCCATTATTGTATGATCTTACTTCAATTGCTCATTATAGGCATATTGTGAGTTTGGTAGAGACTAAGATGGCTAATTGGCATTCTAAATTTCTGAGTCCCACTGGGAAGGAAGTGCTTATTAAGTCTTTTATTTCTTCGTCATTTAGATCGTTTGGCTCGTGATTTTTATTGGGGTTCCTCGCTAGATAGACGTAATATGCATTTGGTTGGTTGGAATTGGCTTATTTGGCCAAAGAGATATGGTGGTCTTGCTTTCAAAAGTTCTAGATTGATGAATGTTGCTTTGTTGGGTAAGTTGGGTTGGAAGTTATTTTTGAATGATTTTACTTTATGGGTGGACGTATTACGTTGTAAATATTGCAATGGTGGGTTTATTCCCTTTTTTGCTAAGGTTTTGAATTCTAGTTTATGAAAGGGGGTAGTTAAAAGTTTTGATTTGCTATTTCCTCTTTCGGTTTGGAGGGTTAATGATGGTTCTCAGATTAGTCTTTGGTTTGATAATTGGTGCTCGGGAGGTCCTTTGGTGGATCATATGGATGGCTTGACAGTAGGGGAAGAACATTTTTGGGTAGCGTATATAATTAATGATGGTTCTTGGGAGTTTTTGGGCTTACATTTTGCCATTCTGGATCCTCTCAGGGAGGTTATTCGGGCAATTCCTTTACCTTTGTTTACTTCGGTGCAGGATAATATGTCTTGGAGTTTTTCTCCGAATGGCGCATATTTGGTTCGAGCAGCTTATAAAGCACTTCTTTCGGAAGAGGTGTCTAATATTCCTGTTTCATCTTATTTTTCTTGGTTATGGAATGTGGATGATCCACCGAAACTGAAACATTTCTTGTGGTTACTTGGGCACTCATGTCTTCCGACAAATTCTTTGAGGTTCACACAGGGTTTGGCTACTTCTAATTTGTGTGGAGTATGCTTGTAACATCCCAGTACTAGCGGGAAGGGTAAAATGGAAATTTTGAGTGATCAGTGAGGGGTTAGAAATGCTATTACATATTCATACATTATGTGACATACTTGTATTGTGAAAAATGATATTGTTGCACATGAAATTATTTGTACATGCATACATTGACTTTCCCGGTATATTTGGTCTTAATTGTGAATGGGGTGAGAATTATGGGTTATTGATTTTGAAAATTTATTTGGAAAGTGCCATTATTGATTTTCTAATATTGGAGAATTTTAGGAATTTTTCTGAAATTTTTCGAGGTAAATCCCGGACTAGGAAAAATGTCGAGTGGCAGACCCACTGATAACCGGTATTAGAATTGATTGCGTATGGCATTGAATTTTGGACATATGGGTATATGAATTTTTGGCAAGTGGTATTCATAGGAAATTGGGCTTGAAATTAATGAATTAAGAAGGATTTATGAGAGCTTGACAAGTGGCACACTTATGGCCATGTGTTTAATTAGCTTAACCCTTAAGTTTGATTCATTTAAGCTTCCCTTACCCCTTCCACGACACTCACTTGTTCAAAGCTATTGGGATTGTGTTTTGGTGACTCTTTTCTTCTCTTCTTCGTGCACCATCTTCCTCCTCCTTCTTCTTGAAATTTTGATCACTCAAACCTAGTTGTTATCTCTTTCTTACTTCCTTGCCATCTTACTCTCCTTTCCATCAAAGAAATCCAACCCTAGAAATGGTGATTTTCTTTGGTGATAGTAGAAACTAGGACTTGGTGAATTTCTTGAAGAACTTGAAGATTGATTGCTTAATCATGTAAGTGTTGCATCATATGTTATGGTTATAGTACAAATTGAAGCTAGTATGATGATATGATTGAGTGTTGTTTGTGTATGTGTTTAATTTGATATTAATAGTTGTTAATATATGTGTTTTTCTTGATGCTCATAGATGTTCATACTTGTGTTTTAAGTGGTGTCATGAAGTGAGGATTGAAAGTGTTGTGAATAGAAGTATATAATTGTGTTTCACTTTGAGTGTTTTGATG
>JANZLX010000005.1:25187147-25198427 GCA_025531955.1 Erythroxylum orinocense
TTAATTTGTTCTAGCTATTCCCGGGTCAAAAGGGTTTGTCCCGGTTAGGTTCTCCGACCTCTGCGTGGATACCGTTAAAGACGGGCTACGTTGGTCTTTATGGTTTGACCTGGTTATATAGACACAACGATCCTGGCTTTCGGGAAGGTCCCGGGATAAAAATTTTTGTCTTCCACACCGTGTTCATGTGATGGACACACCGGGATTTTCCTACAGCCCTCGTGAGTAATGAGCCCGACATCCTAAGTAACAACTGAACGCATATCTCACAAGGGTGGTGTGCCCCCACCATGACAGACACCAAAAAAACCTTACTTCTCTTGTTTGAACAAATTTTGGGAAACCCCAAACCAGAATTTCATTTCGGCTTATACCAAACATGTGGCTCTATGTCTATAGTTTATTTAGAGATAAGAATCATCGCATTTGCAGGACTCACAACAAAGTTATGGCTGAAAGACTCAAATAGGGTTTTGAACTTAATTATATTGCACCTGACTTGGAATAATTAGCATAACTTTAATAAGGGATATCATCACATTTGAAGGTCTCACAACAAAGTTATGGCTGAAAGACTCAAATAGGGTTTTGACCTTAATTATATTGCACCTGACTTGGAACAATTAGCATAACTGTAATAAGGGATATCAGATCAAGATCACCTTAAGATGTTTTGAGAGAGAACTTCGAGATCTAAAACTTTTATAAAAACCTCGAAGAGGGATTCTATCATCTGAAGGGGCAAAAATAGAGCAGATGATAGTAAGAAGCAGACAAAGCAAAAAGAAGACGAATGCGGGATGCAAACAAATGAATGAATGCGGACGAATGCGGAAGGCAAAAGAATGCAAAAAACAAACAAATGCAGAGGTAGAAGAAAGTGAAAAATAGACAAATGTGGAAGCAGACGAATGCAAAAGGCATACGAACATGAAAAGCAGACGAATACGGAAGCAGATGAATGCGGAAGTAGACGAATGCAAAAGGTAGACGAATGCGAAAAGTAGAAAAGTGCGGAAAGTAGACGAATGCAGAAGCAAACGAATGCCACTTTTAGGACAAAGTGTGTCAACTTAAGATGATACAAGGCTTAAGACAAACCGGAGTTAACTTAAGACAATATGATGTTATCACAGACGATATGAAATCATCATATAGACAATACGTCTCTACAGACGATACACTCTTACAGATGATGCATCCTTATAGATGATATGACGTCATCACAGTCGATACGTCCTTACAGATGATACATTCCTATAGACAATATCGCGTTATCACAGATGATGTGACATCATCACAGATGATACGTCCTTACAGACGATACCACTTGATACTCCTAAGCATCTCCCCTTTTAAGGACCATAATTTTTGGGCTCCGTTGTTCAAAGATTTCCTACTATAAATCGTTGGCACATTTTCCTAAATTATCCTAGGTTAATCTATATCTTCCCCTGACGTCCGAACATGAACTTTTGCCTTATGCAAACATAAAAACTGCAATGCATCAACTTAAGAAGAAGTTATGAGCAAAAATGCAATCTTATTCCATTTACGTCAAAAGTTAAGAATTTTACAAAGCTTTAGTGGGCATTTCAAGCCGCAAATACATTTACATCTCAAAAATCTCAAAATACAAAATGTACATGAATCATAAGTTGCTCAAAATGAAAATAAAGCGTTGCTTTACAAATTTTGTTTAAAAATACAAAACATTTCAAACGTGGAGTGATGCCTTAGCTATTGAGTATTCAATCTCTTGCTCATCACATGCTTATAAGGAGGAAAATAGGGGTGAGCTTAAAACTCGTGGGTAACAATTTTATAACTAGTAACAAGCAAACCATTGAAATATTCATTTCCATCTTAAACATTCACATTAATGCAAAACATGCATGCATTATTCTTATCAATTTATCATGAGCAAATAAACATGTCATAATGATTCGGGTGGATCCAAAAACAGAACATACTACGCATCTCCACATAATGGTCTTGCATAGCTGTGAACTTATGGGAGTCCTTGAAGGAGCTTCATGCCACTAGTGGGCAGGCGAGAGAAGCCTTTTTGTCAAAGTGCACTTGACTTAACTTAGGGGATTACCACAAACTCACATAACATGTATTTCATGACTTGTAAAACATATTTCCCAAACAGGCACATTTTGGAAACTTGATTTCTTAAGTTTGATACCCTTTTCAAAATCATTTTCATAAATCAAACAAAATTTGTATACTCATTTTCAAGCACTCAAAGAACAATAAATACACATTTTAGAGATAGTTGAAACTCATTTATTTCCATTTCTTGAAAAAGACATTAATGGCTCCTTACTTAATTATAAAAATGAAACCCACCTTGAATTTATTGCTTAAAGGTTGCTCAAATGTGCCTCTCCTCTTGCTCCTTTTTTCTTTCTTCTTTCCCTTTTCATAGACAAAAATCCCAACTTCAAATGGGTTTTCAATCGAAAATCCCTCAAAGTACAATTACTAAAATTGGTCCTAGAATACTTAAACCCATGCATTTCCTAAGCTTCATGAACCAATTACCTTTCAAAATTCCAATCATTTAAAAAGTTCTTACTTTAAACCTAACCAAATGAATCTTACCTCTGAGAATTGAAAGAAAGGATGCAGCCATTAACCATAGCATCATGTGAATTCTAAGTGATTAGTGAGAATGTGCAATAAATTGAAACCAAACAAATACAAAACATACGGTTCGCATTACTTAATACGTCTAATATAAGGAAAGTGATTTTTATCTAAAGTTAAAAGGTCATGCATGTGGATAGGTAAATCTTTTGCCAACAAAATTACTTAGGTTCTTATGAAGAGCCTGCCATTTTAGAGAGGGCATCAACTAAGGTGTTAACTTCCCTATATATGTGTTGAATCACCACTTCAATACCAATAATAAGAGTCTTTATTTCTTTAAGAATCTCCTAAAGTTTCCATTGACAAAGAATTTTACCATTCAAGATGTTAACAATTTGTAGGGAATTAGATTCTAAAATGATTTTAGACAACTGAATAGAAACAAGCAGAGACCTTCGTTTGCAGCAAGAAATCCAGCCTAAAGACTCGTGACTATGCCAATAATTTGGTTCCAGCTAAAATCATTCCACCATTAGCTTTTCTAATTATAAAACCAATAACTGAGGTACCTGAATTACCAAGCGATGATCCATCCATGTTTAGTTTGTTCTAACTAATTGAAGTAGTTTTCCAATGGAGAGTAATTATTGTTGATGGTTTAGGCTTCCACAATGTCGAGATTAAGCCATTAACAACCAGAAATTCTTCACCACTAGATGATTGGAATGGCCTTACAAAATGTGTTTTGTTAATTAAGCTCATATTGTGACTGGTGATGTTTTTCAATGGCCTTCACACCCTTTCAAAATTATTTATTATGTGCTTTTCTGTTGGCCTTTGATTTTTTTCTTGATAAATAAGCATGATTTAAATTATTTTGAGGTCTTGATAGATGAATTATTTTTGGAGCAATTAGCATGTCAATGTCAGGAGGATTTATTGCTTGAATTGATGGAATTTAAGTGTTAATTTTGTAAGAATGTATCAAGGGCAAAATTGGAAGATCACTTAAGGTTAGAAGGCTAAGGCATTAAATAGAAGGGTATAATGGACTTTGCTCACGCATTTAGGATAAAAGTGAAAGAAGTAAATGTATTCTTGTATTATAGAGGAGCAAAATCATGAATGAATGAGGAGAAAGGAGAAAAAGAAGAGGAAAGCTAGGGTTTGGAGGCTCTTGAAGATTTTGAAGAATTTAAGTTAGTATAAGCCTTATTCCTTCTTGTTTGGTTGAATGAACCATAAGTAGTGATAGTTAGAAGTGAAAATATAGCTTAACATGTGTGTGAAGTTGTTGATGAATGGTTTATGTAAAGGTTTTAATGTTTGGTTAATGACCTAAAGTAGGTTATAATGTATTTGTTAGTGATATTGGGTTAAAATGAGCTTGGAAACGAAGTAGAAGAGGTGTTTTAGTGTTAAGATGGGTTATATGTAAGAGATGGGAAATAAAAAGATGAAGAATTAAAAAAATGACTTTGGCATGAGTTTCTAGAAAAGTTCACCACGACGAATTTCTGACTTCGCAGCAGCGAACTCTAGTTTTTCTGCGCTGACATGTTTTAGTATTTTGGGTATAACTTTTGATGTAGACGTCAAAATTGAGTGATTTTTTATTGGTGTAAACTAGATACATAGGGCTACAAGTTGTATGAAGTAATTGGTTCTAAATTCAGTCTCAAAGAACTCCAAGTTTGGGAGTGAAGTTGAGTATAGAATTTTGTTTCATCCATAAGGATAGTCCGAAATTGTTCAGGTAGTAACTTTTCAATTATTGAAACGAATTGAATGGAATTTTGGTTATTGTTTAAGGAAATAAAGTGAGGCAAGAGGAGCAAGAGGAAGGACACATTTGAGCAAGTAACAAGCAAGAATTTCAAGGTGGGTAACACTTTTATAATTGAGTAATGAGCCATAAATGCTTCTTTTGAAAGAATGGAAATAAAGGTTTTTTAACTACTTTATACATGTTCATTTGTTGCGTTTTGAATGCTTTAAGAATGTGCTACATGTTTGTATATGTTTTGTATTATTGGTTTATGGAAATGGTTTTGAAACAATGATATAGTTATAAAATCAAGTTTCGAGAGAAATGTGCCATTTTAGGCAACAAGTTTATAAGAAGTGAAGTACATGTTATGTAGGTTTGTAGTAGTCTCCTAATTTAAATCAAGTGCGCTTTGACAAAAGGCTTCTCCCTCTTGCTCGTTGGTGGTATGAAGCTCCTTCATAGACTCCCATAAATTCATAGCAATGCAAGACCATTAAGTGGGATTGCAATAATACTTTTTGTTCACGACTACACAGGACCCTTAGGTGAAATATGTAGTATGTTCTGTTTTGGATCCACCCAAACCGTTTTGATGTGCCTATGTATTTATGGTTTGTGAACAAGATGATGAATGCATGATATATGTTGCTTATGATTTGTTTGATAAAAGAGAATTTTGAGAAATATGTGCTTCATGATTCAATGTGCATTCTATAATGAAAATGAATATTTTCAATGGTTTTGCTTGTTATCGGTTATAAAATTGTTACACAAGTTTTATAGCTCACCCCCATTCTCCTCCCCTATTCAGGTGATGAGCAAGAGATCGAGTAGGTCAAGAGTTACGGCATCACTCCTAATTGACAAATTTTTGTATTTTCGAGTTAGATTTTTGGGAATTCAAGGCTTTATCCACATTTCAAGTTTTATTAGTTCAAGTGTGTTTTGTATTTTTGGGTTTTTGAACTCAACTGATGTATTGTGGCCTGAAATGCCATTAAAGCTTTGTAAAACTCTTACTTTCGATATTAATGAAATATGTGCTTGGAAATTTTGTCTCTGATTTCTTAAAATGTTCGCAAAGTATTTGACTACGGAAATGAGATTAAGATTTTGTGAAATTGTTTATAGTTAGGTTCATAACCATTTTGTTTGGTCTTTTAGTTAAATTGATGAGGGTGGTTGAAAGGCTTTTAAGTTAGCATTTAGTAACATAGAAAATTTTGGGTTTTGGGCTTTGCTAAAGAGGTTTTAACCGAAGCTCTTTATTGTTGTTAAGGTGATGAGTTCGCCACAGTGAGGCTAATTGATCGCCTCGATAAAAATAAAATTGCAGGTTCGCCGCGACGAAGGTTAAATCGCTCACTGCAACATAAAATTTTCGAAGGGTCCAAGGGGATTTATAATTCGCCGTGGCAATCCTGCTTTGCTTCTAAAGAATTTTTCTTCTACTTTTCAACTTCTAAGCCTCCCTCCACGCTCAAGCTTCATGATCCCATATCCGATTTTGGGCTCCAGAAACGGGGTCCAACATGTTATGGTATCAAAGAAACTAAGTTTAAGTCCAGGTGTAGGACTATGTTTTGGAACGAAATGGGTATTTTAAGACATGTAGTGAATATGCATTATTTTAAATGAATAATTTGCATTGTTTTAAATTGTTTAACATGATTTGAAATTGTTTTATACGATTTGAATTGTTTTACATACTTTGAAAATTATTTTGCATAAACTAAAGGTTTTCAATGGTTTTCTATTTAAAGAGTGAAAATGCCGACTTGAAAGAGAACTTGAGGAGCTATGACTCGATCTAGCTTTTGCCAGGGGAGCACAGGCGAATCCTATATCCCACAAGATGCTGGGACACACTCTGCTCCAAATTCTGAGGCACCTAGTTTGCAATATGAGATGCCTCCACCTCCTCCTCCTATGCCTCAAGCAAATCCCATGGATCCGCGTTTCTTTCAAGCCTTTGCTCAGGCTTTCACGTATATCGTGGGTCAAGGGTCTCAAGTTTCGATACAAGCTCCAGTAGACAGGAGTGGACAATATGACATGCTTCGCAAGTATAGGGTTGTGTATTTCAAAGAAACGTCGAATCCAGAAGAAGCCGAAGCATGGTTGAAGAAGACCGAGAGGGTCCTGATTCAGATGAAGTGCTTAGATGAGGAGAAACTGGACTATGCAGTTAGCTTGCTATAGGGGTACGCACTGCATTGGTGGGAATTAGTGCCTCACAGTCAGGTCATTCCACCGGTACTGATATGGAGAGACTTTGTAGAAGTGTTCAGGAAGAAGTACCTCTCTAGAGTTTATGTACAAGAGAAGGCCAGGAAATTTTTGAATCTCACAAAGACGTAAGGGAAATGAGTATGAGTGAGAATGAGCTGAAGTTCACTCAGTTTTCCCGATATACGACCAACATCGTGGCGAACGAGGAAGATAAGTATCGCAAGTTTGAAGGAGATCTCCACTTGGGGATTAAGGAGAAAGTCTTGATACACAATTTCTGTGACTACTAGCAGTTGGTAGATGCCACTCTCCAAGTTGAGAAACTGGAGAATATAAAGTATGAAGTAAACAGAAAGAGGAAGAACTGAGAGTAGTTTTTTAGGAATGGCATGAGTACTCTAATGTCTGAGAGGGGTGTGAAGAGCTCCCACACATAGAATGAGGTGGGGAGTAGTGCCTCTAGTAAGAACAAGCAAGCAAGGGCAGTGTCAGTGCTCGCCTCAATAGCAGGGTGGAGAAGAGCAGGAACATGAACCCCCAATGTGAGCATTGTGGGAAGCTGCATAGAGGAGAGTACTTCAAGTTTCTTGGAGCATGCTTTTGATATGGAGAGAAGGGACATATGATCAGGGACTATCCCCAAGTAACAAGGTAGGAGGGGTAGCAGTTTCAAGTCCCGAGGCGAGCAGAAAGACTGGGAACTAGGCCGGTCACTAAGGTAGCAGTTCTGGAACTACAAAGAAGGCTATTCCTCCAAGAATGATAAGGGGTTAGGCGTAGGCAAGGGTGTTTTCCATGACTAGAGAGGAAGCTGCAGCCACACTTGAGGTTGTCATGGGTATGGCTCAGTTATTTGATTCAGTAGTATGTTTACTAATTGATTCTGGTTCCACACATTCTTTTGTTTCTGCAAGTGTGATTTTACATGGTGTGAATTCAGTGCCTTTGAATAGTCCTTTGCTTGTTAGTACAACTATAGGTAAGAATGTGGTAATCAGTCAACTGTATATGGGTAGTGAACTAGTTATTGATGGTGCTAGACTGGTAGTGGACCTTCTACCTCTAGACCTAAAAGGCTTAGATATTATACTTGGAATGGATGTTATGGAGAAGTATCAGGCAAAGTTGGATTATGGCCTTAAGGAGGTGGAATTTGATCTAGGCAACGGTGAGAAGACGATTTTCAAAGGGGACAGAAAAACACCATCGCCAAGAATTATTTTGGCTTTATTAGTTGACAGAATGATGGGAAAGGGGTGTGAAGCCTTCTTGGTGCATGTTGTGGATACCAATGTGAATGAAGGGAAGTTAGAGGATTTTTCGATTGTGAGGGAGTTTCCAAATGTGTTCCCAAAGGACTTACTTGGTTTGCTACCGATAAGGAAAATCAAGTTTGCTATTGACTTGATTCCTGGTACTGTGCCTATTTCAATACCATCTTATAGAATAGGTCCAGCTGAGTTGAAGGAGCTTAAGGAATAATTGGAGCAACTTTTAGAGAAGTGGTACATAAGACCAAGTTCGTTACCTTAGGGAGCACTGGTTTTGTTTATTAAGAAGAAGGATGGAACATGGCAGATGTGTATCAACTATTGGAGACTCAATAAGGTGACCATTAAGAACAAGTATCCTCTGCCGTGAATAGATGATTTTTGTGACCAGCTGAGGGAGAAGGAGCTTTATGCCAAATTCAAAAAATCTGAATTCTGGCTTCACGAAGTGATTTTCCTTAGACAATTGATTTAAAAACATGAGGTAAATGTTGATCCGAGGAATGTTGAATCAGTGGTGAATTGGCATGCACCCAAGACAATGATAGAAGTGAGGAGTTTTCTGGGTTTGGCAAGATATTATAGAAGATTCGTTAAAGGATTTTCTATGATAGCTACTCCAATGACTAAGTTATTGAGGAAGAATCAGAAGTTTATTTGGAGTGATTAATGTCAGAAAAGCTTTGAAGAGCTCAAGCGTAGATTAAAAAGTGCTCTAGTTTTGATTTTACCTACTGGCGATGAGGGGTATACAGTGTATAGTGATGCTTCGAAGAAGGGTTTAGGTTGTGTCTTGATGCAGGGAGACAGGGTGATAGCTTATGCTTCACGGTAACTGAAGCCTTATGAGTTGAATTATCTGACTCATGATTTGGAATTGGCAGCAAGTAATCTTTGCTTTGAAAATTTGGAGGCATTATCTATATGGGGTTCAGACGAGGATCTTTACTGATCATAAGAGTCTCAAGTACTTACTGAGCCAGAAAGTGAGACAGAGAAGGTGGATTGAGTTGCTTAAGGATTATGATTTGATGATTGAGTACCATATAGGGAAGGAAAATGTTGTGGAGGATTCCTTAAGTAGAAAATCATCAATAGCTCATGTTCAGACAATTTATTTGCTCTTGTTAGCAGAGATGGCTAAGCTTAAGATAAGCTTGAAACATGAGGAACCAAATTGCATTCTTGCTAACTTCAAAGTAAGACCAATACTCAGGGAGAAGGTTAGGGAGTTACAGGCACAAGATGCAGAATTAAGCAAGCTTCGAGAAGAAATTCAGAATGGCAAGAAATCTGAAGAGGTAGTGAGGGATGATGGACTTATGATGGTAAGGAATAGAATTTGTATTCCGAATGTCAAGGAAGTGAAGCATGAGATATTGGATGTGGCACACAATGCGCCTTATGCCATACACCCAGGTAGCACCAGGGTGTACAGGGATTTGAGAGAGCATTTCTGGTGGAAAGGCATGAAGAGGTATGTGGCAGAGTATGTAAGTAAGTGCCTAGTGTGTCGGCAAGTCAAGGCTGAACACTAGGCACCTTCAAGTAAGTTAAGGCCACTGTCCATTCCTAAATGGAAGTTGCAAAGGGTAACCATGGATTTTCTGATGGGTTTGCCTAAGACCAGTAGGAAGCATGATGCCATATGGGTTATTGTGGATCGGTTGACAAAGTCAACCCATTTTCTGGCAATTAAACAGACTGATTCTTTGCATGTGCTAGCAAAAAAGTACCTTGATGAGATAGTGAGATTACATGAGGTTCCAGATTCCATAGTTTCCTATAGAGATCCTCGATTTACATGGGGTTCCAGATTTCATAGTTTCCGATAGAGATCCTCGGTTTACTTCGAGATTCTGGGGAAGTTTACAAGAGGCTATGGGAACTAAGCTGAATTTTAGCACGACTTTTCATCCTCAAACAAATGGTCAATCTGAGAGGACCATTTGGACACATGAGGGAATGCTTAGGGCATGTGTAATAGATTTCAAAGGAGCTTAGGATGAGCATTTGCCATTGGTCGAATTTGTTTACAATAATTCGTACCATTTGAGCATTCAGATGGCTCCTTATGAAGCACTGTATGGAAGAAGGTGTAGAACTCCGATATGCTGGGATGAAGAAGGAGAGAGGAAACTGATAGGACCAGAATTGATTCAGATGACAGTTGATAAGGTCAATCTAGTTAAGCAGCGGCTTAAAGCAGCTCAAGATAGAATGGAAAGCCACACTGATGCACTTAGAAAGGAGATGGAGTATGAAGTCAGTGAGAAAGTCTTCCTTAAGACATCTCCATGGAAAGGAGTAATGAGGTTTGGCAAGAAGTGCAAGTTGAGTCCGAGATATGTGGGTCCTTATGAGATTGTTGAGAGGATTGGACCGCTAGCCTATAAGTTGGCATTGCCACCGGAGTTATCACAAATACATGATGTCTTTCATGTCTCCATGCTAAGGAGGTATAGGTCGGATCCCTCCCACATCATTCAGATCACTGAGGTTCACTTGAGAGATGATCTGAGTTATGAGGAGATTCCAGTAGAGATTTAAGACTTGAAGATAATTCAAGATTTTGGAGTTTTCAATAGGTAAGTAGTGAATAAATCCTTTAGAGTTGGGGAGTTATAAAATAAATTTGATGAGTTACTATCATCTGCATGGAAAATAGCATTTATGTGTACATTCATAAATGCTGTGTTGTTGGGGTTGAAAAAAAATGGTTATAATGTTGATTTAGTTTTTGAAAGATTATTAGTGATTAGGTGTTGTAAAAGTGATTTTGGAGTTGAAATAGTAATGATTTCGATTTGAAACTTCCGTGCAATTTCTGGACCAATCTAGATAGATTTTGATAAAATGGCCTTCATTAAAGTTATAGATCTTTCTTTTATCTTTTCAACGGTATATAGTATGAAAATTTTGGACATTTGAGCTGAAAGGTATGATCTTTATAAGTAGAGATGCTTTGGAGAGTATAATGAGTGATTCAGAACTTTTGGAAACTAAGACAGAAGGAAAAACTAAGATAGAAGGAAACTAAGACGGAAGGAAAAACTAAGACGGAAGGAAAAACTAAGACGGACGAAAAGTAAGACGAAGCAAACGTAAGATGATACAAAAGTAAGACGAAGCAAAGTAAGACGAAGCAAAATAAAACGAATCAAAGTGAGACGATGCAAAAGTAAGACGATACAAAAGTGAGATGATATAAAATTCAGAAGATAGAATTTGCTTTTAGGTCTTCATGAAAGTTTTATATCTCAAATTCCTCTTTCAAATAGTCCAAAAACAAGATCAATCCGACATTGTTTGTGAAAGTTATGGAAATCGCGCCAAAATAGGCTCAATTTGATTGAGGTCATAAACATGATTACTCCTTTTGACCATAACTTCTTCACTAAATCT
>JANZLX010000005.1:25258460-25269739 GCA_025531955.1 Erythroxylum orinocense
AAGGCCGGGAATATCATGAACATGCATTGTGCACCTTCTAAGTGTTACATGTGCATTGAAATAGTTCTGATTGAACACTTGATAGTATTTTTATACTGTCACTGTTATAGAGGTACGTTGGAGCATCGTTTCCCCGATATCACTAAGACTTTCAGGTATTAGCTCGGAAATACAGGTGAGTAACCTAGGTGGTTCACTCAATTATTATATGTGTACTGTGGAGAATAATGGAGGGATTAGGGTTATGTTTGTTTATGACTGGATTTTGGACGGAGAGTCCGATGAATTGGGAGATCTGACATAGAAGTGTGCCTGTTTGTGATTCTGTGAACTGACTGGCTTCCACTGTGTGATATTGTGCATTGTTTGCGATTACTGTGATACTGAAATCAATGATTATACTGTGGTCAATTGCTATACTGTGATCCATTGCTTGTTACACTGTACTGTATTTCGTTGCCTCTACTGGGGCAGACTGTTTATACTGACTGTTAAATTGAGCATATGCATTGCATAAATCAATGCATAAACTGATAATAACAACAGTTGTGACCAGATTCGCCACTGATACTGATACTGATACTGAAAAAGAGCCTCGAGCTCGAAGGGAATCCTACTCCCTAGACGCCAAGCGTCCACTGAACACTGATTACTGATTAAGCGCTTGGTCACAACACTGTAATAAAATGGAAAAGTGTCACATGTGCATTGCATACATACTGAACTGAATAACTGAATACCTGAACTGCTTTTTTGCTGTCTATAATGATGTGATACCGTTGACTGTATTATTATTATTGTGATTGTATTATTATTATTACTGTAAATTGTTTGTACGATGCATGAATTTGGGTGAACCATCGATGATGGTTCCTCACTGAGTTCGCAAAAACTCACCAAAATTTTGCATCTATTTTTCAGGTCCTGAAGAATACCCCGGTTGACACGGGAGTATGTCTATTGTAGGCAAGTGAAGGTTAGAGGTCGGGATCAGTTCGTGTCTGCATTAGTGTTTCATTTAAATTGTATCATGAAATCTCTGTTTTTATAATGAACCCAATTTAGTTATGGCTTTTTGTTCATTAAATGATTGTACATTATTGTTGAATGATTGTGTAAACTGAAACTGTTTATTTCTGAACGTGGGCTCAGATTATTACTGTTCATTCCTCGCGAATGAATGTTTTTTTAAAAAAATTTACTGAGATTCGTCTGATCGACTGATGTAGTACGCCACCCTCGCTGGGCACGGACTCGGATATCACCGACGATGTCGGGTTCGGGTCACGCGGGAGTGGGGTGCTACAGAATGGGAACATGCAAATGTGATTGATGCATTCCATTTCATGAATATATGAAATATAATGACAGTTGTGACCTGAGTAGTCACTGATCAGAGCTTAAAGCTCAAAGTGTGAAATGAGCCTCAAGCTTAGAAAGTGATTAAGTTCCTAAGGCTCACTATGTGAAATGATCCATATCCCTATCAAATAAGGGATAGTTAGTAATGAGTCCGGTATTTAATAGATACGGGACAGTTTAGGAACTCAGTCACAACAAAGTAACAAATGTAAAGTAGGTCTCATATGCACTACATATGCATAATATGAGTGATTAAATCATATTGAATGTGAAATGTGAAATGTGAAATGATGTGAATTGTGTGTTAAGTGATTGGGTGAGCTATCGATGATGGCCACTCATTAAGTTTGCAAAACTTACCCAAAATTTGCGAATATTTTTCAGGACTCAGAAGAATACCCTGTTAGGCAACGGGAGTATACCTACTGCACGTCAGTGAAAGATAGATGTCGGGATCAATTCGCATTTGTATTTGTATTTTTTATTTTTGTACAAATTTGTATTCCACAATTTTTGTATAAATAATGGATTCCGAAATTTTTGTATCATGTGTATACAAATGAATTTATATTGTAATGTAAAGTCATTATGACTAAAAATGTTTTATATTTGTAATGAACCCCAAATGGCTATTGAAATTCTGTTGATTGTATTGTTATGACTGAAAATGTTTATGAAATAAAGCGGGCCCAAATTGTTTACTGATTTCCACGCATTTGATTGTATTAACAAAAAAAATTTGTACTGAGTTTTGATTGTTTCAGTGCGATAGCATGCCACACTCGCGTATCACAGATTCAAATATCACCCACGATGTCTGATTCAGGTCCTGTGGGAGTGAGGTGTTACATTATGTGGTATCAGAGCTCAAAATTACTACCTTGTATAGGCATTTTCTGAAATATGTGTCAAGGTACATGCATTTTTGTCATGCCATAGTAGGCAATAGCAACTGATCCCCAGTCTAAGTTGCATGCATATAAGTCACACGCATGAGCTTGTGTTAAGAGTTTAAGCAGTTAGAAGCATTGAGAAGAATTATGATCTATCCTGATGTGAGAAGAGGAAGGTTGAAGGATATCTAGAAATGGGACATAGTATATGGTTAGATGTAGCAGCTAAAAAATCAATGCATTCATATTGATGGATGTATTATTGAATATGACATCAATATTACGTTTTGGTGATATGCCCTCGGATGTGATATAGAAGTGAATATACTGTCATGGATTGTTTGATGAAAAATAAGGGTATAAGTAAAAATCATTAGATTAAAGAGTACAAGCCAAGTTGAAAGTAACCATAAGAGGTTGAACTTGGACTTGAAATGATTGTTTAAAAAATGTGACAAGAGTTATAATCCCCTATAAGCATATCTTAGTGGAATTGAGATTAGAATTGCATGATGATTTATACATTTATAATTCTGAATTGATTGAAGAGGTACATGTGGAAGATAAAATAGATGACAATAGAAATGAGGAAAGAATAAAAGGGAAATGAAGTATATATAATTGACTTTACGAGAGGTGAATGGTGTGAAGTAAGGAGAAAGTTAGAAATGCATATAAGAGAGGATTTTATGTACGCATGAGATTAAGAAAAAGATGAGGAATCAAATAGGAAGAGTGAATACACTCCCTATGGTAGTTGAATTATTATGAAATGTTGTAATACTAGAAGAGGAAAATTTTGTAAAATTGGGGAAAAGTTGATGTTAGCATATGTCAATGCAAGGAAACCCTCATCGTGGCAAGGATAAAGAGAGAAATATTATCTAGGATCATTTGAAATGAAAGTATTACTTTCGTAAGATAATTGGTGATCTGTCATAAATAAATCTCTAAATAGAATGGGATGAGCTTGATGATACACACCTAAGCATATGCAATCGTGTTTACTACATCATTGAGTTTTGATGCATAAAACATTATGATCGTGTACAAATTGATAGAAATTGATCTTCGTGAGGTACTAAGAATAATGGATAAGCGATGATTAAGATAGTTGATTGATAAGGATTATATGATCAGTATCAATGATAGTAGTAAGAAATTTTCTTTCAAAGAAGAATTTCCTTAAATTAGGTTAAGTTGATTAGACAATTTAGTTTAAGAGCGATTAATGAAGAAACAAATCAGAAATGAAACAGTAATGAATTAAAAGTGAATATTGGAGTCATATCCCTAGTGGGAACTCAAGCATAAGAGGTTGAATGTGCTATTGAGAGTATACGCATTTTGTTTGATGTGAAGTATTCAATTATATGATTGGATTATTGACTTTGAGGAGACATTATTGCTAATGTGAGGAGGATTTAGGTTCACATTATCTTCTATATAAATATGTTTAGGAGACACAAATTATTTGATGATTGTGTTACCACCATCAGAAGTTATGATTGCAAATAAATTGAAATATGTGGAGAAATTAGTATGAATGAACAAACATTAGAATAAGTCAATGTGAAATTAGAGGAAATCAAATGAAAGGAGAAAATCATTAGAGAGAGGAAGTCAATTGGGAGACTAAAAAAATAATATGTGATAATATTACCTCATTTGAGGAATTAGATACTTAAAGAACTATGAGAATAAATCATGGGCACAAGTAGTTTTGGGTTATATCTGTTGGAGTTAACCAATGCCCCAACAATATTATGGTATTAAAGATTAAGACGATCCAAGTAAAGTTGGATCAGTTAGTGGGTATGATTTCGAATGTTCAATGAGAGTGAATCTTAGTTTGATTAAATAAAATGTTGGGTCTTATAGTATCTAAACATGGCATATTGGGAGACCCAAAGAAAGTAGAGGTAATGAAGAAGTAAGAAATGCCAAGGAATATATATGACATCCAGAGTTTTCTTGAACTAGATGTATATAAGATACTACCATGAATTGTTAAGAGATTCTTACTGATCTTGGCACTTATCTTAGCCCTTAACAAAAATGTTTGAGGAAAAACATGTAAACTGTATGACTGATGAATGTAAAAATAATTTTAAGGAACTATAACCTTAATGTTAATTATGCCATTTGGATTTGGAGATTTTGCAGTATATAATGAAGTTTCACATCGGAGATTAAGATACAATCTGTTGTAACAGCATGAAGTGATTTTGTATGCATAGAGACAATTAAAGTCTTATGAGTTGATTTTGATACATGGTTTAGAATTGCTATAATAGTAATTGCTTTGAGAACATGGAGACATTAGATGTGCAGAGACATTTCAGAAATGTACAAATCATTTAAGTTTGAGATAATTTTTGAGTATGAAAGGATTGAATATAAAACCAAGACAATGAATATAATTACTTACAAATTATGATTATATAAATGAATATTTTTCTGTAAAGCTAGTATTGTATCTGAGGCATTAAGCAGAAATTCCAATAGTAGTGAAGCATGAATTCAGATATAGAGGTCACCAAATCTAGTGAAATAAAGAGTATAGAATTTGGGCAAAATGAAGTACTTCTAGCTAATGAATTTAAGAGCAGTTTCACATGGAAAGTTTAGAAAAGCCCAAATTGAGGATTCAGAATCTATGAAACTTATTACGTAATTGAAAATGAATCTAAATTTTGAGCTTGCATAGGAAAAATGATACTTTGTGATTGAAATAAGAAAGATGTGTATCCAATAAAGATGAAATACTTCGAAGAGTATCACTTTGCCGAGCTGTACTTAGATAGAGATAAAGGTGTAAACAAATTAGGAAAAAGAGGGAAACTAAGCTTAACATAAATTGGTCCATATGAAATTATTATGAGAATAGGACCATGGATTTATGAGTTGTATTATTAATAAAGATGTCTCATAATTATAATGTTTGATATGTGAGTATGTTAAGAAATATTGATATGATTTGACAGAGGTGTATTGACAGCTTACGAAGTGAAAATTTGTGAACAAATTGAAATATATTGATGAAATAGTTAAGATAGTATGATATATAAACAAGTGATTGAGAGACCTATTGAGTCTATCAACTATGGTCATTTGGAAGAAAGTATTCGAGTGGTGAAGTTATATAAGTGGTGAAGTTATATGGGAAACGGAGAAGCATATGAGGTAATAATACCCCTGCCTTATTGATCAATTAGATATTAATTTCTAGGATGAAATTTCTTTTAAGGAGGGGAGAGTTGTAATATCCTGTTACCCCATGTTAAGGAAAAAACAGTAAATGAGAGAAATTACTGAGAAATTAGGAAACACATTTCATGCTCATGTATTACATGATATGCACATACACGTGAATATTGAATCTTTGCGCATAAAAATAATTGCACATGCATTCATTGGCAATTTTCGAGTATAATTGTTTATATAAGGGAGTATATTGAGAAATGTGGTTTTATGTGTTAAAAAAATTGATTTGGAAAGTGTATTTGTTGATTTATAATTTCTGGAATTTTTTGGGAAATTTCTGGAAATTGTAGAGCATTTTTAAAGTAGGAAAAATTGCCAAGTGGCAAAACAATTGTTAAATGGTAGTAGAAATTACTGTCCAATGGCTATAGAAATTTTGATAAATGACTTTAGGATTTATTGACAAATGTCATGGAAAATTGGGAGACAATTGGATTAAAAACTGGAGTTAAATGGACTAGATATCAAAGGGGACCAATTGGAACTATAAAAAGATGACAAGTGGCAGGTGACACATGTCACCACACTTGCCACTCACCACTCCTCCATCTCACGACACTCTCCACTTTAAAGACCAAATGGATGTTTTGTCTTTCATTTTAACTCTTGCTCTCCTCATATTTTCGTGGCTTCTTCTTCTCTTCTTCTCCTTCATGATTCTTGACTCACCCAAACCTCCATTAAGTTACATCTTGCTTCCATCTTATTGTTTCTTCAATTTGCCACAAGAAAAACCTATCCTTACCTCCTTCAAGATGATAATCGTGTGATGCTTGGGAGCTAGGGCTAAGTGTTGTTTTTGAAGAATTGAAGCTAAACCAAGTATGTTATGCTTTAAATGTTATGGGTATTGTTAAAATGAAACTAGAATGATGAGAAATGTGCGATTGATGACTTGATTTTTTTGAGTTGAATGTGTATGACGTGGATGGTGAAAAATCTATGTAAATGTCATGTTTTTGTAATTGTAAATGATCATTAATGACCTATGATTTGTTATAGATATGTTTTGGAAGTTGGATGATCCATATAATGGTGTTAGGATGAGTGCAGAAAATCAATTATGAATGGGAAAATGTATGTGTTCTGTTTCTGGATAATGATCAAATATAGATCATGAATTGATTTGTGAATGTTTTGGATTTGAAATGCAGTTGAGAATGAAGAGTGTTTGGGTAGAAAAAGTGATCTTGGTATGAGTTGTGTTAGGGTAAGATCTGGAAACAAAATTTGGTAGTTGAGTTGGGAAAATGTTGTAGCAACATAATCTTTGAGTATGTTTCAATATTTTAGTCATAACTTCTTCTAGAGTTGTTTAAATGAGATGATTCTTGATTTGATTAAACTAGAGATATATGGCTATATTTCTTATGAAGACAATGAATTTAAATTTTGTCTTTAAGAGTCTCAAATTTTGACATGAAATTAGGACCGGGGTGTAGCAAAATTTGTGGATGAATGTTTATGTTGTGTTATGTTTTGAATGTATGAGAATGTGTTATATTTTGAGTGTTTATGATCAAGTAGGAAATAAGAAACGTGTATGGATGATGTTGAGTTGAAATTAGGTATATTGAAGAAGTATCCACTTAAGATAATGAAATCAAATAAGTTAGAGAAGTTGGTTTAGAATAAAAGAAAGAAAAGAGAAACAGGGTAGAAATGTGTGTTCTGAATTCAGGGGAAAAACTGGATTAATCTAGGCTGAATTAGACAAAGGTGTATTCTTAGAAGTTGTAGATTATCTTTCTAGCTTTCCAATGCTATATAGTATGAAATTTTTCAATACCAGAGTTTAGAGATATGATTATTAGAATTTTGTGATGTTGCATAGAATGGAAACTTGGGACAGCTACATTGATTGGAAAATTTGACCCTTTGTAGGAAAAATATCTTTTTTGAGGTATTCATAGAAGTTTTAGGTCTAGAAGTCTTCTTCAAAATGGTCTTTGAATGACCTTAATCCGATATCCCTAGTGACAGTTAAGCCCATTGTACCAATACAGGTCGGAAGAAGAAAAGCATGAAGGAGAAGTCGTGATCACAACAAGTTGTGATCGTGACTCTGCAGACTTGCGCGAAAGGCAGTCGCCCGCGCAGGTCATAATCGCTCATTTGCCTTGATATAAGTGTAGTGCTCCCTTACCATAGAGTGTACACCGGGATGCCCGGAGGTCATTCCGGTACATATCTTACGATAAGGGCGAGCTACTATCGATCACTACATTCACATCACATGGCATCATATCTTTATTCGCTTATGAAGCATCATAAGAAAATCACAATATTTTAAAAACTGACTTTTTTCTCATTTCATTGCACAAGACTGAAAGCCTACATTGTGTCTTTCAACCTTTACTACATGTACATCATCAAAACCTAGTACAAAAGTAATATATGAAAGAGGAAAATATATAAAATCTATTTAAGTTGTCCAAAAATTCAACTGACCGACCTTTGAGCCATGACTTCTTTTGCCAAATCACAATCTACACAGCTGGTAGAGCCTCTCATTAGCTAGAGTTATCTCTCGATCCTGAAAAGACAACGTTGCAGTTTTGGTGAGTTTTGCGAATTGAATGAGGTAACCAACATCAATGGTTTACTCAATTCATGTAACACATCATTTCACAAAATTGCACTTTACATCAGTATCACACTTTCACTTAAGCATAGGCAAATTTGGCATTTTAATCCAGCAAACATACTTAACAAAACGCATATGAAATGCTCATGAGACACTTTTCTAATTATTAGGTTGTTGTGACCGAGTGCCTGAACTTTCTCTTATCCATTTAGGATACCAGACTCATTAATAAATGTCCTTTATTCAATGAAGATACAAGGCTCATTTTACATAGTGAACCTTAGGCTCTTAATCATTGTCCGAGCTCGAGGCTCTTTTCACACTTGAGCTTTAAGCTCTAATCAGTGGCTACTCTGGTCACAACTCTCATTATCTGATCATGCATTTATGTATGGAATGCATCTCACATTTTCAATGAATCATATCATAAAACACATAGTTCTTCACATTCACATTCATGCAGCACTTCAATATACATTTCACATTTCACAGTCATCGGCCTTCTGTTTGGAAATCAACTTAACCAAGTCACATTTATTCATTATTTAAAACATAATTTTAAGAAAACAATAATTAAGAGAAATCATCTAGGTTACTCACTAGTTGCTCCCGAAGCTAATGCCTGGAAGTTTTGACAATGTTTGTAGGTTGATGTTCTAGTTGCTCCTCTATATTAGACATCACACACATATCTCACAATTTTGCACAATCATAAGTGTTTAATAATGCACATGAATGAAATGAAATTTGTACAATGCATTTTCATGACAAATCCTGGGTATTTTACAATCAATTTAATCACATATCCATTCCCATATCAACTCTTCTAAGTATAAGTTATACTTAGGTTTATGCCTCACTAAAACCAATAAATTCATAATTCATTTCTCATTGAATCACTTCATATTTTACCAAGACACACTTTCGGGTCTGCTGTTCATGTTCAATCAAAAAGTGTAACCAATGTAATTTGGTCATACTCTCTACTAGAAAAGTGTTCCTCTATGTCTTATGTTTCTATTGACACCAAAATCATTCAATTTGGTTCAGTAATTTGGAAGATATACCTCAAACATTTTCTGTTGTTCTTATTAAAAAACAATATACTATGCACAACTTCCATCCAAAATTTAAACATCCTAGAGATCGATTAAAAATTATACTTCTTCAGATAATTTGTAAGCATATATCTCTAGTTCACTCCAAATAAAAAATCATGTCATTTGGAATACTACAGGACCAAGTATAATATAAATATTGAAGGGTGTTTAGTAAAATATTCATATTTTCGCTGTTCCAACAGATTTCGCACTTTCATTTTGATCAATCTTTTCCATTTTAATTCAGAATGCTACAAATTTTTATAGAGAGTTAGAAAGATGTGTTAGGAATCTATTTTTTCAAGAATCAAGTCATTTGGATGTCTAGAGATGAAGTTATGGTCAAAATAATCAAAGAAGTTTTTGTCCCCAATCATATTGAACCTGTTTCGGGATAGTAGACATAACTTTTTTCTAGAGATTTCAGATTAAGATTGTCTTAGGACTATTTCAAAGAGGACGTTGAGATCTACAACTTTCATGAAGACTCAAAGAGAGATTCTATCATCTAAAGGGTCAAAATTGGATCAGACGATATAAGATGAACAGTACCCAGAAGAAGTTAATGAACAATACACAGAAGATACACGTGATCACCAGATGATACATCATCACCAGACGATATGTCATCACCAGACGACACGTCATCAATAGACGATACATCATCACCAGATGATACATAATCACCAGACGACACATCATCACCAATCCATATGTCATCACCAGACAATAAGTCATCACTAGATGATACAGTTTATACTCCTAGGCATCTTCCTTTATAAGGACCATAACTTTAGACTCCGATGTCTAAAAATTTCATACTATATATCATTGGAAATATAAAAGAAAGATCTACAATTTCATGAAGAAAATTTTGTCAACATCTACCTAGATCAGTATAATTTATTCATGGAAGTTTCAGATCAAAATTTTAATTTCTCTTTTTCATTCACTGTTCTTCTTCCACTAAATCCTACACCTCAATTTTCATTTTTACTTTTTTTACTCCATTTACATTCAACTCATCCACAAAAATTTCACAGTACCCTTAAATATGCAAGTTTACTAAAAAAAATCTTAAATTCATCAAAAAACAAATATCAGGTATACACTCTTCATGTTCTACATTAATTTACGTTCTCTGCACATTTTTCAATCTCTTTATTCTCTACATTTTCTTAACTCTCTTCCTTTAAATATCATTTATAAATTTTTTTCTCACCTCAAACCATCATCTTACAACTGTTTTTCCAACTCAAAAACCATTCTTTTGGTTATCTCTAAACACTCATATATACAGTGAAAACAGAGCCTTCACTTATGTTTTCTTCAAATTGATTCTGCACCTAACTAAACATGTTTTCTATGATCATTCAACTCCAAGGAAATCATTTCTACATTATCTGATCATAAATAACCATCAAATACTAAATAACATTATATCCAGATCTTTCATGCCATTAGCACAGTGTTCATGAAGATATACATGTAAATGCCATGATTATGGAACTGACAGTAAATCGTCAAATTTATTTCATAAATCTCCAGCTCTAAAGGTTTTATTCACTACTTACTTATTGAAAACTCCAAAATAGTCAATTATGTTCAAGCCCTAAACTCCATGCAAATCACGTGTTTCACTGTGTAAAATGACCAGCTTTTGGTTTTTCTTAGGGTAGAAGACACAAATAGCAAAGTGGGTTTTGTATAGGAAAAGGAAAAGCAAAGATATCTCTTAAAAGGTGTTTGAAGAAAAACTCTATGTATGAGAAGAAAATTTGAAGAAGGTGAAGATGAAGAAGAAAACTTAGGAAAAATCACTTAGTCTTTTAACTCTCATATGTCAAAACTTACTTCTAACAAAGTATAAAAAGCAACTTAACACTTGTCACTTTCCTAAGGTCTAAGCTCTAACCAAGTTTCTTTTAAACTAAACTCTTTAGCTCCCATTTTTACAATCCAATTATCTCCAAATATCCCTTTTGGTTCCTTGTTCCCTATTTTTCATACAAATCCAAAATTTTTGAAAATAAATCCTAAATTCACCAAAATTCCAAAAATACAACAATT
>JANZLX010000005.1:25281929-25303461 GCA_025531955.1 Erythroxylum orinocense
TCAATTGCATAACGGTTCCGTCGAGAGAGACGACCCGAGGTTCAGCTTGCTGCAATCTTGGAAATAAATTTTATTTTAACCGGTTTCCAAGGTCGATTTTCTAATCGAACGACAGAGCCGCGATCAGTCAGTTAGCTCAGCAAAATGTGAATGAGGTTGTGAGGTTACATAGGGTTCCAGTGCCCATAGTCTTAGACAAGGATCCTAGATTTACCTCGAGATTTTAGGGTAGTTTACAAACAGCTTTGGGTACCAAACTAAATTTCAGTATGACATTTCATCCTCAGACAGATGGCCAGAGTGAGAGAAGGATCAGGACTATCGAGGATATGCTTAGAGATTATGTTTTGGATTTTCAGGGAGCATAGGATAAATATATAGCTTTGACTGAATTTGCTTACAATAATTAGTATCACAGTAATATCGATATGGCTCCATAAGAGGCGTTGTATGACAGGAAGTTTCGTTCACCTTTATACTGAGATGAAAAGGGTCTAAAAATTGTTAAAGGCCCATAATTGATTCAAGATACCATTGATAAGGTAAAATTGATTTGCAACAGCATTAAAATGGCACTAGATAGACAGAAAAGCTATGTTGATCAACACAAGAGAGATGTGAAGTATCAAGTTGGTGACAGGGTATTTCTGAATGTATCACCTTGGCGAGGTGAATTGAGATTTGGAAAGAAGGGTAAGTTAAGTCCGAGGTATATTGGTTCATATGAGATAATTGAAAGAATTAGACCATTGGCTTATAAGTTAGCCTTACCTTCAAAAGTGGCTCAGATACATAATGTGTTTCGTGTAAGCATGCTTAGGCGATATCAGTCGGATCCAACTTATGTGATACCGACTCAGAAAATTGAAGTCTCTAGTAATCTGAGCTATGTTGAGGAACCTGTGAGGATAATTGTTTACCAGAATAAGCAACTGAGGCACCGAGTGATTCCGATGTTGAAAGTCCTTTGGAAAAATCACTCAAGTGAAGAAGCTACATAGGAAATGGAGGAACACATGAGAATCAGTACCCCTACCTATTTGATCATTTAGGTAAGAATTTTGAGGACGAAATTTCTGTCAGAAGGGGAGAGCTGTAACATCCCGATACCCATGTTAACGCTAGAACAGTAAATTATGAAAAATTTATGTGAAATTAGGAAAATGCACGTCATGCATAAGGTAATTGTGACATACACATTTATTTTGCACATTCATGTAATTGTGCATGCATTCATTGGCATTTCCGAGTAAATTGGTTTATAAATGAAAATTGTGGATTTAATTGGAGTGTATGAAATGTGATTTGGCAACTTTTTTATATTTCGGGTATTTTGAAATTTTTGGTGAATTTTTCAAAAAGAAAGAGAAAAGACAAATGGGAGTGTGACACATGGCAGTCTCACATAGATGACAAATGGATTACATGCATGGGTGCCACGTGTAAGTTAAAAAAAGAGAGAGAGAGAAGAACAAAACTTCTTTAGCTCTTTTGATGTTCCTCTTTAGACATTATTCAATTCTCTTCTTTGAACATTTATCACTGAAACACTTGGTCCATATTTTCTACTTTGGCAGTCTATATATTGTTTTGTTTTCATTCTTCCTTGATTTTCGCCAACCACTGAAACTTGTCCTTCAATATCACTGATAGAATTTTTCTGAAATCAAGTTTTGTTTTATGCTTTTCTAGATATTGTAAATGATTTTGATGATGTTTTTATGTATAAATCAATACATGCATGAGAAGGTTGGCAGTAGAGTTTTTGTGAATAACCTTGAGAAATGAGAGATGAAGGATCGGTGAATTAAATAGTGCAAAAAACTAGTGTTTGCTCTATAACCTTGCCGTGTACTACATGCATGTTTAAAAGTGGTGTTAAATGAATTTAGAGCTAAGTTTCTGGTGATACTATGATGTAGGAAAAATTTTAAATGGAAAATATGGGATATGAAGAGCATGATGTTGTAGTGAAACTAATACTGTAAAAATGAAAACACAGTGGAGAGTAGGCTTGAAGTTTCTATTTTGATAGTCAATATTTTATGAACTTGTAGGTGGTTGATTTTGAGCTGTAAAAGGAGTTAAATGAAGTTAAAGAGTGGATAAAAAATGAAAGAATATGCATTGGAGGGAAATATGAGAATTTTAAGATTTACAGTAGAGAGAGAGAGAGTTGAACATACTAGAGAGAGAGAGAGTTGAAGTGTTGGATCCCAAACCTGTTATTTATTTTTGAGGCATGTTTTAATCTTTGATGTCTTATTAGATCAGTTATCGGAATTGAATCATGCTAAGGTTAGAATTAAATCATGTTTGATTAAGGTATTAATTTGTGGCCTAAAATAGGATTAAATTGAATAAATGAAAGAGAGGGGTAATTTTGGAAGACAACTTAGGTCTTGGAATTATTAGGCTTAAGTTTAAGGGCATTAGGATCTTTTTGCAAGCATTAGTAAGAATAAAAATTAGAAAAAGGAAAAAGAAATATGAAAGAGGAAGAGAAGAAGGAGTTGTCATGGGTTAGAGAAGAGGAGAAGAGGAAAGCTTAAACTTTTAGGGTTTGTGGAGATTTGAAGAAATCTGAAGCATCATCAAGTAAGTATTGCATTCTTTGTTCTTAGATGGTTGAGTGAACCTTGTTTAGTGATGATTAGAACTGAAATTAGGGATTGAATGAGCTTGGGAAGGAATTTGAGAATGTTGTGCGGTAATGTCGAAAATCGTCTAGGGTTAGTGATTTTGTTGTGTTTGTGCATGAGTTGGGTTTGGAATGAGGTTAGAAATGATGTAGCACTGATGATTTAGTATTGAAGTAAGTTTTGGGAAGTTTCTGTCGAAGATCTGCAGAAAATCTAGTTCTGGGGCGTTTCTGGGTTCGCACGTCGCGACGTGCTCAAGAAAACGTCCCGACGTGCGTCGCGAAGTGCCCCATGTGCTCGTCGCGAGCGGTTGCACGCGTCGCGACGTGTACCAGTTTACACGTTGCGATGTTCGCTAGCCACTCGTCGCGACGAGGGGCCATTATCCAACAAAGATGTTTTTTGTATTTTAGGGCGTATGGACTATTTTTGATGGAGCTTGGTTTGTTATAGGAAACTAAGAAGATCCAATCCAAGAGCAAGAGGAAAGATAATGCTGAACTTGGATTGTCTTACGACTACAGGTGGGTAATATGTTTATAGTTATTGAGTGATTGGGCAAATTCTTGCCTATGTGTGAATATGTGTTTATGTTATACATTGATTGAATGTGTTTAAGAATGAAGTGTTAGAAGATCATACGATTTGCTTATGTTATGCCTTAAAGAATTTCTGGCATTATAAACATTCGAAAATGAATATGTGCCTTGTTTGGGCGAGAGAGGAACGTTTTATTAGTTGCGTGCACGTAGACAAAAACCTTATCTCGGCTGCCCGCTTGTGGCCACGAGATCCTGAGAAATCAGGCTCGTTTTGTTCACGGTTTAGCCTTCGGGTTATCCATCTTGTTTTACGGAACTCTCGAGCCACTTGTTTGTGCATTGCGTCTTTGATTTGTTAATTATGAAGCATATTAAGTGTTATATGACATAAGTTGTTAATTATGTGCTTGAATATTGTATGACTGCTAGAATTTCTAGACATATACCTATACGTATGCTTGAATTTGTACTAGTTACCGATGGCTATAAATATATTAGCCACTGAGCTGTGTAGCTCATCCCATTATTTCCCTCCTCAGGTGCAACACAAGACGACGGTTGATCATTTGCAAGGCATCGAGCGCTCCTCAATAGTTAGAGACTTTTGTACTAAGTTAGTACTATTTTGGATAGTTCATCAGGCATATCGACATCGAGCATCCTCATGTATTTTGTTTAAAGCTTGGTTGCGGATGATATTATGTTATCAAAGTTTCTTGAATCTTTTGATATTGTAATGGCATTTGGATGACCGTGCTTAGTTTGATAGATATGATGCGTAAATGTATGTTTGAGTGAGATAAGTATGCTTCCGCATATTATCTCTTTCGTCGGTTCCGACAGGTCACCCCGGGTTCAACCTTAGGGGTTAGGACTCGAGCCCAATGGTCTTCGTTTTTCACTCCGTTTTAGATAGTTGGGCTCCGGGAACGGTGTCCAGCACTGTTCGACTGGGCTCTGGGAACGGGATCCAGCATATTAGGCCAGTTGTCACTCACTTATTGTTTCCACTTGTCAATTTATTAACCATGCGATTTGTCACTTAATTTTTCATGCCAAATGCCACTAATTCATAGGCTTAATCATTCAAATTTCCATATACCAACTTGTCTTACCATTTGACAAGTTTCCTAGTCCAATTGTACATTTCATTCATCAATTCTCTAATGGTAATAATTAATTTCAAGTTAATAATTATGGTTTGATGGACCATAGATTCAAGACATATGCAATTCACAGTCATATTAAAATTTCAGCACCGATCACTTTTACTTTCATAGGCATGTAATATTTTAACAAGGGTATAGTTTGGGGCCTTGCAACCTGTTTTATAAAGGACCAACTATTATAATCGTATGATTTATTTGAATCCACTTTTATAGCATAATTTACTGGCAATTTCTTTTGGATTATCCCTTAATAAGTTCTTGCAATATTATTATATTGCAGGAACTTATAATATTGCAAGAACTTATATGGATATGGATCATGTTATATGGAAAAACAATGTTAATGGAAGGTTTACTGACCAGACCTATAGAAAGGTGATTGTAGTTAACCTACCAACATTAACTTAGACAGAACTAGTTTGGTTTGATTATCATCACCCTCGAGCTTCCATAATTTTATGGGTAGCCATACTGATTAAACTACCAACTCTTAATAGAATTGCAAAATTCACACACCTTGTTAATTGGTGCACTCTCTGTAAGAGGGGTGAGAAAATTTTAGATCATTTATTCTTCAACTACAGCTATGTGTTCAACACTTAGAAAGCTTTGTTATAAAGATGCTTGATTTTAATGAAGTCCTATAGAACCTAGGCCATATTAAGGATTTGTGCATTGATATGAGATTTCATAATGGCACTGCATGATGGTGTTTTTGCATATCCTTACCATTTGTTATTGCTATGTGAAATGAAAGAAATACTCAAATTTTCCATAATAAGCATCTTACTATCCAATAGTTTGGTATCCTTCTAATGCAAAGGATAATAACACATATTAGCATTCACATACACAAGGGATTGGATCTTCAATTTCTCAATTCTTACTCGGGAGTTTAACTTATTTGTAACTCTTTATCTCTATTTGGATTATATTTAGCTTGTGGTTAGTTTTCCCTTGTAATCGAAAGTTGTCTTGTATTGGAACTCATATCTTATCTATCTTTTATGGCTTAATTTAATTATTCACAGCTTTTTCACAAAAAAATATTAATATATTATAACCTATCTAGCATCCCTTTAGGAAAGCCACCTATGTTGGGTTGATTAGGGGGGCTAGTGATTTCTTCATTCATTTAGCTAAGAATTTGCCTACTATTTTATACGAGAAGTTAAAACACAAAATCAGTCTTAAAATCACTTAAAGAGTTAGGATTCTAGCATTTAACAAACAAGAAAATGAATGTTTTATTTATAAATTTTAAAATCTCACTCATAAGTTCCAAGATTGCTTTAGTAACAAATCATTTAATCTTAGGCCAGTTTTATTTTTAAGTATTAAATATTAGATTAAACAAACAAATATTATAATTTAGGAATCAACAATAAAGTATTATTTACCATTCAGTTTTTTAGGGGAAAAACTTTTATGAAGATAAAAGAATAAAATATAAAATTTAACAAACTAGAAATAATCATCATGATATACAAAAACGATCCAAAAAATTTAATTTATCAAAAAAAGATTACCAGAAAGAAACTAAAAATTATATTCAAGCTAATCAAAAGACATTTTCTTTTAGTTTGAAAATTTTAAATGAATTACTTCTTCTTCTTGAAGACCACTTTTTAAAAAAAAATACAAGGAAAAGCTAAAAACAACTAATCTAAAACACGCATTGCTTGGTGGCACTTGACCCCTTGTCGGTCCCTGTGGATAAGATCCTGGATGGGCATAGGAGGGTCCTCTGCGCTGGTCAACACAAGGCTTAATGAAGTTGAAAATATAAAAAGAGAAATCAAAATGGGAGGGCAATTGGAGCAATTAATTTTAATCCCTTTCTTTAACCTAGTTTTTCCTTACTAATAGTCATTTGGTTCTATTTTTATTTTTCTGTTGTGATTTTTAGTTCACTCTTTATATTTTCAGTTTCTATTTTTAAAATAAAACGAAAAAATTGTTTGTTGATAATATCAATATAGTTATATTTTTATCACTGATAATAATTACATATTAGTTAAAACTTAAAGATAAATTATTTTAATTAAATAAATTTATTTAAATATCTTATATGTTATTTATTAATAAAAATATTTTATTTCATTAAAATTAAATTTTTATTTAAAATTTAAAAACTATTTTAAGTATATTTCACTTATGGAATCAAATTTTATTTGAAGTTTATGTATTTTGACGATATTTTAAATTTAGTTACATTTATTAATAATTATTATATTTATTTTACTTAATTTACAAAAATTAAATAAAATTATTAAGTAAAATTAAATTATTCCTAATTCATATTAATAATTAATTTTATCTTATTAAATATAATATAAAACTAAATTATTGATAATTCTTATTAATAATTAATGTATTAAATAATTAAATAATAAATATTTAGTTGATGGCAAATCAAATTATGGAAAATACAGAAACTGAAAAAAAACTATTTTTTATAGTTCTTGTAATTTTTGAATATTAGAAAAAAAACAAAAATAAAACGTAAACCTAAAATTTAATCAAATACATTTTTCAAAAATTGAAAACTAAAAATAAAAATCGAAACAAGCCTGAACCTGAAGAACCTTTTATAGATATATATACTTAATTTATGAATTCGTCTCCAAGTGAACCGCCCCTTTTTGGACTATAATCCTAGCTCCCGAATGAATCACAGACTGATCTCTGTAACCCTATCAGGGATAGTCTTTTCTTTCCAGTTGCCATTCCAAATTGTAATAGGAATTTGAAAATAAACATGAAGCAAAAAGCTAATTACAAAGAACAATTCCAAAGATAACACGGATCTCAAAAACCCTTGACGATTTTGATTACTGGCGTTCATTATAAATTGCTAATGGGAATAATTGTATCATCTGAAAGAATCTTCTGTCAATATGAGCAACGAAGACAACACTTTGGCTTCGAATTCGCAATTAGCGGCTAGATGTTTTGTGCCTGAAAGAACAGACGCTGTTGGTTGGGGAAATTCTGTCGTTAATAACGGACCTCAAAGAACACACAACAGATTCAGAATTGAGCCGCAAGACTTCGATTCTATTGTATCAACCAACAAATTGGTTTGGTCAGAGATGATGGTAAACCTATTGAAGGAGAAGAACCCAGAATTCACAAACATAACCGTCCAAAAGCTTACAACAACTTCATCAAGCGACGGAACACCCTTGATCATCATTCTCATGGATAACGAATACGAATGCAGAGTCGTCTCAGAGATAATCGACTTGTGCGATGACCAACAACTAGCTCTTATAGTCCATGTCATAACCCAGAATCTTCAACTCTTTGTCCATGCATCTGTCAGTAAACCAGGGTCGAGTTTGATTAAAAAGATCATCCAAAAGCTCAATAACTCATCAATTTACATGTTGAAGATCATAATCAGAAGTCTCTGTGATGGGTTTTATGAAATAATGACTGATCGCAACGGGTCATACATAATCGCTCACTGCCTCGGCCTGCTTGATGCAGATCAAATTCAACCAATTTATGAGGCAGCCATAAGGCACTGTCTCAGTTTGGCAACAAACAAGAGAGGATGCATATCGTTGAACAACTTCATCGTTGGTGCACGGGGGAGGTACAGAGATCAACTCCTAAATTTAATCTGCGACAATGCGGTGTCCCTTTCACAGGATGAATCAGGGAATTATGTTGTCCAAAAGGTACTAAGTTTGGAGTCTCCTGACTTCACCAACAAGATCAGTCTAATACTCAGAGGTCGCTACGCAAGTCTGTCGATGCAGAAAGTTGGGAGCCATGTGGTGGAACAGATTATCCTGAAATCGTCACTGGGGATGAGAATCGCAGTTAATGATCTTTTGGGGAATCGAAACTCTGCTACTGATAAGAATTTACTGTTACAAGTAACCAAGAATCGGTACGGGAATTATGTGATACAAAGAGCATTGAAGGTGACAAAGCAAGTGGATGGGGAGCTTCACCGTCAACTTCTGTGGAGCCTTCAACCATACTTTGAAGAATTGGAAGACGGTGGATATGGTAAAAACGTGTATAATTTGATCGTCAATGGCGTTCCAATTGACCAATAGTCTGTCAGATCTGATTTGTAATTTTAATTTGTATACCACAATGCATCGTTATTATTTATTCAGTGGGGATCTGTATCAGTAATCAATTCACATTGAATTACATTTCAGACGTTAGATTATTTTTCAAATGTATAAAACTTTTTGAAAATTTTAACTTATTATGTTCAATCAAATCGTATCCAATTCGACTTAGTTAAACTGTCCACGGTCCGATTTTGCACAATCCACTCTAACGGGCATACGCTTTTAACAATCATCCAACGACTGGGTGATTGTTTGGCCCATTATGCTTCTGTTACATCGGTGGCTATTTGAGAAACATCTACAGAATGACAACAATTACATGGGTGGTTGTTTGGCCCATTCATGTTTCTGTGATATCAGTTGAATATTGGACATATACCAACAGAGAGATAATAATTACTTTTGAACTCAAGACTTCA
The DNA here is from genome assembly GCA_025531955.1 of Erythroxylum orinocense. Lineage (NCBI taxonomy): Eukaryota > Viridiplantae > Streptophyta > Magnoliopsida > Malpighiales > Erythroxylaceae > Erythroxylum > Erythroxylum orinocense. Next base: position 25,290,802 of record JANZLX010000005.1, read on the forward strand.
CCATCATAATCTAAAACATACAACCAAATGGTTTTATTGCCACCTATTACACAAGCCTACTACCAGAAAAACATCGAAAATCCATATTCCCCACCTGCTTCATAACAAATACCACAGGAAAATGGGAACAATTCTGTATCATATCCTGTACAGGCTACCCAGCTACACCTCAAAAGATGGGAATTCCACAGCAGAGCATCAAAATAAGCTCCCATAATAAAATGAACTTAGAAAATCGAGTAGATCCCACAGATTTCTACCTTACTAGAAGATAGTAACTTGGAATTTAACAGCAAACAAGCGAATAATTAAAGCAAAACGGAAATCGTGACCCCCAAACTATGACAATAGATTGTTTGAGGAGGCTCTGCTTCATTTACTCCATTTGTCAATTACTGTGTTGAAGCACAGAATAAAACAGATACCTGAATATTGCCGATGCAATCACACCTCCTATATTCACTTGATGTCAAGACAGTACTGTCTCCGAATTCATGTGACCACTACTACCCCTACCAACTAATGAACGTTGAGAAAGATCATATAGTAGCTTTTTCTGGTAATCATTGGTGTGAGGAACACTTGCACGCAAGAGCTCCATAGGTAATTCCCTCCTTATAGCTTCTGCTGGATCTGCTAGAGAAGACTGCATGATACTGTCATATTTTTTTATGCAGTACTTTATCAGCAGCCCAAAGAACTCATCAAATGAAGCCTTCCATAGTGCCCGATTTGTAGCATTATAGTTGGTAGCATCATGAAGATCATTTAACAGTTCAGTTGCCCTCTCAATAACAGAAACTAAAACTACGGAAGCACCATTTCCTGAAGAGCTTCCAAGAGGACGAAGTGGGGGCTGCTCTGACGAGCAAACTACTGCTGCAAGACATGCACTTAGTGAACCAAGGTCCATCTGGCAGATGCAAACTGTTACAACCCTTGCAAGATTATTTACTGTCTTTACTGCTTCAATATCAGATAGGAGACCACCAAATAAATGCCGCAAATGCCGAAAAATGGCCATGCAGACAATTCGCATAAGGTCACTGTCAGGAAAAAGAAGCTGAAGGTATCTCGTAAGTAGTTTCCAGCCCTTCGGAAGAGATAATATTCTCAAGAAAACAAAATCATCTTTGGGAGTAAGTCCTCCTGCATGGCCATTCTTCCCAAGTGGATCAACCAACTGAAGAGATGCAGCCAAATCCTCTAATAAAGCCTGCCTTCTGCGTCTCACATGGGCTCCCCCATCAGGAAGCTGATTAAATTCTATAAAACGGTCAATATCATCTACATCAAGCAGAAGGCAAAGGCCATCTTCAATTGCAACTCTAGCCGCAAGCATTGGCTCCTGTTCTAGGGGCTTTTCAGATACCTTCTGTTCAGTAATACCACCAGTAGATGAATTTGGTGGGTCAACTTCAAGAAGAGGGCGAGGCCGACGGATTGAGGAGAATGGAACTCTTCCAAGAGCATCAACCTGGAGAAACGCATGCGGTTCAGTATTAGCACGTGCTTGGGGAGGAAGATCCCTCAAGTGAGTTGGGCAGAAATGATGTTTGAGCTTTGCCCCAGCTGACTTTTTAGCCAGACAAGCCTGGTGATAATAATCATCCACATATGGCTCATTGCTGTGTGTTGCAGCAAGTTGCATTCTGAGGATACTTTCAATCTCTTCAGCTGTCATATATTTGGATCTGAACTGTGGCCAACCACTATCAATCTTGTGGCTGTAGGTATCAAAACCCTGTGGAGAATATCGAAAATTTTGCCTGCCTCTCTGGACTGGCCTCAGTCTTTGTTCTCTTGGATCTGGCAGACCAAGCATGGCTTCAAACTTGCTTATCATGTGAGGTGATGGAGAAAGATGAGGACTAAATAGCTGAGGCTGCATTCCTGATAGATGACCTAGTGATGGCTGAATTGGATGATGCAATCTGTGATGTGGTGGCTGCAATTGTTGGATCATAGGCGGAGGCACTAATCCATTCTGATGAGGTAATTGTTGTTGCAAAATGCTGTTCAAGCGGTTAGGATGATCACCAGTACAAAAATTGGTATTACTGACCCATTGGTTGGGTGGTCGCCCATTAGTAGATAGACCAGAAGGAAACTGTGACAAGTTCCCACCATACTGTGGTGACCTAGGGTGTGAGCCAGTCAATTGAATCTGAGAATTGGAGAAAGCAGGGGCCTTCGGAGAAGATAACATCATTTGGGGACCACCAGAAAGATAAAGAACATTCTGGTGATTATCATTTGGTGAAGCTTGTGGAGATCGTCCACCTGGGGGTGGATATGAAGTGTGGGATGATTTGGGGACAAGAATTGGTTCGCTAGAAAAGTGTAGGTGCTGTGGAGGTGGCTGTTGCTGCTCAGGATAAGAAGATGTTCTGTACAAAGATTTTGATTCTGTAAGCTGGGAAGATAGCCATCTTTTGCCATCCTGAATTCCTTCAGCATCTAGTAGCTGGTGACCAAACCAGTTAGGATAATCCTCTCCAAGTGCCCATTCAGCAGGACATGAATCTGAAAGAGAATGTAAATTAGATTTCTGTGTTTTCTTGATGGGATGAATCCAAACAGAAAGCGCATGAAAAATTGTATTTTTTAACAACAATAGATACAAAATAACACAAACACACAGAGAAAGGACAGGGTAACAAGAGCATTTTAGCTTCATTTCCATAGAATCCACAATGCCAACTTACAGCTGGTCCATCTCTCTTCCCCACCCCCTTCTCCCTCTCATTCCACTTGCACCCGCCCCTTTGCCCCCAAACAAACCCTAGTGCTCCCTTCCCCCCTCCCTCAACCTTTGTCTGATTGTTTCACCATAAAAGCCTACATCCAGAGGAAATCTTCAACAATTTTGTTTCAACCAGCAGTTCAAAACTTGAATAAAACATTGCGATATCAAGATGGAACGATATTGCAATGAAGTTAAACTCTAATCAGCCAATGACCTCAAGTGGTTTCTGATTGCAAGCATTGGCATAATTAAATATATTTGCTATGTGCCCTTTCAATAACAACTGCGAATAATTACATGATTTACTTGTGGTTACCACAACATATACAATTTAGCTTGCCATTGTTCATATGTTGAGCAAATATCAATCGTCTAGTTGTTCAAAAGATCAAATTAGCCAAATTAGGCCCAGTGTAATCAAGGATAGAACTACTAGAAAATAATATCAAAATTTCCAATCAGCTTTTGGTATTAAAAAATATTGCTTCTGCAATTCCAAAAAACAACATACAGGGCCTATAGGACATGTGATGATCCAATTTTACACAAAAAAAGTAACTATCGCAGTGCTCACTTCTAGCGACTATCATAATGGAACAGGATCGAGTAATAAAATAAGACTCCAGAAAGATAGAATCGAGTTCAACATTTTGTTACAAACTAAAGGACAACCCAACAACATGACTAAAAGGTGACATTTCGTCAGAAATTCAAAGTTCAAAGGAAATGATGTAATCACAATACTCACTTTCTCTAGAACCCCTATCACCAATTACTCCTGTACCTTTTGGTCCACTAACAACCTTGTTCAACTGCAAGAAGTATAAATAGTTAAGATACCTCATAGTTTAACATTTTAACAAAATTATCATCATAAACAAAAGCTATGATTAGAAACAAAGATATGAAATACCCAAATATAGTAACTGGCGCCGTAATAATATAGTTTTAAAAAGCAACCCATCCTAATGCTTGCAAATAACGCTCAACAGAAATGGCTAATTTAGTAAGGATATCTTCTGGTATTATTTTCCCGAGAAACAAGACATCCTAAATTAGGAATGTATCGAGAGATGCCAAGGCATTCCAAAATCCAAAATTAGGATATATTCTAACAAATGTATGATATTCTGCTTCTGGATATTCATTTGTCAATCACCATGGAATTTTGAAGAATTTCCATGTTCTGTCTTCTGATTAGGATTCATTCTTCCAAGGCTATAGATTAATCAAATTCTTTGTTAATAAAATTAGAATGATTACTATCAAACAAACATTAAGATAATTATCCCATCAAAATTCTGTTCAATATGAATTTCTAGATGAGCAATTTGGCTATTGACCCAAAAAGTAGATCATTAACGAGCATTACAACAAATCTAATTGGGAAAGCACAGATGATTCACTTCTATCCCATTAACTAACATTTATAAGTACATTTACTTTAGGCAAAGTGGTGTGCGAGATGTCCGTGACATCATAATATACGAGAGGAAATTTTTGTTAATTCTGTGAGTAGATGGATGTCTATCTCTAAAATATTCTAATAAGTATGCTTAACTTAACATATCTTGAATAACCTCTAGCAGTCCAGAGTGCTTCCAGGTTTAAGACAACCCATATAATGATTTTGAATCATACATAACAACCACTATGCAGGGTTTAAGCAGAAAAGTAACATCATTTACAAATCTTCCACATCTCTAGAATGCTGAGCAATCCCCACTGAAAGCTATGAAAATACACCAGGATGTAAAAAATTTAGAAAGAGAACATCAGCATTTTCCAGCTTGCAAATAAAAGCAACTTATTTTCCAAATTCTGGTTTCAGCAGACACCACATAACAGGAAGTAAATCCATTTACAATTTTTTTCCCACTAAATATGAATATTATATACGTTGTTATTATACAGCCTTTTATATCAATTAATATTAATTGCCTGCAACAAGCTAAACTCAGAAAACATCTTTACCTTGCTCACTTATGTTATTTTTCAAGCTTATACATGCTTATTCACTTGCTTAAATCATTCTTTCGACAGTACTTCTGCTCAAGGTATCATCAGATAGCGCTAAATAAATCAATTATTAGTACATTCTAAATAAACGTTTGCTACATTTTGTACTAACAAGTTGCCTGATAAGATAGCAAGCAATATACTACAAGAAAATTAACAAGTACTCATTTGACAAAATAAATTTAAAAGCAACATAATATACAAGAAACCATTAAGCTTGCATATACACAGAAGAACTCCCTGCTTAACTCTTCTGAAGTATATAGTTCACCCACGTTTTCAGATGCAAGGAGTTTAGTAAAAGGCTAGTATGATTACATCAGAATAATACAACCATTAAGCTTACATATACACAGAAAAACCCCCTGCTTAACTCTTCGGAAGTATATAGTTCACCCACACTTTCAGTGCAATGAGCTTACTAAAAGGCTAGTATGATTACATCAGAATATTACAGCCATTAACCCTTGGTATCTTAATTTCTAAGCTGTAAATAGCACAGTGTACAGAAAAAGGCTAGTATGATTAAATCAGAACAATACACCCACAATTTCAGATGCAAGGAGCTTCGTAAAAGGCTAGTACTACATCAGAATAATACAACCATTAACACTTGGTGTATTAATTTCTAAGTCAAATTTATAACTATACATGAATGGCAAACTACATAAATAAATAGCAGTAAGAGATGATACAATCTTTTCACAAAATAACTAATCACATTAGTGCATAGAAGCTTGTTGCATTTTAACCGCTCAGATCTTCTACTCTAATTTTTCTTATTGCTAACCTGAATTGTTGAAAAGAACTTCAACAAATCATTTTGATAGGCTTAGGGATTTAACAAAGCAGTGAACTTCATTTTCATCTTCTTTGCTGTATTTTGCTACTGTAGCACATCACTTTGCTTCTTCTTTATCAAAGCACCTCCAATATTAAAAGTATAGATAAATCCCAAGCAAACCTTGTTTACTCGTAACTTTCTGCTACAGTACCATATATTGATGAATTTTTCAAATTTTACCTATTCATTTACAAAATGGACAAATATATTGCACCACTATGGTTACATTTCATATACAACCACAAGGACAATTAAGTATAGATAAATCCCAAGCAAGCCTTGTTTACTAGTAACCTTCTGCTACAGTACCATATATTGATGAATTTTTCAAATTTTACCAATTCATTTAAAAAATGGACAAATTTATTGCACCACTATGGTTACATTTCATATACAACCACAATGACAATTAAGCAATTCACATTTCATTATCCGTCCACAAGGCTGTCAAATTGGACCAAAAAAGAGTGGTAAAATGAAAAGAAGATTGCTGTGGACATGTAGCATGGTGACATTTTTTAATGAGAACATTAAAAAGGATGTGAAAATATAATTGAATGCCAGATTAAAGAGCTACCAAAGATTCCAAGAGTTCATCGTTGATTTATTATAAGACTCGTGCTATTAACAATATAGAAAATAGAAAATATCGGGTAAAGGTGTCAGACATATTTGGAAAGAGTTTAATCCAAACAAAGAGATATCATGCATTAAATGACAATTTTTTAAATAAAAGTAACAAGGAAAGACATAGCTGAGGCATAAGATCATCCCATAAAGCTGATCAAATATTAAACTCAACATATTTACTTTACTTACAACAAGCCAATCAAGTGGTTTGTTCCTAGTCAGAAACAATATGAATCTAAATTCCATCATAAAATGAAATTTTTGAGTGATATTGGTTCAAGACAAAGTTGCAAACACTTCCACAACAGGATAGTATACGATAAAATATCTTGGAATCTCCGTTGCACATAACATTGGCTAATACCAAACTAACCTTTGAAAATGTACTGGAAAGATCATCAACATCGGAAAGAGTTCCTAAAACCTCCCCCTAAAAACAGGTATAACAGTAAGTAATCACCAGAAATTTCTATGAAATTAATACAATTCACCAAATAATAAAACTTAAGAGCACAATCAATGGTTTTCCGGGGGGGAAAAAACTTTCAGTTTGATAACTAGTAAGCAAAGGAAAAAGAGCATGAGGGTAATAAAAAGGCTCTCCTATAAACCACGACAAGTTAGCATGTGCATAATTGAGGTCTATGATTTGATCAATTACTTCCTTTTTTGACTATGGCCATATAAAACTCAAGTTACAAATTCAAAAGTCAAATTTTGTGACAAAAAACTTATTATTTCCGGAAATGCTCCAAAAAATACTAGTCCTTCCACCTATAATAGAGAATACATGCAAGAAAATTATGTGAGCATGATAATCAAAACATGGCTAAAAGGTTTTTATAGAAATAACACCTTTCCCCATTTTGCTGCATGAGACAACATCAATAATCATTGTCAAAAAGTAAGCATGTATCATAATTTAAACACAAATAAACTAAACTCTTTTTTATTGTGTATTTTACATTGTCGTAAAGTTGCTATCTTACTAGCTGAAAATAACAACAATTATATAGGTATAATTTTGCGGTGGCAACTCTTCAAATACAGCACAACTGAATCACTTGCTTAAAATTGACCACTTTAGTTGATTCTTCAAGTATCTTACATACCATAACTGCTACAAACCACTATTGACATAATTCGGTCCTAGGGATTTTCTCTCTTTCAGCATTTTGTCCCATAGATCTACCATGAACCAACAAATTGAACAAGCACAAAAGATTAGCATAAGAGTATAACCTCTTGTCTATCAAAGAGAAACTCCTCCTCCTCATCAAACTCAACGGGAGGCAAATATTCCTCCCCATCCTCCAGTCCACCTAACTCGACTTCCTCAACGAGTTCTTTACCGAAGAAAGCATATTGGGATGCATCAAATACAGCGTCTGCAACAATTGGAACCGTTAACCCAAATCACAATTTTCAGATATAAATTATGGTTATTAAGAAGAAGGTCATCATATCAATTCCACCTAGTCTGCTTAAGCAGGCGTTTAGCTACTCCACGTGAAACCCATCAAGACGGATAATAGAGGCAAGAACTTTAGACTACTCTACGCCAAAAGATCAAGTTCAGTAAAGTCACTTGCCTCCATTCAGCTCCAAACCAAAGCATTATACTTAAAATAAGTTCAAAACACGAAAGTAATCTAATAATAACAAAAGAAATATACAAGAAACTTAATCAAAAACAACACCAAACAAAGAAAATCAACAAACCCAACACATTAGGTAGAGCCAGAAAACAATTAAAGCAATTAAATAAAGATTTTCCTAAAAAAAGGCATCTGACCCAGTTAGGAGGACTCAACAAAACCCAGAAAAGATTAAAACAAAATAAACGTAACAAACAAAAGAACGCAGGAAAAACAAAAGAAAAAATCATGGCAAGACAAGAAGAAAATAAGAAGAAAGAGGGTTGACCAGTGGAATTATCTCCAAATCGCTTAAGATCTTCAATCCGGAGAGCCTTTTGAGTACCACCTCCATCAGTCTCAAACCTATCCATATCTACACTCCAAAAACTTCCCCTGCGCTCAAATCTCGTTCTTTAATCTAATTTTAAAAGGGCAAAGCAAGTTGAATCTAAAACACAATTTATAAAACCCTAGGCAAAATAAGAAGAATCTAAATTTTGAAAAATCTCTTGAACAAAAAGAATAGAGAAACCTCAAATTTATGAAACTTGTAGGGTTTCATTTCACGGATAATTGATGGATTATTGGATTAGAAGATAAAAGGGAGACAAAGGGAACCCTAGGGCTGGGGAAAGGATAAGGATGGGAAGTTTTATAATTAGTGAGAATGAGAAAGAGAAAACAAAAAAATAGTGAGGGTAGGGCGAGGTCGGTGAGTTTCTGTTTCTGTGTCATTTTATTCTTTCCCTTTTCTTTTTCCAGTTATATTTATATATCACAGTATACAATACCTATGCTGACTTGCAATTTTAGTGTGCTTACATATTTTTTTTTTTTAAACAAAGAAAGAAACTTTATTAATAGCCATTGTCAGCAGCTAAGGCTAAAAAAATACAAACAGAGAAAGAGAAATCCTAATAAATAAGACCTAACATAAAACTAATATTTCTTGCAAAAGAGTGAGCTGCACTGTTAATGGAATAACAAATAAATAAGCAATCATTAATAATCAAATGTACGTCGGACCGATTGGGACTAATTGAGAGAAGGCTCTGAATAACCAATTGCGAATCAGATTCAATAATAATAGAATGTAAGTTTTTATTTTTAACCTAGCTTAGAGCCTCACGGATACCCATAGCTTTTGCTGTAGACGGATCCAACACCCCTGAAAAAATATTACTACCAACAGCTATACAATCACCATTACTATTGCGAACAACAAAGTTAGTATTAGTCTTTCTAGACTCTTTGAAAATAGCAGCATCTATGTTGATTTTAAGATAGTCATCCGGTGGTTTTGCCACAAAATAGGGGCGGGAAGGGTGTTGCTTAACGCTGCAGTTTGGCGTCTCCTAGCAATAGTCTAATTCCTTATCATCGATCGGGCAAGAAAAAGAATAGCTTGAGCTAAATGCTTAAGGCCATGCCAAACCAAATCATTCCTATTCTTTCACAAAGCCCGAAAAATGGAAAAAACCAAACACAAATGATCACCAGTATAAGTATGTGCGACAAATGAAAACCAAGCAGGCAGCGCAACAGAGTTAGAATGAAATAACCCCAATTGAGAATGTGACCATACCTCTGTACACTCAAATAAAATATGTGAAACAAATTCCAGCCCAATATCACAAATAGAACACAAAGGCAAAATATCTACACCTTTATGTACAAGAAGAGCACGAATCGGCAAGCAAGCATGTAGTGAATGCCAAAAAAAAATGTTCATCTTAGCAGGAATGTTCAAAGACCAAAACTTCTTTCAAAGAAGAGAGGGAAGCACCTGATTCAAACCCCGAGGAACATCATGAATGAAACGGTAAGCGCTTTTAACCGAATATATCCCTTTCCTATCAAAGACCCAAACTCAATCATCAATACTTTGTTGAAAACTCAAAGGAATCTGGAGAATTAAATCTCTATCTCGCTCATTAAATAATGCTCAAATTAATGACAAATTCCATTGTTTCAGGTCATGTAGGATCAAATCTGAAACTCGAAGATTTAGCCAAGAATCATCAAGGGTCAAAGTGACATAAGGATGTCCCTCATCTGGCAACCAAGGGTCAGAACAAACTCTAATGGTACTGTCATTTCCAACACGTTTCCTACATCCTTTTGTAACAAAAGAAATGCTAGAGAAAATACTACTCCAAGTATAGCTAGGATTAGTACCTCTTTTAGCATCCCATATAGTGCTTCGAGGATAGTAGCGAGCCTTAAGCACTTTGGCAACCAATGAGGAATTGTCAAACAGCAATATCCAACACTGTTTCCCAAGCAAGGCCATATTAAAATCATGAAAAGTTCGAAAGCCCATGCCCCCTAGATGTTTCGGCTAACATATTTTATCCCACACCATACAAGGAATGCCTCACTTTTATCTTACATTTGTACCCCACCAAAAAGAATTAAGCACCGTCTCAAGCTTCTTACACACACCCATCGACAATCTAAACACAATCATAGCATAGTTAAGAAGAGACTAAGCAACAGATTTCAGAAGGACTTCTTTGCTAGCCCAAGAAAGAAATGTCCTATTCCAACCTTACACCCTGTAGCACCCCACTCCTGCAAGACCCGAATCCGACATCGATGGTGATATCCGAGTCTGTGCCCTACGAGGGTGGCGTGCTAAAGCACTCATTCAGTCGGAAATTGGTATACCCCTTTTTTTCATTACAAAACGCTAAACAATATATGCGGAAATCGATAATCAAATAGGGCATAAGCCCTTTTCAATCATATAGTGGAATTTATAAAAATTCCCATATGACCGATTAGGCCCTTTCACAATTGCAATCACTTTAGTCATTTTGAAAATACACATTTATACAACAGTTGCGGAAAATACAATTCAATACAATATGAAAGACATGCAATGCAGACGCGAACTGATCCCAACCTCTAATCTTTGCTTGAAAGAAGTAGGTATATACTCCCGTTGGCTTAATGGGGTATTCTTCTTATCCTGAAAAATATATGCAAATTTTGGGTGAGTTTTGCGAACTCAATGAGTGACCATCATCAATGGCTCACTCATTACATATCACATACAATTTACAAAATTCACATCATTTCACATTTTCCAATATTTCACATTTCACATTATTACACAAATTCATATCATTTCACATTATTTCATATGTTCGTCTTAGTTCACATTATAGCGCTAAAACATTCATAGTATGCATATGCAATACACATGAGACTCACTTTCCATTTATTATTACCGTTATGACCAAGTGCCTTTTTATTCACTCGTATCCCTTCATGGATACCGAGCAGTAGAATATATCGTCCCATATCCCTTCATAGATACTGGGGACAGTCGCATTCGATCCCAAGGCTCTAATCACATTCTAAGCTCTTGGGGCTCTTTTCACATTCTGAGCTTTAAGCTCCTTTTCCTGGCGACTCCGATCATAACTTCCTTTATTTTTTATGCATTCATGCAATGGAATGTATCACTGACATTGCATGCACTTATTTGATCACAATCACTTATCATCGGACCGTAGTTCGGTATTCAACATATAGTTAAGCATTTACACTTATCATCGGACCGTAGTCCGGCATTCAACATGTAGTTGAGCATTTACACTTTCACTTGCATGTAATTTCACATTAAAAAAACACTTAATTCATCTTATTCACATACAATGAGCACTTCAATCATTCATTCATGTATCACAGTTATCGGACCTTCAGTGTCCGGAATTCAACAATCAAGTCACATTCATAATTATGCATTAGCATTTCATTCTTAACATAACCAAACAAACAATAAAGGAAGATCATCTAGGTCTACTCACAGTACGCTCCCAATTAGTATTTACTTTCTGATTCTGGGAACATCTAAGTGCGGACACTTGACCTGCACAACCCATGTATGTAAAACACACATTTCATACTCATCAATAATTGCACACATATAAGCATTTATTTATGCACAATGCACGTTTAATGACAATTCCGGGTATGTTCTAAAGCACAAATTAAGCTCATTCTTATTTCATAATTCATGTATATCTCATTGACTTAGACTTACACTTCATTTATACTTGATCCTGCTAAATACTCCTTTCAATCTTTACTCTTTTTGTAAGCTCACATTTCAAGCTATATCATACCTTCATTCCTTATTTATTCTTTTCTAATCTCATATGATCTCATAAAATCCAAATCCCATTAATGGCTTAGCAATTTAAACTAATGTACACAATGAGGCTCATTGCCATTTCACACCATAACCATAAATATTTTACTCACCTTGTTTGCTTGCACAACTCCAAGTTTAAAACTTGTCTTCCCCCTTGTTCTTAGGTAGGATTCTTTTGGTTTCCTAAAACAAACAAAATCTCATTTAATAGGAATCCACTTTAATGTCCCACAATGCAAGAATCACTAAAATTGATTCTAGAACATTTAAACTCAAACATTTTCTAAACTCCATAAGCTAGAATCCTTCCATAAATCAAAAGATTCAAAAGATCTTACCTCAATCCTTTATCAAATGAAGAGATCCTTAGTTCAAATGGAAGCTATTTTCTTCCTCTTACTTTTTCTCTTCTTGAACCACTTCGAAATCTCTCTTGAAGACTAAAGAAATTAAAACTCTAGCTTGTTTTCTCTTCTTTCTCTCTCTCTTTCTTTTTTTCATATTTCTCTTTCTTATCTCTTTTCTCATCCACACATTTTTGTTCTCTGGAATGTTCTCATTCCCGTAGTTCTTTTCCATTTATAAGCAAGACAACACTTCTTTTTCCAATTAT
>JANZLX010000005.1:25330952-25347443 GCA_025531955.1 Erythroxylum orinocense
AATGATTTTACAAAAGTATCAAGTTTAGGAAAAGCAAGATTTTCAAGAAGTGATGATACTCTTTCATGGTATGAGAAAAAGAGAGTTGAGGATAATTAGAAAACAGAAATCGTGTATGGATAAATGTGACAGGTAATGATTCAATTCAGTAGTATAGAAGGATGTAGTATTAAACCTGACATCAATATTAATATGGTACTATGGTGATATGTTTTTCGAAAGTGATATAGACACAAATGTATTGCCATAAGGCAGCTTTTGATGGTAATTAATCCTATAAAAACCAAGACCAATAATGAATATTCAGAATAATGAATGAAAATAAATAATTCATATTCTAAATCTGCCTTTTGTCTCTAAAGAATATTTTTTGCAATTTGAATTGAACGATGCTCTCTATCAGATCTTGTGAAGTACTATTCCTATTTTCCTCGTCCTTTATTTAGAATAAAAATCTTAGAACATTTTAGTTTTCTAAACATTTAATTTTAGTTAAATGATCAAACCTTTCCAATAAACTTATATCTACCATAGTATAAGTATTGTAGAACAATACCCATCGAACTTAAAATACATAATTAGACATATAGTTATTTTTCCTGTATAATTTTAAATTACATAGCATAAAATATTTATATATGTCATCTTAATTGCAAAAATAAATATTCCTACATTTTTAAATTTGTGACAAAAATATTATGACCTTACTTATTTAGGATTTAACTACACCTTCTTATTAAGTTTTTTTTTTCAGAGAAACAAACATTTATGAATCAACAAACTAAAGACTAAAAGTATGGAATATATTAAAAAAGGGATATACGATATTTAGGTGCATGTTTAACTATTTGTGTGAGTTACAAAAGAAACATTTGTGTAATATTTTTTTAATTGTACATATAACAATTTAAAAAATATCAGTTTGAAGTAATAAAAAATAAAAATATCATGAATTAAAATATACAAATTTAAATACTAGTATTATTTATAAAAACTTTTTCTACAACGCATCTTGAAGCAAGCGTTTCTTTGTGTATGCTTTCTCACTGCACGCCATCTGCAAGTGAAATTTCTGTTTAACCTGGGAAGAACTTGTGTCTGCTATCAACTATTAAATTTGTGAGTATGACTTGTATCTTAGAAAATATTTCGAAGATGACCTTCATAATTACTAGAGCAACCAATAGATCTAAAAGATCAACCTCCAGATCAAGTTCCAGGCAGTTTCATGCCTAGTTATGTTAACGGTCGTTGGAAATATCAAAGGAATATTTATAGCAATCACCAGAGAAATCGTCACATCCATGCTTCTCCTGTACATTGTATTTCAATGATAATTCTATGCAAGATCGAGCTTGCGTATTATCTACAAGGTTTCTTGCGATAGTTACCTGCGAGGCTAGCAACACCATTTGTCACCGTAACCCACTAGCAAATTCGCTGAAGCAGTCGGTAGCTAACTGATGGATATATACTATTAATCATGCAAAAATAACAGTATAAGTTTTGGATGTTTTTCATTGAACAATTATTTAATTGTATTCAATCGGAGATTTGCATAATATGAATGTGTTAGTACATTTTATATGTACCTAGCTAGACCAAGTTGAGAATAGTTGTTTTATACTGACTATCAAAACATAGTCTTGAGGACATTAGAAATAAGATTTATGTTCTTAATCTTGATTTAGTTAATATGAGCAAATATATGTTCTTAATCCATGACTCGGTATAGGGAATGATGATATACTTTAAGTAAGCTTATAAGGTTTCATTGTGTAAACCCTGTAGGTAGATTTTTAATCCAACATATGAAATAAGTTGAGCGACAATCTTAAAGATTAAAATTGTTATTCAAATAAATTGTCAATAATTCATTTTATTTGACAAGCTTATGTAATCTCAACATAGGGAACAAAATTTATCATGTTGTGGAAAGTTGAAATTAATAAGGAGTTCGATCATAAATTTTTAGTGGAATAATTTATGATTAATTATAATAAGAATGTACTGGTCCTGTATAGATTCTTATTATAATTTTAGTTTTATTAATTTTTTTCCTGTGGTCCCTATCGTGCTTTAATTATTTGGACCACGTGTGTGTTATTTGTAATTTAAATAAGCAACAGATTATTTTAAATTAAATAAAAAATCTATTGATTTAAATTACAAATCGTATACTCTTATCGATTACTTCTTATATGGAAAGGAGAGGTTTTTTGAAAGATATATAAGCTTTTCTTCCTATCGAAGAGGGATGAGTGATTATTATTGGAAAAAAGAGAGAAAACAAAAACTCTCTAGAAAACACACGATCTGTTCTTTCTACCCACCCAAAAATAAGGGTTACAGAAACAATTAAAGTTGCATGGCAAAAGGCTGTAAGGATAAGAAGATTTTTTGGAAAGAAGATCAGTTAGCGATTCCGTGCTTCAACAGGTTTGTCTTGTTTCGATTCTTATGATTGGTTTGCCTATATCTATATTTCTAATCCTGAGTTGTTTCTTCTGCAAATACAATTGATTCTACCAATTGGTATCAGAGCCCTAGAAATATGTATATAGGTGGCTTGTTTTTTTTCATGAATTATGTTTATGGTTTGTTCTTTTGAATGTTGCCATGAAAATAAGTTTTTGTGTTTCAAAACAACAGTTTTTTTTCATTGAAAATGTTTTCATTCTTCTACATAGAGAATGAAAGAAAATCGTTTTTTTGCTTAACATTAAACGTTTTCGTTTTACTTCAACAGATGAAAGTTGTTTTTATTTTCCATTTTGAAAAATGTAAAAACGATTTGTCTATGTAAAGGATGGAGTTTTTTTTATTAACATGAAAAATTAACCTCTTGTAAATTGTTTTCTGTTTTCTCGTTAAGCGACATGCCGTTTTCTGTTTTCATGAACAATAATACAACAATTGTTTTCTCTCTTGCATGAATCTGTGAAAGATACGGTTTTTCTATAAAAATTGTTTGCATGAAAACTGAAAATGTTTTATGTTTTTAATACAAAAATTGTTTCTGTTGCTTAACGTGAAAGGTGAACATCTTGTAACATGACAGATGAACATCTTCAACAGAATCGTTTTCTGTTTTCATTTAACAGTGAAAAGATTGTTGTTCATGAATGTCAGATATGCATACGTGAATTTTTAGGTCATATTTGTTTTATTCAATAATGTGTTAAAATTAAAAAAATAATATTTTGTTATTTTGCTTAATCTCAGTTCAGTATGACATCTTTCAATCCCCTAGCAAACATCCTAACCCAAAACAAGCTTGAGGGTCCTAACAATGTGGACTGGAAAAGGAATTTGAACATTTTGCTTACTGTTAAAGAGTACAAGTTTGTGCTCAGTGAGGTGTGTCCTAAAAAACCTGATGAGGGTGCCTCTGAAGAGGTTACCAAGGCTTACCAGAAATGGGTTAAAGCTGATGAGATGACGATGTTACATTTTGACATCTTTGTCAAATGTTTTGCAACATCAGCCTCAGAGGATGGACACAACTTATGACATCTTAGAGAATCTCAAGGAAATGTATGGAGACCAGACTAGTGCAGCCAAGTAGAATACAATTAGGGAGATTCTTACTTCTAAAATGGAGGAAGGAATTCCTGTTAGACCCCATGTCTTGAAGATGATAAGTCTTCTGAATGACGTGAGGTTTTTAGCGCTGAGGTTGACAAGGTTACTTAGATTGAGATGGTCTTGAACACTTTGCCAGTCAGTTTTCAGCAACTTCGTTTGAACTATAACATGAATAAGATGGATTTTACTCTGTCTAAGTTGTTGAATGAGCTGGTTGCCACTAAGACTATTATTAAGCAAGGAGTTGCACCTATTGTGCTTAATGTTGAGCGAGGTTCTTCATCTGCACAGAAAAAAGGGGTAAGAAGAAAAAGGTTCACAAACTTAAGTCCAAAACAAATGGTGCAGCTAATAGGGCAAATGGTGCTATCAAAAAGCTCAAGGGCAAGTGTTTTCACTGTAAGCAACCAGGTCACTAGAAGCAGCAATGTCCAACTTGGATACCAAGAAAAAGCAAGGCACATCTCTTTTTTCTTTACTGGTTGTTGAAACTTGTTTAGCGGTATTGACTACACTCCAATGGTGTGTAGACTCAGGAGCCACTAATCATGTCTTCAATTCTTTGCAGGGGTTTTAGGTAACACGCCAGTTAAGTGAAGCAGAAGTGAGCATTTTTCTGAGAGATGGCACTGAAGTTGCGGTTTTAGATGTAGGGAATGTTACTTTAAATTTTAACAATAATAGAACATTGCTGTTAAGGGATGTTTTGTATATTCTTTTAATTAGAAGGACTTTAATTTCTGTTTCTAGTTTGAGTAAGAACAGATATTCGGTTTGTTTTAATGAATTTTATGATGATTCTGTCGCTATTAAATTTAGAAAACAAATCATTTGTTCTGGCTCATTAATGGATGATCTATTTATTCTTAAAGTTACATGTGGACTATAACTTAATTCTATAGTAAATAACTTTGATGTCGTTGTACCGTTAAAAAGAAAACATCCTAGTGATTCAATCACACTTATCTTTGGCATTTAAGGCTTGGTCATATTAACTTAGATAGAATTTCTAGGTTGGTCAAAGATGGACCTTTGAGTTCATTGAAAGTGGAGGCACTACCAACCTGTGAATCCTGTCTGGAAGGTAAAATAACTAAGAGAACTTTTCTTTTAAAAGGTAATAACGCCAATGATGTTTTAGAACTAATTCATTCTGATTTGTGTGGCCCTATGAGTGTCCAAGCTAGGGGTGGTTTTGAGTATTTTGTGACTTTCACAGATGATTACTCAAGGTATGGATATATTTACCTATTACGCCGTAAGTCTGCATGCTTTGAAAAATTCAAAGTATTTAAGACGGAAACGGAGAAGCGCCATGGAAAATATATCAAGTCATTATGCTCTGATCGTGGAGGCGAATACCTCTCTAGGGAATTCATTGCTTATTTATCAAAACAAGAAATTACTTCACAATTGTTTGCACCTGGTATGCCACAACATAATGGCGTAGCAAAAAGGCGAAATAGGATGCTTATGGAAATGGTTAGATCAATGATAAGTTATTCAAATTTGCCACTTTTTTTCTGGGGATATATAGTTGAAAAAGCAACATACATGCTGAATTTAGCTCCTTCTAAGTCAGTACCTCTGACTCCTACACAACTGTGGACTGGGTGTAAGCCTAGTCTAAGACATGTTCTGATGTGGGATTGCCTAGCTCATCTGCTGAAAGGGAAAGCAGATAAACTAGAATCCAAATCAGAATTATGTTTCTTTATTAGATATCCTAGAGGAATTAAAGGTGGTTTATTTTATAGTCCTAAGGATAAGAAGATCATTGTTAGCACCAATGCACATTACCTTGAGGAGGACAATATTGTAAACCATATTCCCAAAAGCAAATTAGCCTTGCATAAGTTGAGAAGAGAAAACATACCAGCAAGAACATTTCCAACAGAACATGCACCTAAACCATTCTTAGTCGGAGCTGACATTCCATTGCTTCGTCAAAGTAGGAGAAATGTTACTGGACTAGAAAATCAACATCTGTCCCAAGAGTCAGTTCCTAACATTTCATTACAGCTCTAAAGTAGTGGGAGTTATGTTGGGATTGAAGTAGTAGCTATTGATCCAAATCTACAAGAACAAGAGGTAGGAGCCCATGACATTTCATTTCCTGTTGTTAATGAAGGACATGTTGAGGCTCTAGACCATAACCAAGATATGGTCCCACCACTCATTGACTTGTCGGCCTTATAGCCACAACAAAATGAAGGTGTGGCTGAACAACTTGTAGTACTTTGTCATAGTGGAAGAATAATAAGACCACCGGTTCGATATACACTTTTAGGAGAAGCATTTGACAGAATCCCTAAAGAAGTGAATACCGAACCAATATGTTACGACGATGCACTACAAGATAAAGACGTTGATAAATGGATTATAGCTATGAAATTTGAGATGGAGTCTATGTACTCTAATTAAGTCTGGGAACTTGTAGAATCACTTGAAGGGGTTAAACCAATAGGATGTAAGTGGCTCTATAAGAAAAAGAGGGGCGTAGACGGTGAAGTATAAAATTATAAGGCGAGGCTTGTTGCGAAAGGGTATACTCAAAAAGAAGGGATCGATTATAAGGAAACTGTTCGCCAGTAGCCATGCTTAAGTCTATTAGAACTCTTCTATCCTTTGCAGCTCATTTGGATTACGAAATTTGGCAAATGGATGTCAAGACAGCTTTCCTAAATGGAAGACTTGATGAATGCATCTATATGAAGCAACTAGAGGGTTTCATTGCTAATAGACAAGAACACTTTCTATGCAAATTGAATAGGTCCATTTATGGACTTAAACAAGCATCTAGGTCTTGGAATACTTTTTTTGACCAGTCGATCAAAAATTTTGGTTTTGATTAGTGTCATGATGAGTCTTGTGTGTATAAGAAGTGGAATGGTAAGAAGGTAGTGTTTCTGGTATTATATGTGGATGATATTCTACTTATAGGAAATTGTGTAGGTATGTTGACTTTTGTCAAGGACTGGTTGTCTGAGCGTTTTGATATGAAGGACTTGGGAGAAGCTGCTCATATTCTTGAGATCAAGCTTATGTGAGATCGCAAGAAAAGGATGATTGGCTTATCACAGGCACTTTATATTGATACTATTCTTGCTCGTTTCAATATGTAGGATTCTAAGAAGGGTTTTCTTCCTTTCAGACATGGAATCACTCTATTTAAGGATCAATGTCCTAAGACGTCTAAAGAGATAGAGAGCATGAAGGCAGTTTTTTATGCTTTTGCAGTAAGAAGCCTCATGTATGCAATGTTGTGCACTAGACTTGATATCTATTTTTTGTTGGCATGGTTAGTAGATATCAATCTAACCATGGGCGAGAACATTGGACTACAGTCAAATATATAATCAAGTACTTAAAAAGAACTAGAGACTATATATTGGATTACTAGTTAGATGAACTTGTACCTATAGGTTTTACAGATTCAGAGTTTCAGTCTGACAATGACTCTCAGAAATCTACCTCAGGAAATGTTTTTGTCATAGGAGGTGGAGCCATATGTTGGAGGAGTATTAAACAAACTTTTATTGCAGACTCCACCATGCAAGTTGAATATGTGGTAGTCTCTGAGGCAGCCAAGGAAGCAGTATGGCTTAGGAATTTCCTAATGGATCTGGGTGTGGTTTTAGCAGTTCAATCGCCAATTACACTTTATTGTGACAATAATAGGGCGGCTGCAAACTCAAAGGAGCCATGGAGCCATAAAAGGGCAAAACACATTGAGCAGAAGTATCACCTGATACGAGACATATTTTAAAGAGGTGATGTGGTGGTGATGAAAATTGCATCAGAAAACAACCTGGCTGATCCTTTTACAAAGAGCTTACCAGCAAAGATTTTTGAAAGTCACGTGGAAGGAATGGGAGTTAAAATAATAGATGCATGGTTATGATTCTAAGTCGGAGATTGACTGATATATACTATTAACCATGCAAAAGTAATAGTATAAGTTTTGGATGTTTTTCATTGAACAATTATTTAATTGTATTCATTCGGAGATTTGCACAATATGAATGTGTTAGAACATTTTATATGTATCTAACTAGACCAAATTGAGAATGTTTGTTTTATACTGACTATTAAAACATATTCTTGAGGACATTAGGTATATGATTTATGTTCTTAATCTTGATTGAGTTAATATGAGCAAATATACATTGGCTTGTGCTTTAATTCATTAAAGAGTGAGTTTTAATTATTGGGACAATAATACTCAATGAATTGGCAAAGGCAATTTGTATTTGTGAAATATTAATTAATGATGGAATACATGTCTCAGTATAGAGAATGACGATACACTTTAAGTAAGCTTATAAGGTTTCATTGTGTAAATCCTGCAGGTGGGTTTTTAATCCGATATATGAAATAAGTTGAGCAACAATTTTAAAGATTAAAATTTGTATTTAAATAAATTTTCAATAATTTATTTTATTTGACAAGCGTCTGTAATCTTAACATGCCAAACAAAATTTATTATGTTGTGGAAAGTTAAAATTAATAAGGAGTTCAATCATAAATTTTTAGTGGAATAATTTATGATTAATTATATTAAGAATATAACGGTCTTCTATAGATTCTTATTATAATTTTAGTCTTATTAATTTTTTCCTGTGGCCCTTGTTGTTCCTTAATTGTTTGGACCACATGTGTATTATTTGTAATTTAAATAAGCAAAAAATTATTTTAAACTAAAGAGAAAAATCTGTTGATTTGAATTACAAACTGCATAATAAAAAAAACCGTATAATCTTATCGGTTACTTCTTATATGGAAAGGAGAGGTTTTTCGATAGATATATAAGCTTTTCTTTCTATCAAAGAGGGACGAGTGATTATTATTGGAAAAAAGAGAGAAAACAGAAACTCTTTAGAAAACACACGATCTGTTCTTTCTGCCCACCCAAAAACAAGGGTTACAGAAACAATTAAGTTTACACAACAGAAGGCTATAAGAATAAGAAGATTTTTTGGAAAGAAGATCAGTTAGCGATTCCGTGCTTCAACATGTTTGTCTTGTTTCGATTCTTATGATTGGTTTGCCTATATCTATATTTCTAATCCTGAGTTATTTCCGATGCGAGTACTATTGTTACCATCACTAACCACATTCACATTTTGCGACTCAAAATCTAATTATGTGTTATTTAGATATTCTTTAAATACATACAGATTAGGTTGGGAGAGAAAGTTCTAATAATCAGAGGTGAATTTGCAGAGAAATTTATGAAACTTCATTTCGTTTCGTACTGCCTATGTTTCTATATAAAAGAAGTGGATACCATGTAAAAAAGCGATAAAAAAAGCTTCCACTACTCATTAAAATGCATTTAGCTTCCAATCAAAATATCATTATGGATTCAGAACAGTAACAAAGAAACCAAGGAAATGGCGCTAATGAGGTCCCAAGGCTGACCCAAAACAAAAGTGAAGTTTTGAAGAGTAGCATAAAGAAGGTGGTTAATTCGATTGTTGGGAAACCAAGTCCAAACATTAAAACCTCTTCACCCTTCTTAATTAACCTCTATATATTCTTGTTAGAACCCCAGACTTAGAATACTAGAGTTCTTCTATATTACTTCAATATATTGGTAATATATATATATATCACTATCGAATAGCACGGTAGTAATACTCCCTAACCAGAGCAGAAATGCTCCTTCTTCCCTAAACCAGAGCAGCTTGCTCCTTAGCAGGAATGTTCTCCTTACTGTCACACTTTCCTTACTTCTTTTCTGCCTACCTCTCTCTTCTCTATCCACCCCTCATATATTCCCCTTCCCCAGTACATTCCGTTAGCTAACTAACTTGGCCACCTCAGCTAAAACTAACTGTCCTCCTACACTGCCCTTCTGCCCATTGTTCTTCCTTCTAGAATAATCCTCTCTCTCTCCCGAAGATCCTAACAATTCTCCTAGTTCCATACCTATCGCCTGAGCTTGCTTCGTCTCTTGACTTGTTTCACTTGTTTCTAATGGTAAAAGAAAATTTGTATTATTAATGTATGATATAGAATGATTAGGCTTTGGGGTTCATTTTTATCAAAGTTTATAGAATTGATGTTCTTTAATAAATATCCCGTGCTTTTCATTTTTTTCCATCACAGTCTTGTACTTGTATTATTCAATTAGTCTTCAAAATTCTATTGGAATAAATTCTTTTAAAATATTTTCTATCATATGTCACAAGCTTATATAGCTTATGTTTTAAGAAATCTCAAGAAATGTGGTCATTTGAATGTCAATTTATCACCTAAAAAATGTTAACAACATAACAAAAATATCGTATTGTAACTAAACTAAATGGCCTATAATATTAGTTCTTTTATGCCCTAACCAGGAGTTCCCTCAATGCACTCAAAGTGTTTAGGGCGAAAATGTAAGAACACTCGTATCAAGGCATAAAAGGATCCTTAACCAATCGCTTGCAGTAAGATCATATCTCCACCTCTTATAAGTAAACTGCAAGGAAAAATCAAAAGGTCTAACTACAACATTTTAATTAGGCTTAGGTTAGGCTATAATAAGAATAATAAAAAGGGTGATAATATTGAAAAACATTTTCATAAACAAAACAACATCCAACTTGGTTTTTCACAATATAGGCTCTTCACACCATAATTCCATTAGTACAATAACCTTGATCAATTACTATGAAAGCTTCAGCTTATGTTCTTCGTTACTCTCACACCCTAAATCCTTAATTTCTTCTTCTCTCACGCACTCTCACTATCACACCGATGTTCTTTTAAACCTAAGTCCTTAATTGCTTCTCACTCACTCTCTTTGGCCTCCGATATGATCGTTATTGCTTTTCACCATTTCAGTTATATTGAAACTCATTTTTCTTTCATTGTCCTCAATCTGATCAGCAATTTCTTGATATCCACAAAAGTCATTTAGAAAAGTTTATGAATGGAAATTCAAGAACTGCCTTGGCCTTTAGACTAGAGCAATCTATGCTTATACTTCAAAAGTTGATCTTAAGCCCCTTGCATAACCTTTGGCTTAGATAATTTTGGGGGTTGAACTTATGGTTCCAACCATCAGGTGTTTTACCCTCAGATTGAGGTGTGTTAAAATGCTCAATTGTATTGTTGCTGCAATTGATACTTTCATCCTTTTTTTATGCTTTGTTTGGACATGCTATAGATGAAAGAGTTACATAGAACCCCCACTGGAGGTTTTGGAAAATCTGTTGACTTTTGCACTATATTAAAGGTATATTTGATAGTTTTAGTCTTGTTTTCCTTTAATCTCTTTCAGTGAAGTTATGAGTTTCTAAATCAATATTACTATTCCCAGTTAAAGTGATCATAAACAGGATGCCATCATTGTATGTTAATTTGGGTAACTTGTATGATAGGTGAGCAAACCTATTCTAAAGACACAAGCGATGATACAAAACCTTCACTGAATAAGAATAAGAGACAAGATTCTCCTGTAATTTTGACAGATAAGAATAGGAATATACGGTTAATGCAAGCAAGTCAAATAAAAGGAGGAGAAGTAGATGAAGCATGAGATTAAGTTATTGGCCTGTCTTTTTGTGTTCATGACATCATTTATGAACTATTCTGTTTCTTGTACTATATATTCTTTAGATTAGTGATTTGGACAAACAAATTTTTGTATCAGAGATCTAGATTTGCTCAATGCTAGAATGAAATTTCATCCCATTTGAGTTTAATCACCTTCCACATTTCTGGAGTTACATCTCTAACAATCCACTAGAGAGATTAACCTTGTTAAGTCCACTTTCCCTTCTATTAATTTCCTTCTTGTATAAGTTAACAATAACCATTTTAAGAATTTCCTATGAATAATAACCTTCTTTGAATAATAACAAAATATCATAGAATAATTAAGAAAATGTTCCTTAGTAACATAATATTCCCTTTTTGCTTATCTTAATTATAGTGCTAAGCATGTGAATCTTTTTAATCTTCAAAACTAATGGACGGTTAGATCAAAAGATTTATCAACTATCATTAGGAAAAAGAGTTAACTATCATCAAAATGCAATGCCAACTCTAAATTATCCTCATCTGTTATTACTAATGATGACTCTTTAAACCATCATATAAAAAGCATGCAAGTTTGTTCTATATGTTAGTCTTCCAGGTTATTCTTTGTTTTCATTTATCCATCAACTATTTTAGTTTAAGCTCTCTTCCATGATTAGACTCCCAATTTTTTTTCTCTTCCTCTCATGCACACATAAGCATAGAGAGTGTGTTTATGTCAGTATGTGCATGTGCTGTCTTAGCAATTAGCAGTATGTATACTTTTGGAACAAAACTCTATTGGTATAACATTGAGGATTTATGGATTCTTCATGGTTATATCAATCCTTAGAATATATAGGAAGTTCCAGTCACAACCGGGAAGACATTGGAGACAGTTTGGATCTAACCCTGAAACAAGGATTTTTTAGTCAAGATTAAGTTGGTGATGAACATGTTGGTTGTAATCCTCATCTCAACTTAAACTTGAACCTTGGTCTTTACAACTGTCTGGTAAATATGTCAGTTTCTTACAGTTCTGCATTAGAAGCCTTTCCAATCTTCTTGTGACAATGATATTTAAGTTCTTCATTCGTTTCTTAATAAAGGAACCCCTCCCTTAACCTTGTCTTCACAGTTGTGGAGTCCCCAAAGCTAGTAGCAGCATCAATACCATGTGACGGAGGCTTCATGTGTCGACCCATTCTGCCTAGAATTGATCATATAGCACGGGGGTCTTTATAGGATGGATTTGTGGGCTTCCTATGCTCCTACTCTCCATGTGTGAAATGACATTTATCTCCAAACTTGCACCCTTCAGGTGCATTATACTTGTTACACAATCGAGTTTTCACAATAGGGAGAGATGATCCAATAGGAAAAGACAGTGGGACTCATGAATTTCTGGCAGCTGGTGGACAAATTGGATTGCCACCAAGATTAAACATTTGAGACAAAAATTTGAAGCCTATAGGAACGTAATGCAAAAGATGGCATCCCTTACTAAATGGGCTCCCAAAAGTATCGTAAGACAATATCAAGATGCAGATAAGATAAAAACTCCAATTGAAACCAACATCTCCATGTACAAAATGTTGCGTATACCACATTATTGGACTTCTTTTTAATTGTAATACCATATTCTATTCATCCAATCATCAATCTTCATAAACATTTCATTATAATATTCTTTAACAACGTCAGCTAAATGGCAGTCAGACATAATAACATTACTAAAAAAACAATATAAGGCAGTGACCAATAATACATCAAATACATAAAATGTTGGGAGAATATTTTTGGCAATTTAAAAACCCATGCAATTTGTCTAGAGCATCTATTTTCTGAAATTACTTATGTGGACATCAAGAAATTGGGGATCAGATTGACGACACTAAAAGGAAATTGGGTTTCAATATAACTGAAATGGTAAAAAGTAATGACGATCATGTCGAAGGCCAAAGAGAATGCTTTAGAAGAAATTATGGATTGAGGTTTAAGAGAATGTTAGTGTGAAAGTGAGTGTGTGAGAGAAGACGAAATTAGAGATTTAGGGTGTGAGAGTGACAAAGAACATAAGTTGAAGTTTTCTCCAAAATCCAAATGACGTTGTTTCAATTTTACTACAAAACAATGTCATTTTAGTAATCAGATAACTTCCTCTTAATGACGCTGATTTGTTTGATTAGTAGGAGTCCACTGACACGTGACAGTGTCACACTAACATAGATAACGACGAGGCTAACGTCGGGTTAGAATTGAAACAAATTGAAAGTTTGTAAGTTTTATTACTATGTTTTAAAGTTCGAACTATAATTGAAAATTTGATGAAAGTTTGAGCTTTTTATGGTAATTAACCCTACAGAAAATAAGAGCAATATTAAATATTCAGAAGAATAAATGGAAATAAATAATTCATATTCTAAATTTGCCTTTTGTCTCTAAAGAATATTTTTCACAATTTGGATTGAACGATGCTCTCCTATCAGGTCTGGTTACGTAATGTTCGTATTTTCCTCGTCCTCTATTCAAAATAAAAATCTTAGAACATTTTAACTTTATAAACATTTAATTTTAGTTAAATGATCAAACCTTTCCAATAAACTTATATCTACCATAATATAAGTATTGTCGAACAATACTCATCGGACTTAAAAAATATAATTGGACATATAGTCATTTTTACTGTATAATTTTAAATTATACAACGTAAAATATTTAGTATGTTTTAACAAAAAAAATATTTAGTATGTATGTCATCTTAATTGCAAAAATAAATATTCCTACATTTTTAAATTTGTGACAAAAAAACTATTAAGACCTTAGTTATTTAAGATTTAACTGTACCTACTTTTTAAGTTTTTTTTCCGGAAAAACAAACATTTATGAATCAACAAACTAAAGATTGAAAGTATGTAATATATTAAAAAAGGGACATCCTATATGTTTAGGTGTGTGTTTAACTATTTGAATGAGTTACAAAAGAAACACTTATGTAATATTTGTTTTAATTGTACATATAACAATTTTAAAAATATCAGTTTTAAGTAATTAAAAAATAAAAATATCCTGAATTAAAATATAAGAATTTAAATACTTGTATTATTTATAAAATCTTTTTCTACGACGCATCTTGAAGCAAGCGTTTCTTTGTGTATGCTTTCTCACTGCGCGCCATCTGCAAGTGAAATATTTGTTTATCCTGGGAAGAACTTGTGTTTGCTATCAACTATTAATGTTGCAAGTATGACTTGTATCTTATAAAATATTTCGATGATGACCTGCGTAATTACTAAAGCAACCAATAGAGCTAAGATATCAACCTCCAGATCAAGTTCAGGCAGTTTCATACCTAGGTATGTTATCTTGAAGAGGCCCCCTTGACTGATTGAAGGTTGCACCTGTAGCACTAAACCTGTCAAAGATCACGATTGGTTGAAGCCTTCTGTCAAACACTTGGTGTACTGTTCATGCGCATTGTTCACACAACCCTTCAATAGCCAAAAGTTGTAGCTTCGGTCTCCTTTACTTTGCAATTTGATTGTAGAATGCTCCTCCAAAAATCTAGCTGAAGTCTCTCACAGATCAGGGAATGTATGGTGTTTGGTATTTTGTGTAATGGAAAAGAATGTAGCTTACTCTACTGTTCACGTCAGTTACAAGGGAATATGAAAGCTGATAGTTTTATTTTTGCTGATCGAAATGCTCCTCTAAAAATGTAATAAATCTCAACAGCTGATTTGAAGTGTTTATATGTATTTGGTACTTCTGCAAAAACTCACTTCCTAAGAGAATCCGAAGAACACTCAAGCTTGCAAGTTTTGGTTTTTTTCAATATGCTAGTTCTGCTTCTCTACTTAAAGGCTTGATTCTATAAATCAGATACTACTCGAGCAACACAGAGAAAAAGGACTGAATAAAAAATGATCAACTGGAAAAATTGAGTAATGCTAAAAACTTTGGTTTTCACTCACACATCTGATTCTAAATTTGCTTCAGATTAAAACAGAACATCAACTCAAAGACTTCTTCATTTACTTCTACTGCTCAACATAAAACTACTAGCATCTGGATATCAAAACCAAAACAAAATAAAGAACAAGACTCAAAAGATGAAAACTTGATCTGAAGGTATTGTATTGATGATTTTCTGGTTTTTCAATACACTCTCTCTTCTTTGAAAAAAACACAAGAGCTTCATGTAAGCTCCAAAGACATCTGATACGATTCTCTAAAAACTGAAAGGTAAAAACAAAAACTGATAGTTATAGCTAGTCTAGTACATTCATTTCTTCATTTGGCTAAACACTAAAGTATCCAATTTGTCTTCTTTGCTAAAACAGAAAGTTGACATCTTCAATAGCCTTTAATGCTTCAGCCAACAAAATCCTGACATCCAAATTTGATTTTCAGACATGAAAGTCAAATGCTTGATAGGTTGAGCTTGCTGCACTTTTGCTTAACTTTAACAACTCTTGATTATGCTAATTAATTCCCTTGGACTTATACTTCTGAATTTTGCTATTTCTCAGCTCTGCATTTCTTCATCTGGTTCCCTCTTTGCTGCACATTCTGATATTTCTTCAAGCTACACTACTGCTGCAATTTCCTTCAAATTCTGTTTTCCTTCAATCTACACAGCTACTTCATTTTCTGCTGCAAAATCTGGATTTTTCTTTAACCTACACATTTTCAATTTTCCATTGTTGCTTCCATCTTGCCCTCATCTTCACTTTTTCACTGAATTTCACTCATCTGAAGTTGCTCTTCATTCCCTCGAACCATGCAACCTTGAATTATGCCAAGTATCATCAACTTCAGTTTTTTGACAAGTCTAGGATGATTCCACTTGATGTTCACTCTTCTTTTCTTCTTCAACTTGATTGACATTACAAGATCTTTAGTTAACTTCAACATAGCAGGTTTTACAAAACAATTCATCCCAACACTTTTCATCAGGTGTGAAGCCAGCCCCAATCATTTCCTCATACAAATTAAAAGCTTCTGATGATCCTCCTTCCTTGGACAATCCCAATATCATTGCTTTGTAAGCGAACACGTGCATGATTAGATCCTTCTTATCATTTCGTCGAACATTTTCAGGCTGGTCTACCATACCAAATTTACGCTCCCCACGGACAAGTGATGTGTATGTATATATGGCAGGCATCAGTCCTTGAGCTTCCATTTTTTCTCTTAGCTCATAAGCTTCGTTCTTTTTCCCTTTTACTGTCGCCAGCCATCACCGGACTCCAGGAATTGATTATAGATGGTCGTATTTGTTGGGAAAATCGGGTAATTTTTCCCTCTAAAGTAAACAACTAGTGAAGTGAACCGATTCAGTAATACCCAGGAAAGACCGCCGAACAGCCTCCTAAGACAGTATTACCA
>JANZLX010000005.1:25355766-25368989 GCA_025531955.1 Erythroxylum orinocense
AACATATATAACTTCCTAATGTACCCAACACCATTTTTATTCTTTTAAAGTCTAACACCTTATGAAATAAACTCTAAGTTAACTAAATTCCTTCAATTTATAACTATTACTTAAGCACTAAAATCCCAAATTATTCTAACTAAAAGGACTTATTAATCTAAACCTCAAAATAAATAAATAAATAAATAGATAAATAAATAAAACATGCTTAATGCGAATCGGGCCCAACACTAAGATAGAGATTGTAAAAACAAGTCCATTCTAACTTTCTTCTTTTTGCATATTAATCGAATTCAATAATCAATAATGATCTAAAGTATTTTGAACATATTTTAACTAATTGAGGATATCTAAAATAAGATTTAATAAAAAAGATTAAAAAAACTTAAGAAATATGTTCCCCACACTTAAAATTGTACATTGTCCTCAATGTACACAATTGAAGTACATCAAGATAAAATAAAAATAAAACAGAAAGAGAGAAAAGGATAGAATTAGTACTACCCCAAATAAAAATAATAATAATAATAATAATGATGATGATGATGATGATGATGATGATAATAAAGAACATGAAAATAGCATAACATGAAATAAAATCATATACTAACATAAAAAAATGGAAACAAAATGAAATAAAAATGAAACCTATCCTAATTCATAGGTTGCCTCCCAAGTAACGCTTGTTTTGTTAGCTTAACACACCCTTCATATTTGCCATCAACTTGGGTCTATAATTTGCAGCTTGCTTGCACATGTTTCTCCACATGGTGGTTTAGTAACTTGTGAATAAACCACAAGTTGTAAGTAAATGATAAGAGCATAACGTATTAAAATAATAAATCCAATTCACTACATTATTGTCCTTTCATATAGCAAACTATTAACAAAACAAGGAATAATAAAACTCCTTAAATATTTAGTTGACTCAAATAGTTTGTCTCGAAGGAAGTGGGAACCATCCGTACTTAAGGTGACTATCAATAATTTATCAATAGTTTCCTTATTTGGCTCCTATTTTTATTCTTTCTCGCTCACCTTTGTCCATTATCCTGCTTTCTTTTCTAGGACAGGGCTTCCTCCATCTTCTTCATCCTCAATCATCTTTTTCCACTCTTCTACTTTCTCTTCCTTGATAAGGGTTTCCTTATCTTCTTCAACCTTTACGTTTTCTATCGTCTCTTCTTCTCATTCTTCTCAAACAACAATTACCTCCTCGTCCTCTAGAATTGATGTTCTTTAATAAATGTCCCCTGTGCTTTTCATTTTTCCATCACGGTCTTGTACTTGTATTGTTCAATTAGTTTTCAAAATTCTATTGGAAAAACATTTTGTATAATTTTTGCTATCATATGTCACAAGCCTATATAGCTTATGTTTTAAGAAATCATAAGAAATGTGGTCATTTGAATGTAAATTTATCACCTAAAAAAGGTTAACAAGACTATACAAATATCTTATTGTAATTAAATTAAATGGCCTATAATATTAGTTCTTTTACACCCTAACCAAGAGACTTCACTTAATGTACTTAAAGTGTTTAGGGAGAAAAAGTAAAAATGCTCAAATCAATGCATAAAATGATTCTTAACCAAACGCTTGCAATAATTAGATCATATCTCCACCTCTTATAAGTAAACAAGAAGGAAAAATCAAAAGGTCTTAATACAAGATTTTAATTGGGGTTAGGTTAGGCTACAATAAGGATAATAAAAAGGGGAATAATATTGACGAACATTTTCGTAAACAAGACAACATCCAACTTGATTTTTAACAATAAAGGCCCTTCACACCATAATTCCATTGGTACGATGGCCTTGATCCATTACTACAAAAACTTCAGCTTATGTTCTTTGTCACTCTTGCACCCTAAATTCTTAATTTCATCTTCTCTCACGCACTCTCACTCTCACACCGATGTTCGCTCAATCGTAAATCCTTAATTTCTTCTCAGGCACTCTTTTTGGCCACCAATATGATCGTTATTACTTTTTACAATTTCAGTTATATTGAAACCCTTTTTTTTTTAGTGTCCTCAATCTGATCCCTAATTTCTTGATATCCATAAGAGTCATTTCGAAAAGTTTACGAATGGAAATTCAAGAAGTGCCTTGAGCAATATGTGCTTATAGTTCGGAAGTTGATCTTAAGCCCCTTGCTTAAGCTTTGGCTCAAATAATTTCTGGGGTTGCACGTTTGGTTCCAACCTCTAGGTACTTTCCCCGCAGAATGAGGTGTGTTAAAATGCTCAATTGTATCAGTGTCGCAACTGGTACTTTCATCCCATTTTATATGCTTCATTTAGACATGCTGAAGATGAAAGAGTTATATAGAACCCTGACTAGAGGTTTTGGAAAATCTGTTGACTTGTGCACTATATTGAAGGTATATTTGATAGTTTTAGCCTTGTTTTCCTTTAATCTCTTTAAGTGAATTAATAAGATTCTAAATCAATATTACTATGCCCAGCTAAAATGATCATAAATAGTATGCCACCATTGTACGTTAATTTGAGTAAATTTTATGATAGGTGCACAAACCTATTCAGAAGACACGAGCTTTCCCGAAGGCATATGTATTTTTTGTTGTTGTGGAGCTTGCTGAACATCTTGCTAAACGAAGCTATTTTGTTTCCTTCTTTGAATTGCCCTTTATTCCAATGGAACAATTGCGTAGTTTTTGGTAAAACTAAAAAGATTGAGAGATTCGGAAAGAAATAAGGCAGTTTATTCACAAGGTATCTAAATGATTCCCAAATTTGCTTCAGTAACAGAGGGTTAGTGATGAGGGAGGAATTTATCTTTATTACGCTCTTATGTGTGTGCTTGTTGTAAAATTAGTCACATACTTGTAATAAAGCTTGTGGGACCATGAATAATGTTCAGTTTGTTAATTTCCTAGATCAAGGCTAATTCATCATTCTTGTAATAAAGCTTGTGGGACCATGAATAATGTTCAGTTTGTTAATTTCCTAGATCAAGGCTAATTCATCATTCACAAACATCATTCATAAACAGTCACTTTTCTACCAAACGATCTTGCAGTGTCATCATTTCTGGAGGTCTGAATGCCTATTCTTTTTACTAGCTCCTTTTTGAAGTTCTTTCCTCGTCAAATTTGTTCTCTCTTTTCTTTTTGACCTTTTTTTTTTTTTTTCCTTTTTCTCTTGAGTTAGACATAACTTTTCCTGAAGTTCTTTAGACCTACAACAATTTTGTGTCCTTATTTTGATGTTAAATGGTATAACGGTCCAAGTCCTGGAAAAAATCTTAGCAGAAGAAATCTAAGAATAGATCTTCTGCAACCTCAAGTTACATGCCTTTTAAAGGCGACGATACAAAGCCTTCACTGAATAAGAATAAGAGACAAGATTCTCCTATAATTTTGACAAATAAGAATATGAATATACAGTTATTGCAAACAAGTCAAAGAAAAGGAGCAGGAGCAGATGAAGCATAAGATTAAGTTATTGGCCTGCCTTCTTGTGTTCATGACATCATTTATGAGCTATTCTGTTTCTTCTTCTATATATTCTTTAGATCAGTGATTTGGCCAAACAAATTTTTGTGTCAGAGATCTATATTTGTCCAATGCTAGAATGAAATTTCATCCCATTTGAGTTTAATCAACTTCAACATTTCAAGAGTTACATCTCTAACAATCAACTCGAGAGATTAACCTTGTTAAGTTCACTTTCCCTTCTATTAATTTCCCTCTTTTATCAATTAACGTTAACTATTTTAAGAATTTGGTATGAACAAAAACCTTCTTTGATTAACAACAAAATATTAGAGAAGCATTAAAAAAATGGTCCTTAGTTATAAAATATGCCCTTTTTGCTTATCTTGATTATAGTGCTAAGCATGTGAATCTTTTTAATCCTCAAAACTAATCGAAAGTTAGATCAAAAGATTTATCAGTTGTCATTAGGAAAAAGAGTTGATGACTCTTTAAACCATCACATAAATACCATGCAAGTTTGTTCTATATGTTAGTCTTCCAAATTGGTGACGAACATGTTGGTTCTAATCCTGATCTCAACTTAAACTTAAACCTTAGTCTTTACAACCATCAGGTAAATATGTCAGTTTCTCACAGTTCTGCATTAGAAACCTTTCCAATCTTCTTGTAACAATGATATTTAAGTTCTTCATTCATTTCTTAATAATGGAACCCCTCCTTTAACCTTGTTTTCACAGTTGTGGAGTTCCCAAAAACTAGCAGCAGCACCAGTACCATATGACGGAGGCTTCATATGTCATTTTAGTAATCAGACAACTTCGTCTTAATGATGTCGATTTGTCTGATTAGTAGGGGTCCACTGACATGTGACAGTGCCACATTGGCATAGAAAACGACGAGGATAACGCTGAGATATAATTGAAAAAAATTGAAAGTTTATGCATTTTGTTTCTTTTTTTAAAGCTCGAGCTATAATTGGAAATTTGAGGAAAGTTTGAGCTTTTTATGGTAATTACCCCTATATAAACCAGGATCAACAATAAATATTCAGAAAAATAAATGAAAATTAATAATTCATATTCTAAATCTGCCTTGTGTCTCTAAAGAGTATTTTTATCAATTTGAATTGAACGATGCTCTCTATATATCAGATCTTTTGAAGTACTATTCCTATTTTCCTCGTCCTCTATTTAGAATAAAAATCTTAGAAATTTTTAGTTTTACAAACATTTAATTTTAGTTAAATGATCAAACCTTTCCGGTAAACTTATATCTACCATAATATAAGTATTGTAGAACAATACTCATCGAACGTAAAAAAATATAATTAGACAAATAGTAATTTTTACTGTATAATTTTAAATTATATAACATAAAATATTTAGTATATATGTCATCGTAATTGCAAAATTCCTACATTTTTAAATTTGTGACAAAAATAATAATAAGACCTTAGTTATTTAAGATTTAACTGTACCTACGTGTTAAGTTTTTTTGGAAAAACAAGCATTTATGAATCAACAAACTAAAGATTAAAAGTATGAAATATATTAAAAAAGGGGACATATGATATTTAGGTGCGTGTTTAACTATTTATGTGAGTTACAAAAGAAACATTTATGTAATATTTTTTGTAATTTTACATATAACAATTTAAAAAATATCAGTTTTAAGTAATTAAAAATAAAAATATCCTGAATTAAAATATAAAAATTTTAATACTTAATGTCAAAAAAAAAATTTAATACTTGTATTATTTATAAAAACTTTTTCTACAACACATCTTGAAGCTAGCGTTTCTTCGTGTATGCTTTCTCACTGCGCGCCGTCTGCAAGTGAAATTTCTGTTTAACCTGGGAAGAACTTGTGTCTGCTATAAACTATTAATTTTGCGAGTATGATTTGTATCTTATAAAATATTTCGATGATGACCTGCGTAATTACTAGAGCAACCAATAGAGCTTAGAGATCAAGTTCCAGGCAGTTATGTTAACGGTCGTTCGAAGTATCAAATGAATATTCAAAGCAATCACCAGAGAAATTGCACATCCATGCTTCTCCTGCACATTGTATTTCAATGATAATTCTATGCAAGATCGAGCTTGCGTGTTATCTGCAAGGTTTCTTGCGATAGTTATCAGCGAGGCTAGCAACACCATTTGTCATCGTAACCGCCACTAGCAAATTCGCTGAAGCATTCGGTGGCTAACCATATTCACATTCTGCGACTCAAAATCTAATTACGTGTTATTTGGATATTCTTTAAATACATACAGATTAGGTTCGGAGAGAAAGTTCTGCTGATCAGAGGTGAATTTACAGAGAAATTTATGAAACTTCATGCACTTCGTTTCGTACAGCCTATGTTTCTATATAAATGAAGTGGATACCATGTAAAAAAGCAATCAAAGAAAGCTTCCACTACTCATTAAAAGGCTTTTAGCTTCCAATCAAAATTATATCATTATGGATTCACAAAGAAACCAAGGAAATGGCGCTAATGAGGTCCCAAGGCTGATCCCAAACAGAGGTGGAGTTTTGAAGAGTAGCATAAAGAAGGTGGTTAATTCGGTTGTTGGGAAACCAAGTCCAAACTCTAAGGCCTCTTCATCTGTTCACCCGTCTTAATTAACCTCTATATATTCTCCTAGTTCCATACCTATCGCCAGGGCGTGCTTCGTCTCTTCATTTGTTTCTATTGTTATTTCATTTTCCGGAATCAATGGTAAAAGAATATTTGTATTATTAATGGATGATATAGAATGATTAGGCTTTGAGGTTCATCCTTATCAAAGTTTATAGAATTGATGTTCTTTATTTATATGTCCCGTGCTTTTCATTTTTTCCATCACAGTCTTGTACTTGTATTATTCAATTAGTCTTCAAAATTCTATTGGAATAACATTTTTTGTAATTTTTTCTACCATATGTCGCAAGCTTATATAGCTTATGTTTTAAGAAATCTCAAGAAATGTGGTCATTTGAATGTAAATTTATAACCTAAAAAAGGATAACAAGAGAATACAAATATCTTATTGTAATTAAACTAAATAGCCTATAATATTAGTTCTTTTACACCCAAACCAAGGGTTCACTCAATGTACTCAAAGTGTTTAGGGTGAAAATGTAAGAACACTCATATCAACGCGTAAAAGGATTGTCATGAGTTAGACATAAATTGTCATGACGTTCTTCGGACCAGCAACAATTTTGTGTCCTTATTTTCATGTTATATGGTTTAATGGCCTAAGTCCAAGAAGAAATTTTAGCAAAACAAATCTAAGAATATATCTTCTAAAACCTCAAGTTACACATCTTTTAAAGGCGACGATACAAAGCCTTTACTGAATAAGAATAAGGGACAAGATTCTCCTGTAATTTTCATAGATAAGAATAGGAATATACAGTTAAAGCAAACAAGTCAAAGAAGAGGAGGAGAAGTAGATGAAGCGTGAGATTAAGTTATTGGGCTGCCTTCTTATCTTCAGGACATCATTTATGAACTATTCTGTTTCTTACTCTGTATATTCTTCAGATCATTGATTTGGACAAACAAATTTTTGTATCAGAGATCTAGATTTGCTCAATGCTAGAATGAAATTTCATACCATTTGAGTTTAATCACCTTCCACATTTCAGGAGTTACATCTTTGACAATCAATTCGAGAAATTAACCTTGTTAAGTTCACTTTCCCTTCTATTAATATCCTTCTTGTATCTTTTAACATTAACCATTTTAAGAATTTAGTATGAAGAAGAACCTTCTTTGATTAATAACAAAATATCATAGAAGTTTTAAGAAAATGGTCCCTAGTATCATAATCTGCCCTTTTTGCTTATCTTGATTATAGTGCTAATTAAGCATGTTAATCTTTTTAATCTTCAAAACTGATCGATGGTTAGAACGAAATATTTATGAGCTATCATTAGGAGGAGTTGATTATCATCAAAATATAATGCCAACTCAAAATTATCATCATCTGTTATTACTAATGATGACTCTTTAAACCATAACATAAAATCATGCAAGTTTTTTCTATATGTTAGTCTTCCAGGTCATTCTTTGTTTTCATTTATCCATCAACTATTTTAGTTTAAGCTCTCTTCCATGATTATACTCCCAAATTTTTGTTCTCTTCCTCTCATGCACACATAAGCATAGAGCGTGTTGTTTGTCGGTATATGCATGTGTTGCCTTAGCAATTATCAATATGTATACTTTTGGAACAAAACTCTATTGGCATGGCACTGAAGACTCATGAATTCCTTTTGGTTATATCAAACTTCATAATACATAGTAAGTTCCAGTCATGATCGGGAAGACATTGGAGACAGTTTGGATCTAACCCTAAAAAAATGATTTTTTAGTGAAGGTTAAGTTGGTGACAAACATGTTGATTATGATCTTGATCTCAACTTAAACTTGAACCTTGGTCTTTACAACCATCAGGTAAAAATGCCAGTTTCTTATAGTTCCGCATTAGAAGCCTTTCCAAGCTTCTTGTAACAATGATATTTAAGTTCTTCATTCATTTCTTAATAATGGAACTGAAGTGAATCACATGTTAATACACTACTCAATAACGATATATAGATGCACAAGAAGGGGGGTTGAATTGTGGTAAACTTTTCTTAAACCTCTTTTTTGAAAACTTCTTTTGATTAAACAAAACTTGTTCGTTTCAAAAGAACTAATGTATACACGTTTATAAAAGATTTTTTATAGACTTGTGTAAACAGTAATATTGAAAATCACGATTACGAGGGAGAGAGAGTTGAGAGATTTCGACACAGTAATTTTTTTACTGGTTCACCCCAAACCGTGGGCTACGTCCAGTCCTCAGATGTCTTTCTGAGATTTCACTATCTCTCAAAACTTTACAAGTATTCTTTTTCTTCGAGCCTCTTCAGGTCTCTATACAATCAGTATTCTTTTACTCTTAGCCTCTTCAGGCTATCTGTATCACTTTCACACTAAAAGTGTTACGAGCTTGTTACAGAAAAATAGCTCTAACAATTTGCACAGTATTCTCTCTAGCTTTTGAGATTTTCGGTTGTTTTCTATATCATGTGTAATCTTCAACTGCATCTTGATAACTGTTTCTTGATTCTTTAAGCAAATGGTTGTTCAGTTGAGTTCTGTAACTAACTCAGACTGATGCTTCCGTCTGCTTTCCAGTGTCTGCTTTCTAGGGTTTGTTTTCTTGTGTCTGCTTTCTTCCGTCTGCTTTTCAAATAGCTTCCGTCTACTTTTCTACTTGGTTTTTGTTTGCTTTTCAAATAGCTTATGTCTACTTTTCTACTTGGCTTTCGTCTGCTTTTCAAATAGCTTCCGTCTGCTTTTGCTTCGTTTGCTTTTCTACTTGGCGTTTGATTTTCATTCTTCTGCTTTTGTTTACATATGCTTTTTTTATCATCAAAATTCTTAATCGTAAATTCATTTTGACTTAACAATCTCCCCTTTTCTGATGATAACAAATACTTTTATTAGTAGAATGAAAATCTTTACTGATTATAGTCTAAAATACAAAGGTAAGAACTTCAGACCAAGAACTTCCAGTTTTCTTCAAACTTGTGTTCTTCCTTTCATTTTGTCTTTCTCAACGCTCCCCCTGTGTCCTGTTTCTAACTTCCTCTTCTTTTCTCCCCCTATTTGTTATTAATAAAAAATGATTATAACTGAAAATGTTGTATAAGCTTCTTTAGCATCTTTTTGCACTTTTTGACTTCCTTTTCTAGATGAGCTACTCTAGCCTATAAGTCAAGTGCAATTGTTGGTTATTCAGCTCTTTGTGGTTGTTCTTCTTCAAAAGCAACTGTTGTATTGTATGCGTTTGAAGAAGGAACATAAGCTTCAAGAATTTGAAGAGGAGAAAATTGCACAGTTAAGCTGAGCTCTGGCAGGTCTAAGTCATCAGGAGCTGGTAGTTGTGGAGCTTGTCGTCCAAGGAATGGTAGGAATTTTGCTATCGAAGATATTTTCCATAGTAGTCGTCGGCGTAAAATAGCCTTCATAATTGGCTCAATTAAGCACATCATATCTCCAACCTTTATTGCATTGAACTGTCCTTCTAATAGTACTACTCCCATTGGATCATTGATCATTGATCGACTACCACTCATTCCTTGATCTTTTGATATGTGATGAGAAATAGTCATTCCTGTCACTTTCTTCTCTACATATCCTGCTTCATAGCACACTTCATCTATGAGACGCACTTCTTTAGCAATTTCTTCTACTGTGAGATCATCCAGATTAGGTTCTGGGTATAACTTCATCTTCCCTTTATCATTAGTGCGCTCAAAGGGATGCCTTGGTTGAATATCAGGCACAACTTTTATCTTCGTGTGCTCTGTGATCGGGAAAAATAGTGTGAGGCTTATTCGTCATCTGTGTTGGGTATGGGGTCTTCCCTATAACTTTTAATTGCTCATAGAAGCTCTTTTCGTCCTTATTCAACAGATGCATGGCACTTTCATTCACCAAAATTGGTTTGAAGTGAGCCTTCACTATTTTCCTTGGTATTTCCTTTATGATTATCGATGAGCTCTGCTTCTTTTCTTTCACAGGTTCGACTTCCTCAAATACTCTGACTTCCAAGTCTTCTTTTCTCATAGGTGGAAGAGGGTTAACCTGTTCCTCACTGTGTCCTTTTGGCTCCTCTATCCGAACAACAGTGGGTGTAGTCTTCTCCTGACTAATTATTATTGATTGTGAAGAAGTATTTATAGGAACCAAACTGAGTTCTTCAGATTGATCAGTTGGGACAGCAGTAGGGATAACTTCCTCAAATATAGAATTAGCATTCCTAAGAGAAATTTCCTCAATGTTGGAAGTAACTTCCACCAAATTAACTTTTTCAGTAATAACAATATTCTTCTTCGGATTGCTCTTCTTTGAAGTAAGAACATCCTTCATCTGACTGACTATTTCTTTAATTTTAGCTTCAATCAGTCTTGGAGATTTTTAGGGTTGAGGCTTCTGTTTTTTAGACTCCAATTTCCTTTTTCTTTCAATCTCTTCAGCTTGTTTGGCTGAATCTTCTCGTAAGATTGAGATTAAGGATCTTGTAGCTTTAGGTGCTCGCAACTCAGAGTTTTTTGCCTGTTTTAACTCTCTGGATTGCTTCTCTATTACTCTTACTCAGCCACTTTGTTTCTGAGAAATCATTGCTTCTTTCACAGTTTCTCCAGATGGTTTCTTACTTGCACCAGTTATGGGCTTTGTCTTCTTAGCTTGATACTTAGAACTCTTCTCGGGAGATTTCTATATTGTACGCTCCCCCTCAGTTCTTGCTTTACTTCGAGAATCTGCTCATCTTTTTCCAGATTCTTCAAGCCCATCCTCCCAACAGTTGACGAGTCAATAGAACTCTTGACATAGTGTACGACTTTATTTCCTTGATTAAGACGAATTCCATAGTCTCTGAAAATTCTAGTCAGCAACGTAGTGTTAAGTCAAAATGACCTTACGTTTAATAAGTTTTGATAATAAGTAAAAGGAATGAAAAGCAGACGATAGCTAAGAAAAAGCAGACGAACGATAGCTAAGAAAAAGCAGAAGGAAGATAACAGGCGGAAGATAGCTAAGTAAAAAGCAGACGGAAGATAGCTAAGCAAAAAGCAGACGGAAGATAACGAAGTAAAAAGCAGACAATAGCTGAGCAAAAGCAAACGGAAGCAAAAGCAGATAGAAGCGAAAGAAGCATCAGCTTGAGTTACTTATAATTCTCAACTGAATAACTGTTTCTTTAAAGAATCAAGAAACAGTTATCAAGAAGCAGTTGGAGAGGGAGGCTATAACTAAGAGGTCAAAGTTGTAGATTGTAGACATATAGATACACAGATACACATACATACAGAGATACACACAAGTGAAGAGATTACTGAAAAGTCTAGCAATTTTTATGACAAATTTCTGTTCGAAATTACTGAGTACTATTCTTTTATTGTAACAAGTTCAAAACACTGATAGTGATACAGATAGCCTAAAGAGGTTAAGAGTAAAAGAATACTTATTGTATTGAGACCTGAAGAAGCTCGGAGAAAAAGAATACTTGTAAAGCTTTGAGAGATAGTGAAATCTCAGATAGGCATCTGAGGATTGGACGTAGCCTACGGTTTGGGGTGAACCAGTATAAAAATTACTGCATCAAACTCTCTCAACTCTCTCTTACATTTTACATTGTGATTTTCAATATTACTTCTATACACAAGTTTTAGAAAATCATTTACAACCGTGTAAACATCAATTCTGTAAGATAAACTAGTTTTTGAAAATAAAAGAAGTTTTGAAAAGGGTTAGCGAAAAAGTTTATCGCAATTCAACCCCCGTTCTTGTGCATCTATATATATCATTATTGTTTACTATATTAACGTGTGATTCACTTCAATTGGTATCAAAGCAAGGTGTTCAAGGATCACTCTAAGAAAGTGTGAATTAAAGAGAATGGCGAAATCACACACATATATTGCGAAAGGTGCCTCAGTCACTAGACCTCCAGCATTTAACGGAGAAGACTACCATTACTGGAGAGATCGGATGCGTTTGTTCATTGAATCTACTCATGTAGAACTTTGGGATATCATTGAGAATGGACCATATACACCAGTAGATGAAGATGGAAACCCTATTCCATGAGATAGATGGACGACTGATAAGAAGGCGAGATATCAACTTAACTCTAAAGTGAAATTTTTCTTGAGTTGTGCTTTAAGCAAGAGCGAATATGGCAAAGTCCATGCATGTGACACTGCAAAAGAGATGTGGGATACTCTAGCCATTGCACATGAAGGCACGAGCCAAGTAAAAGAATCCAAGATATGCATTCTTGTGCATCAGTACGAGCTATTCAAAATGAAAGAAGAAGAATCTATTGATCAAATGTTTGGAAGATTTCAAACAATCATTAATGGATTGAAAGCTCTTGGAAGAACATATGGAAATCAAGATCATGTTCGGAAGATCCTAAGGAGTCTACCGAAGAGGTGGAGATCAAAGGTGACTGTTGTACAAGAAGCCAAAGATTTAAGTGTGCTAAAGCGTGATGAGTTGTTTGGATCGCTGAAGACACACAATGTTGAGCTTGGTGCAGAAGACAAGCCTCGACGGGACAAGTCGATTGCGCTAAAGGCTTGACAGAAGAATCACAAGACTAAAAAAAAGACAAAGAGGAATTCATCAAAAGCCTTGAAGATTGAAGAATCGAAGAATGATGATTCCAGCGAGTCAGAATCTGAGTCAAGTGAAGAAGATGATGAACTATCATTCATTTCAAGAAAGATAAGAAGAATGTGGAAAAAGAAGACTAAAGGAAATCCAATCTTCAGGAGGGACGACAAAACTGATGGGAAGATCGAGAAACCATCCATCATACGCTATGAGTGCAACAAGCTGGGATATTACAAGTCTGAGTGTCCGACGTTGAAAAGAAAACCAAAGAGGAGTAGAGACAATAAGAAAAGCATGATGGCAACTTGGGAGGATCTGGAGTCATCAGAATCTGAAACAAGCTCCGAGACGTTAGAACATGCTAATATATGCCTGGTAGCTGAAGAGGTAACCTCAAATTATAATGATTTGCAAGACGCATATTCAGAACTATTGGAGGATTCCCATGTTATTCTAAAACAGTACAAGCTGTTAAAGAAAAAGTATGTGGAAAACCTAAAACATGTACAAGAAGTAGAGAGTGAAAACATGAGTTTAAAAAGGCAAGTAGAGGATTTGAAGAAAAATAAAGTCATAGATAGATCCGAAG
>JANZLX010000005.1:25369089-25382252 GCA_025531955.1 Erythroxylum orinocense
TATAAACTAATTTATTAGTATTTATTAATAAATATTATATAAAATATTAAAATAAATTTAAATAAAAATAATTTATTGGTAATAAAAATAAAGATAATTTAGTAGTAATAAAAATAAAAATAATTTATTCTTAAGTTTTATTTAATTTATAATTATTATTAGTAATAAATATTTTATTACTATTTTAAAAACTTAGAAAAAAAAGGAGGAAATGAGAGGTAGGAGGGAGGGAGGAAAATTTTGAAAATTTTCCAAAAAAGTTTTCTAATTTTTTTAAATTTTCAATATCGACTAGTATTTACTAGTATTTTAAATACCGACTGATACAGTTAAAATTGGTCGATACCAATCGATATTTAAATCCGATATTAAAATTTAAAATTTGGTACTAAATTTAAGTTGATATGGTACGTTTTCAGCCGATACAAAGTAGAACGAAACGAAATTCGTACCAATGAAGAGAAGTGTGATATATATATTTTTTTAGCAAAGGACTTGACTTGGATTAGTAGTTAAAGTGATTATAGAAGTTAGAAATGGAGGGGGCTTGCGGATTTGACAGTTGATAGTTGACTGGTTGGTCTTTCTACCGTTCATCTTTCTGAAGTTGACGTTTTGGACTCAATAAATTATACGAAGCGCGTTTTATTTTTTGGTTGATCTCAGCGACATATGCTCAGTTCTCTCTTTCTTCAGCAGCCTCAGAGATTAACTGACGACGGGCTGATTTTGTTGCAGATGTTGAATTAGAAGAAGAAAATGAGGGCACTTAAGTTCTTTCTTTTACTAATCTATCCTCAAGTTCTGATAAATAAG
Source organism: Erythroxylum orinocense (assembly GCA_025531955.1). NCBI lineage: Eukaryota > Viridiplantae > Streptophyta > Magnoliopsida > Malpighiales > Erythroxylaceae > Erythroxylum > Erythroxylum orinocense. The sequence goes on from JANZLX010000005.1 coordinate 25,369,906, forward strand.
TCTTTAATTGTTTGTTGTTTGTATAAAATTTCATGAATTAATTTATACAAGTTTTCTTTTATAGTATTGTATTAGATGCTATCTTTATTCTAAAATTGGAAAAACGAAAATGTGTTATTAAGAACAATCACAATCAGTTTTCCTGTTTCTTTCTTTTATGAGAATCGGAAAGTTCAGTTTCTCCAGATAAAAACTGAAAGACAGAGACAAGCAAGTTTTGACTTTTGGGAGGTTGGCGATAGAATCTTGGCCGCCGGGTCTCTTTGAGAAAAAGCAAACATAATGGAATTAGGCATTGGATGACACGAATTTATTATCCAAAATTTACAAATATTGGAATTAGTCATTTTATGACATGAATTCATTATCCAAAAATCTTGTAATTTTTGGAATCTATTATAATGCGCCTCGAAGATGCAACTGTGGCAGCAACAGAGAAAAGTCCAAAGAAAATGACATTAAACCAGTGCCATAGCTTCTGTAGAGAGCTTAGATTCTTATTCTTCGCCGTCACGTAGAGGTGGTGAGGGATAACAAGTGAGAGAGGAACGAGACATATGGATCCAATAAGCCCAATTAAATCTCCTATAAACGGTAGGAGAGCTGCTATAACTGCACTAACAGCCAAGTAGCCACCTCTTGCCCCCGCTCTAAATAAAAGATTCCGAATTGACCAAGCACTTCCCGTAACGCCATACTTGGTGTCTATGTACTCGTAGATTGGGCATGCACATATCTACATAGAAGCATACTCATATAAGTAACTTACCCTTTTAAAAAAATAAAATAAAGAGACTTTTATAGGTTTTGGTTTCGGAAGCAGCATCGTACATGAAAATTAATGACTGCTTGAAAATTTGCAGCAACGTAGGCAAGTGTCTTGGCCCAAACTGGACCGCTCAAGCTATTAATCAAATATGAGGATACCGATGACCCATATGCCCAATACCCAGAAAATATAACAGAGTATATTGGTAGAACTCCAGCTGTAAACTGCACATATAGTGCCTTCTTCATGTTTCCAACTGCAGGAGCCCTTACTGTTGCCTGTGGCAAAAGTTAGTGGAGAAGCAACTTGTTAAAACAAAGAGACAGTTTGATGGATTTAATTTAAAAGGTTTACCTGTATCTCAGGAACCATCCCGGTATTAAATGGAACAACACTGCTGGAGATGGACTCCATTGCTAAAATGATTTTCTCTACCAATGTTCCCGCGGGGATGCTATAATCCCTAGCTGGCTCCTTCAGTCCTGGATAAAATCAACCAAAATATGCAACTCCAAGTATACTACTGTGATATGTGAAAGTTACAGTAACCCAACTTACCATCGCTGATGGACACCACAACTGCTACTAGAGCATATATACAAGTAAGCACAGCTGATAGGCCCAACCAAACTCCCATAGCTGATAAATGAGGAACAATAATCGCAAACAAGAAACATACAAACCCTGCAATGAGATTGCAGTATGGGAGCTTCAGAGCATTGTCATCCCTGAAAAGATCATAAGCACCCTGCATCCATCCATCAGAATATGTGTGGACTTTAGGATTTTCTAAGTTTCTCAAAACCAAAAGGGGTGAATCTAGTTCCATTTTTACCTTAATAGCTGAACCAGCTAGAACTATGTATGCAATATTAACCTTGAAGAGATCAAGGTACTGCAGCACCCAAACGATATAATAGCCCCGCTTACCGGTTATCATCAGCATCCACGATCATTTACATAAGAGAAATAGTTATTGGTAATAGCTCTCTGCTGTTTCTGTCTTAGATCATACCGTATATGTACCCCGCTACATCTCTGTATCTGATATGCCTCTTTCCGTTAAGATCATAGAGCTTGGCAAGCAGAATACTTGCATGTAACGACAGTGCAGATGCTGCAATAACACTAACTACACCAGCTATCCAACCCAGATGAACCATAATGGCCTCCGAATAACCCATTATAAAAGCACTGTTGACATTAACGGTGAGCACAAAGCATATTTGGATCCATGAATCTGCGAAATTCCTACGTTTAGCAACAAATTTATTTACATGTCCTTTGCCCTCAATCTAGAAATCGATTTAAACAGTAAAGTAACTCATTAACTTCACATGATCAATGTTTTTGAAACATATAAAACGGTGATTCCGAACCAAAGGAAGTTTATCAATGAATCCCAAACATTCGGTGAAACTTACAAACTCCAAACAGTGTTTCTTTATTATTCAACTCCATTCAAACGACAAACCAACAGAAATACCCATACGAAACCCATTACTCAATCAATCGAAACCCACATGAAATACACAGATGAAAACCAACAGAAATACCCATACGAAAAAAACCCAAACAAATTACCAGATGTAGTTCATCGGAAATACCCAGATAAAATACCCACATGAAAACAAATATCCCTCATTCAATCGAAACCCATTACTCAATCGAAACAATACAAATAACTTACCTACAATCTGAAGAGGAAGAACTTTCGCGGAGAAGAGGAAGAACTTTTAATGAGAGGCTCCAGGATACTTCAGCTGTTGAAGAAGAAAAACAAGTTTTGGGAAGGATAGGTTTGTAAAACGGAACAAGCTTTGATGGAGAAGAACGATTACACACTCGTCGATTAACTAAAAATAGGTTTTAGTCGGCTTTACCTATTCTTTAAAATCGCAGAATAGGTGTTGATATGGAATGAGTATTGTATGTTTATTTTAAACCAAACAAAGGTTTCATTATTACTGAGGAACAGGGTGGGAATAGAACCCTATTCCCTTGTACCAAACACGCCGCTATTGTTTGGCCAAATCTAATATGCTTTTGTTTTCGATCCAACACAAATATGAATCTTCCATCTAGTGTTAAAAATTGTAAGCTATGATATATTTATATTTTAGTTATAATTTAGTATATTTAAAATAATTTTCTTAATTTTAATAGAAATATAATCTATTTTTAAGATTAAAAATAAGACATTTTATTTTTGTTTTAGTACTAATACAAAATTAATTTTTAACATTAGAAGATTAAATTACATTTATTTTAGTATTATAGTCTTATACCTTTTGATCTCATTATATAATTCTTTTTATTAAAATAATTTTAATTAAATGATTTTTTTTTTGTAATAAGAAGTATTGACTATTCTTATATCTTAAATTTTTAAATTTTTTAACGTTATAATAGTTTATAAAATCAAGATCTTTCTCATGCTAAATATGAATTGATTTTAGGCTAAAGAAACCATTTATAAATTGACTTATTTTACTAAAACCAACTCGCATTATTCACCCTAGGTTTTAGATTTAGAGTGTAGCGAAGTCCAAACACATATCCTCCACAGCCTGTGACCTTGCATGTCCGGGCGAGAGATAAGCTGCCAATTATCTCTCCTGTAGCATATTAGTAACAAAAATAGAATGGCGATGAGAATAGCCTCCACCAACCTCATTGTTCGTAGCTCGACACTGATATCGTGTTTGTCCCAATTCTCAGGTGTTATGGTTATTAGAAACAGGAGATTTTCATTCTCGGCTTCCAAGATAAGCATGAGCTTGAAAGCCGGCATCGTTGGGCTCCCTAATGTTGGCAAATCCACTCTCTTCAATGCTGTTGTAACGTTCTTTTCTTTGCCTCCTCCTATTGTTATTCCAATAAAGCAAATGTTTGCGTCATTGATATTTTACCTGCTGGGAAAGATGGAATTTTTGGCTTTTCATTTGGTGATACTTCCTGGCATCAGTTTCGCATGAACCTCTTGTAGCATTTGATAAGGCTTTGTTTGTGCAAACATAAAGGGGCAGTACAACCTCGTGCATTAGTCATTATGCTTGCTAGTTGCAGGATCTGACCATCATATCGTCTATCCGCTGCTATGAGTTTGCCCTTTACTTCTTTAATGTATGTCAACTAAATAATGGCCATAATCCTCTACTTTAATGAGACTGTTAGATTCATATAGTTTCATGAATTTGGACGACTCTTCCATAGTTTAAATTGCATTTTTCTTTTGATTGATTGATATGGTTACTGACTCTTGTAGGTGGAGAATGGAAAAGCTCAAGCTGCCAATTTCCCCTTTTGTACCATAGAACCAAATGTAGGGATTGTTGCAGTTCCAGATCCACGACTCCATGTACTTTCTGATCTCAGCAAATCTCAACGCGCAGTCCCAGCATCCATAGAATTTGTGGATATTGCCGGGCTTGTTAAGGGTGCCAGTCAAGGCGAGGTTGCTTTAGTTCTTTTACTGATGTTACTTTGTCTTTTTACTGGTGAACTTGGATGTTTCTTGCTTAGTTTCCCTTTTTCACTTGTAGCTGGACTTTCTCTTTTTAATTCTGTAAATGTTTTTTCTTTTGAATAATCGTGTAGGGATTGGGTAATAAGTTCTTGACACATATCCGTCAAGTTGACTCCATTCTTCAGGTTTTTGTCTGTGCTTGCTCATATTTATGTTCTGTTGCAGCTAAAATAATTTTTTTTCATGAATTGTGATATCAATAGTAGTATGATCCAGAATAGTTTCATTAAGTCCAAACCTTCATAAGACAGGCATTGATATATATTAAGTTATGCTTGGCATAGCAGTCCAAGGAATTCAAAGGCGCTAAGGGCTAGGACATCTGAATTACTTGTGTGTTGGGCACAAAAAAGGTGGTCATCTCAGTTAAGCAAGATATCTTTAATAAAAATATAAATTTGTGCAAAATTCAAATTAACATTGCACATGTTTATTATCCCTGCATTACTTATGCTAATAATTCTTGATCTTTTTATACCACGTCAAGAATTATTTATAATTTGGGTAGAATTGCAAGTATGGAACTAGTTAGAGATATAACAACCATGTTTCTTTACTGAACTTTTATTTCTAATGCTAACCAACACTTTTGTTGCAATGACTGAGTAATTGTTGAATATGGTCAGCAAAATGTTATTATCAGCATTCATATCATGATGAGAGTAAAATATTCAATAGCATCATATGTGACGTTGCTCTTGCTGTATACCATGAATGAGAATTGAAAGTGAAAATTTTGAATTTAGTATTTAATTGGACCTAGTACACAATAATTCTTACTAGAAAATGTGCTGTATTCGAATTGCTACTTCGGACGCAAGCAAGGAAACGCTAACCTATACCTATACGATTGCTATTCTTATTGATATTGATCAATGAGGGCTAAGGACCGTCCCTTTTGGTTTACCAAGTGGGTATAGGAGGAAAATCAGAATCAGTTAGCTCGAGTTATAAAGAAATAGGCTCATCAAGGACCTGCGAAGTCAGAAACTGCACTGGATCCAATCTTAGTCGATTCCATCCATTAGATAGACTAGCCTCGGGAAAGATAAGAGGAATGAATCCCATAATAGTCAAGTAAGAAAAGAAAGCACCTATTTTCTTAACCTTTTGCAATATGAGTTAAATATGTTGAGAGAAAATGATGTATTTCTACAAGAGAGAGTAACAAGAAACCACAAGTAAATAGTAATCACATATTAATTCTCTACTGTTGTGTAAGCCTCGATGATAGCATTGCATTAGGTTCATATTACCTTGTATCTTTGGCCTTTTCTTTTTCTGGTCCCAAATAAAATCGATTGCTACAATCTTTATTGTTGTTATATCTTTACTAGGTTTCTGCATATCATTGCTGGTCATAAAGTGACACTGTCACTGATTAGGCAGATACATAGTGATTGATTGTCATTTCAGGTTGTACGCTGTTTTGAAGATAATGACATTGTCCATGTGAATGGAATGATTGATCCCAAATCTGATATTGATGTGATCAACTTGGAGCTAGTTTTCTCAGATTTGGAACAGGTACGGAGGAGTGAACTTGTCTTATATGGTAGTGTGTGTGTGTTTCAGTGAGAGAGAGAGAGATGATTTTCCTCATTCATAACCTTATTGCTTTTTGAACCATTGATTTCACTTTTCTAGACTTCATTATTTTGGGCTATTACATTCATTGCTGCACTGAGATTTTATGAATTGATTGCTTAAGAAAATTTGTTATATATCCTAATAGGTCATGTTACAGTGAACTTATATTAAAGTCTCTTCAACTTGAAAAGTTCCTCTATGATGAAATAAACCATTATGCGGTAAGCTAATGAAACTAAATTTGCATCATTTACAAGAAATGCAGATTGAGAAAAGATTGGACAAACTCAAAAAGGGAAAGGCAAAGGACTCACAGTCCAAACTGAAGGTAAAGGCAATGTTTTATTAAATTTAAATATGTGCATTGTGTTAGACCTCCAATCACTTAGACCTCCAATCACTAAGGTCTATTCTAGAAGGGGGAAGGAAAGGGTAACCGAGTAAAGTTACCCTTTCTGTTATAGTGAGGGGGAGGGTAGTGTTACGTGCATGTGAGAGGGGAGAGAATAGGAGAGTTAGTTCTTTGGCTGACGTAAGAAGTTAGTTAATATAAATACTGTAATGATTGGGTGGAGAGGTAGACATTCTAGAAGGAATATACTTGAGCCTTAGGCTGGAGAGAGCAGCCCTCTTGAAGTAGGCTGCATTCTATACTGTAATTTGGCATAAATGTCGTTACTCACTAATAATATTCAGTAAGAAATCTCTCAGCTACTGAGAGTTCTATCACATTGCTGTACTGCCTACTGAATGTGGAAGCAACCTATAGGATGGTCAAAGAGAGTACCACAAGATAAAAATGATGGGAGATGAAAATGATGGACTTAGGGCCTAAAATCTTTGTTTCCCTCAGTTTTGGAGGGATAAGAAGCTTTTCTTTAAAAATGGTGGGCTCAGGACCTACCAATTTGGGAGGTTTGCAATCATGAGACTCTTCAACTCTATGAAACAAAGAGTGACAAGTTTAATGTATGGGCCGGCTTGGAAAAGCTATCATAGATAGGCCACCATTAGTGTCTTCGGGATAGCCTGATGGTGATGGAAACAGGGAACCTGTGAACAAATTTGAACTGGTTATTACTGAAAGATGTATTTGAAATTGAAATATGGATGGCGTACTGACTTTTTCCAGTTGGTGGGGATGATGATTTGAAACTGTATCCAGATGGTACTTGGGACCTCAGTATTTGAGTGGCCTTCTGACATGATGTCAACAACATTATCTCCATGTCTTCATATGGATAAAAAGATAGAAATTCTGGAAAGAAAAGTAGATGGATAAGTAAAAGGCATTGTCTTACCGAATTAATATGTGTAATTCTTTCAGGAGGAAGCAGAAAAGAAAGCCTTGGAAAGTATTCAGTCAGCACTCATGGATGGAAGACCAGCACGATCTATTTCATTATCGGATTTTGAAAAGGATTCTATTAAGCATCTTTCCTTGCTAACAATGAAGCCCGTCATATATGTGGCAAATGTTGCAGAATCTGACTTAGCTGCACCTGAAGAAAATCCTCATGTCAATGAAGTGATGAAACTTGCATCTGACTTGCAATCAGGACTAGTGACAATTTCTGCTCAGGTTATTTTTTAAAATCATTTTCTTGGATTTGTCGCTTACTTTTTCTATATAAAGAACTTCTGGCTTTTGATTTTTGTGCTTATATGATGCAAATAATAGGGTGAAAGTTTACTATTGCAGGTTGAATCGGAGCTTACTGAGCTTCCCCATGAAGAAAGAACTGAGTATTTGAAATCTCTTGGTGTCAGTGAAAGTGTTCTTGGGAACCTCATAAGGGCAACATATAGCCTTCTAGGTCTTCGAACATACTTCACTTCTGGTGAGAAGGTGAGGAAGAATATTTAACAAACCATGCAAAACATTGAATAAACTTTTAAACGGTACTTAATTGTTTTCTGCAGGAAACAAAGGCATGGACTATTCTTGCAGGTTAGCCTAACTTGCTGGTTGCTTTTGTCTGCCTTAATAAATTTCTTGTAAATGGTCTAGTTATTCTTTGGAAAACTTGGTTATTGAGTATCTCAGCTAATAGCTGTGTGCTGGAGGACCATAAACTTATTTCATTCTTTATGTGGCACACAGAGTTCAGTTGCGCATTTCATGTTGTTGAAAACTTCCTGTGTGATGGTTTCCCATACAATCCTTCTTGATCTTAAGGTGACTATTTTCTAAAAAAATTTTCTTTCTGATTCAGGAATGACAGCACCTCAAGCTGCCGGAGTCATACACTCTGACTTTGAGAAAGGTTTTATTCGGGCCGAGACAGTAAGTATCACAGTTTAGTTGTAAGTAATCATATTAAGATTCTTGAGAATGCTGCTTTCCAATCTAAGTAGTTAACTTGTGTCCAAGCACTTGTTTTAAAGTTCCGAATGCATCTTTGGAGTTCTATCAGAATTATCTAAATGCAGCATCTATCACAGAACCAGACTTGCAATGTTAATTGGATATTCATGGGCTCTTTGGAAAGAGTTCCATATTTTGCAAATTAACAAAATAACTTAGTGAGTTCTATTTTATCATTTGTAATTTTTATTAATTTTATCGTTGGAGTAATATTCTCTGCAGACCTTCAAGTTTTCTTGTGTAGTGTTCTTGCTTTAGTTTACTTTATTGAAGTTTTTACTAATTGAAATATAGCAATCAGGTCCTTTATGTCAACTGCCTTAAAAATTTTCTTGTATTTTTCAGTTCTTACTTTATTATGTATTTTTTTACAGTAATATATTTTACCAGAAAAAACATTAAGAAGGCTGGCATAGTAAAGTACGACTAGTGGACTGACATTTTATTTTTCACCGTATCCCTGACAATATTCATGTCAAGGACTTGATAAACATTTTGTTAATAATACTCGGACTGAAATAAATGAAAAATTAAAAGTATCGAATTAGAAACATGTGATAACTGGGTTAAAAAGAAACATGGGTTAATACTGGATGTTTCTTCTCAGTGCTTATAGAATGTACTATGTGGCTTTTCCTATTAAGTTTCCTCCAGATCTCACTCATAACTGCAAGATATCTTCTTACTTAAAGGATTAAAAAAACAGCTTTAGTTTGACCGCCATGTACAATGAAATTGAAACAGCCTGCACCCATAAACAACTGCTCAATATCGCAGATGGATGCATGTTGAAACTTCTAGTTATGAATTTTCAAAAAACTGCTAAAAGCCTTGTAGTTATGATTAATATGTACAATCAATATTTTATTTTTTTAACAATTAATTTATATATTAATCATGTTTTCCATATACTAAATGTTATCAGCACAATTGAATAACATCTTGCTCCATTTTCCTTTTAAGGTGTCATATGATGATTTTGTTGCAGCTGGTTCATTTGCAGCAGCGAGGGAAAAAGGACTTGTAAGTTTCACCTTTTCTGTTTCAGCTTTTACGAGGCATGACTTTTGCTTGCTTTAAAGATTCATACTTTTCCTCCCGACATTGGTTGTGGGACTTGTGCTCTTTGCCTTGACTTGCTTTTTACTTGAACCTGCTCAGAATATTAGATCCCTGAGACAAAAGCTTAAAACATGGGGTAGCTTGAACCTAACTGGCTAACTGAAGTTTAACATGTCTCTTAACTTACAATGCTTAAGTAATTTCATATATGTATACTTTTTGAATGGTGGGGTTGGCTTGCAAGAGGCTGAGCAGTATTAACTTAGTTTTATCTTTCTATACCTCAAATGGAGTCACATTGGCAGTGTCATGCGTAAACCCTACAATTAGCTAACTGAAAGAAAACAAATCTTCTCGCTGTCTGTTGAGTGTGAGTGTGTATGTGGCTCATGCATACAGGAACATTTACGGATTGGGAAGAATATGATCTAAAGTGCCTTTTATTTTTTTTCTGTATTCCGAAGAGTGATTGTGAATGGTTTTTTACTCTCTGCAGTTGAGGTCTGAGGGAAAAGATTATGTTGTTCAAGAAGGAGATGTCATGCTGTTTCGATTCAATGTTTAAACTGCAGTATCATCTTATAGAAAACAACGGTATGCTCTTCCAGGCAATTCAAAGCTGATGGATGATTCATTATCGAGTCTAATGGGAAGTGATGTTAGCATCAAGATCACCTCTCCAACAGATTGCAAAAGGGAAATTTATGACGAAGCATTCTTTCATTATTTCTGTGAGAAAACTCATATTTTACTTGTTCGCTAAGTTATTTTGGAGGCGTTCTGTGGTGCTAAAGGTGGGGATATTAGTGCTGCAGTATTACCTGACTTTTGATCCTCCAATTATTTGAATGTCATTACTTAGCTTATAATTTAGGTAACTGCTGTAATGTTGTGATAAAATTGCTTAGTATATGTGAAGGTGCACAGGTGCACTTTTTCCATAAGTGGTAATTATTCTGCATATTGAGCAAGCTTCAGAGTCAAATCTTTAAGGTTTCAGTACCAAATTCAACGTTCTTGAAGGTTTAGCTTATTGGTTTTCTCACGCTCTGTTCTCCTAATACCATAAAGTATTAGATATAAATGGTTTTCTCACACTCTGTTCTCCTAACTAATACCATATGTTTATATTCATCACGCAAAATGAAAATTTTAGATTGTTTTTGTTGTTTTTAATTATATAAATTAAAATATCTTATTAAAAATAAAAAAGGTTAAATATGCTAGGCCCGCATGTGATTTCAGTGTGTTTTTTTTTAATTTCTTCTCAAATTTTACTCAAAACCTTCTAATTTACTAATGAATATGTTATAATTTGGCTTTAAGAAGCTGTCGATTGCTTGCCAAAATTATGGCACTTACGCAGTGTTTTTCTTGAGTTCAGATTTTCTGTCTAGTTTTACTCTGTCTTATGGAATCTCAGCTATTTATTTTGCGGGCTTCACGTTGGTCCCATGTAGGATCTACATAAATAAATGACTAAAATTTATTGGACATAATAAGACACCATAATATTAGACAGAGAATCTAGACTCGTTTTTCTTGCCTTGGCGATGTTGGTAGCCATCGTTTTGAGTCTCTCAGCTCGTTAACTTATTCTTCACGAGTTAGTAAACTTTCTTCCAAAAGCCTGGTGCATTTTATTTTACAGGAAGAAATTGAAGTTTATATACTGTCATAGAAAGAATTGCTTGCAAGAACATACGAAATTAGTGGCCAATTTTGTCTACGATTTGAATTTCAAATGTCATTATAGGTTAATTAAATGTAAAATTGATTGAGAAAATTTGAATTTCGATTTTCATTATGTTAATCAAATATTAGGTCACATCAACCAATTGAGTTTGCTAGCTTACTTTTTTTAAAATTATTATTAAGGATCCAAGCTTTCATTATGTTCATATCGGTTTGATCGTTATACTGATCAGTATTGTTTTAAAGGCATTCCTTCTTTCATTCTAATGGCTATTAAAAATAATAATAATTAGGCATAAATACCATAGCTTTTGGTTGGTAAAGAAGTTAATGCTTCTTAAATGAGTTTTATAAACCTTCAAGATATTTTTTTAGTGCACTGATTATATTTGAGCATTTTCATTAAGTCATAGTAAATGGATTGAGCTGGAAGAGTAGGAATTCACTTGTAACTCATTCCCTTATTCGAAGCCACCTAAGCTTCTATCGGAGAAAATATAATGTATGATAAATAATTGGAGCTCTAAATCTCTAACAAGAGCAAGAAGGGCACAATTAATAACTTCAGTATTGAGCTCACAGAACATATACTGGGTTTCTCACTTAGTGTTTCCTTGCTTGATCATTAAATCAATTGATAAAATCCTGATAGAGACTTTATGAAATGGAAGAAAAGGACATGGCACCAAAGAAAGCGTCAATTGGAAGGAGGCATGCACCCCCAGGAATCATGGAGGGCTTGGATTCAGTCTCAGAAGGGTCAATTGGAAGGATGTATGCACCTCCCAAGAATCATGGAGGGCTTGGATTCAGTCCCCTACAGGTCATAAATATGACAATGATAGCTAAGAGAAAATGGAGGCTTATCAAAGACAAAAATTCACATTGGGTCAAGTGGGTGCACAGCTATTATATCAAATTTTTGGAGCATGAACAATAATAAAAATGCCTCATCAATTATGCAGTTCATTCTTAAAATGAGAGAAAGGATCAAACAAACAATTCATCATAAGATTGGGGATGGAAGAAATACTGTACGTCATTTTGGAATGATAAATGGTTGCATTATGGCATCTTAAATACTCGAATAGCTCTTCTAGCAAATACGAAAATGCATCAGCAAGGTTTATTACGGAGAGCAAAATCAACTGTTGGATGCACTGTACCGGCCGGAACGTACTGTACTGACCCAAAATCGATATCGGTATTTTGAGTTTGAATACCAGTCGGTAACGGTCCGTTTCGGCAAAAAATTGAGGGACTTTTTGCAAAATTTTCAAAAAAATTTAAAATCTGTTTCCCTTCCTCCTACTTCTTCTTCCCCCTTTTTTTCA
>JANZLX010000005.1:25404171-25414261 GCA_025531955.1 Erythroxylum orinocense
ATAAATCTCTGTGTCAACATTTCTCTAACCCTATTTTACTTCATCGTACTTAAAGTTTTCAAAAAGGGGTCTAATACAAAAAGAATACACAATTCAAACCCCCCCTTTCTTATGCATTGTAATTGCTTTATTAACTTGTGATTCACTTCATGGTTGTGCACTCTTTCCAGATTACTGATTCTCTATTTTACGCCACTTGTTCATTTGAATTCTTCTCCTTTAAGTCCATAAAGGCAATTATACTCTATAAAAGCACTTGGAGCAAATTAAGTACCAAATATAAGATAAAAGTATAAAATTTCAAGCAAAATACATCGAACATAGGTCTAAAAATATAGTCAAATATCCATCTATCAAATATCCCCACACTTAAGTTTTTGCTTGTCCTCAAGCAAACCATAATCAAAATTATAAATTTTACATAATCAATCCATCATAGATCTTAACCTGTCCATTCATACTATACATCATCATATCCTATTAAATCAAATTAACATACAATTAGATTTAAGTTGTCCTAAAATTAACTTTAAACAATATTAATAGTAATCATATCAATAATAGCATTGTAATCAAAAGCATATCTCTATACACCCTTACCAACATTTTACTCAATGCACTCGGGTGTTTACGGTGAAAAGCATCAAAACTCCTAATCAATGCATATTAGAACTCTTACCACAGGCTTGCAATAAAATTACATTTCCACCACTTATATACAAAATGAAAAAAAAAATCAAAAGGTCTTTATAAGGTTATAACGGGGTTTAGGTACGGTATGATTGGGATAACAAAAGGGTTAAATTGAAGGAAATTTACTCAAAGAAATAGTACAAGACTTTTTACAAAATACATAGGTCCTTTCAATGCAACTTTATTGGTACCGTTAACTTATTCTTTTTTCTTTGGTTTTTTCTTTCTTTCTTTTTCTATTTTTTGGTTTTTTTTCTTTTCTTTCTTTCTTTCTTTATTTTATTTTTTACAGCATTCCCATAAATACCGCAATTCAAGAAATATTGGACTTTAAAAAAATTTCAAGTCTCAATGAGTAAATAATGTAAATAACCTTCAAGGTTCAAAACAGTAAAAACTCTTCAAAGAAAAATAGGATAAAGATTCATAATTTGAGTTTAAACAATGAAAAAGGCTAAGACTCAATCTGGTTATTTGTAAAGGTAAATTTTTTGGTTATGGTAATTTCAAAGAAATTTGCTAAGCAAATTAGTAAATCTAAATGACTTCATCATATTAATTGTTCTAATTCAAAAAATATGGTCTCAAAATATATAATAAAACCAAGATCTAGAATTATCCTACTATACATGATATCACACACATGAAAGAATAACAAGAGCTTTAATTTTTTTTTTGAAATTTGCTTTTTAGGCTCAAAAGCTCACAAAAAATGGGTGTGTGTGTGTGTGTAAATAGTATGTAATTTCATTCAACTTGAATATTTTAATGATTACGAAAAATATGACTTAGAAAACTAATTTTATTCTAACCATCATCCTTTTGCACACCAATTCAAATCAATATTCAACAATAAAATATAGCATTCATAAACAGATCTTAACCAATTCAAGATATTAGTTCGTAAAATATTATAATCGGGATTATAATAAGCTCAAAGAAAATCATTAAAAATTCATTAAACACATCCCCACACTTAAAGTTGTACACTATCCTCAATGTACACAATATGAACATGTATGATGAATGAGATGGTTTCTTGGTACTTTCCTAATTGTGACGATTTTCTTTGATTTTGATCTACCCAATATGAAGGTAACATCCTTCCAAAATATAAAAGAAAAGGATAAAAATAAACAAAAGAAAGAACATAACAGAAAATAAAATTCTATACTACTATGAAAGCAAAAACAAAAAAATATAGAAATTGAAATAAAATCAAAAAAATATAGAAATTGAAATAAAATTGAAACTAACTCATGAGTTGCCTCCCATGTAGTGCTTCTTTAACGTCAGTAACTCGACATAACCTATACGTTTTCGCCATCCAAGGTCAATAATCAAAGACTTGCTACTACCCTTTTCTTTGCATAGGGGTTTTGTAGCCTGTAAGTAAGCCACTTGTTTCAAGATAATGTGAAGGACATAATTTATTAGATTAATAAAACTATAAACTCCATTAATGCCCTTTTTAATGACAAATTGTTAAAAAAATGTAGGGAATAAGAAAACTCCCTGTATCATCAACTAGCTCAAAAAGTTTGTCCTTAAGGAAATGGGAATCCTCCGTACTTAAGGTTACGACCAACATTTCATCAATAGTTTCCTCGCTTGGTTCCTCCACTAGTTCTTCCTCAATCACCGTTATCCACCATTCTTCTTCTTCTTCTTCCTAGATAGAGGCTTCTGGCTCATATTCTTTAGCTATCTTCTGCTACTTCTCTACTTGGAGGTTTCTTCGTCTTCCTTTTCAAGAAGTTCTTCTTCACTACTAAGGGTGATTGCCTTTCGATCGATAGTATGAGTTTTAGTAAAACTAGACAAACTCCCTTACATCTCATCAGGCAATATATCCATCAACTGATCTATTTGATTCATCATATTTTGTATACGAGCCCCTATTTCCTTATGCCTCATATTTGATTCTTGAATAAACTCAATCATCACATCTCTCAAAGCAACAATTACCTCCTCGCCTTCTTGAAATGTGTCTTCATTCATTAAATCGACTATTATCTCTTCTTCACTCTAAGGCAGTTGGAAGGTCAAATTATACTCATCATATGCAAGTGAAGGAAGTATCTTATCGAATTCACATTGACTAGCTACTTATTCGATAAGGCATTCCATTAATTGATCTATAATACTTTCGTATCGTTGTTCTTGTTGTATATATTTAGTTGGAGCATAGTCATTCCATCCATATACGTAAGGGTTATCCTCTAAATTATACATATTCTCGTATGATAGGCCTTGAGGTTGATTGTACATGTTTGGTTGCTCTCATATATACAATGGTTAAGCTTATGAAAGCATATGAGGAAACAACTCCTTCCAATACAGTGATGTTTTATATTGCAAAGACACATTGTGGCTCCTATAATAATACTGTCTACTTCATCCATCCATTGAGTTGGGGCTATGAAGTTAAATATCAATTCCTATTATAAACCAACACACACTATCAACGTAGAGAAATTCAAAAGAAAATTAAATGAATAGGCCAAAAATGTAAAAACATACAATAAAATAAATACAAAAACAAAAGAAAAATCAAATCAAATCAAAATAAAGATAAAACGAAATAAAATGAAAATGACTAGAGTAATATCATTCAGGCTTTCCTAATATCAAAGTACCTAGCAACAGTACCAAAAACTTGATTGACTGAATTTGTGAGTTGGTCAAAATTATAATACCCTCAACTACACAGAGTAGCTATAGCTATTATTGACAAATACGAGTCGATCCCACCAAGACTATGAATACTAGTACTTACCCTTCTCCTATTATTTAGCTTAAGAATTGATTTTAGATTTTTAGCCCAAAAGAAATTGAAACTGAAACAAATAAAATAAACTACGAAACAATAATTAACACAGAGATAATGGAATTCACTTAGAAAGCTATTGTTATCAAACATTAGTATCTAGGTTCAAATACCCCTAAACCTTTAACAGATTGATCTTTTATCATGCAATTTTTTTTTAATGTATTGGACCATGGAGATTCTTTTTTTTAGTAAATCAGAAGGTATATAAATAATTAGAAGTTACGAACAACTTGAGATTGTCCAAACTGCAATCTCTTGTCCAAATCCAAATACGAACTTACAAAAGAGCAACATGAGCCCTACAAATTTTCCTTCAATCAAGACAGCACAATAACAAGCCAAACTATAACATCAATCTCATTTGCCATGACAGAACCTGCAGTAGAACCGATGAAGGTCTCTACGTAGCTTGTATCCCCTTAGTTTCCCAACTATTTTTGCAATGCTTAGTGAAAAATAAGGCTATCTCTGCATCTTTTGATCTTCCTTTTATAGTTGTCAAGGAAGGATTTAACCTCCTTCTCTTTACCACTGATATGTCAAGAAGAAAACCTGCAAAATTGTCATTAAGAATAAAACACACACACATTTTACCTTCTCTCGGTGTTTGAGCGGTGGTGCTCCATAACTTGAAAGATCACTCATGAGGTAAAACTCCCGACATCCAAGGTTTCATCTTTGAAGGTTCAAAGGTTTCGTTCAGACCACAAATTATACACAAATACAAACAGAATAATGTAGAAGGTATGTATGTCACAGTGGCTGGAAGGTGGGGATAGGTTAACCTATAATAATATGGATTGTAGATCGGTGAGTTGAGGATGGCTAATTTGGAAATAGTTTAGAGTGTTGACCCATACTGTTCTTGAGAAAGCACAATGAAAGAATAAATGATCGATAGTCTCAAGGTTTAAAACATACAAAGAGCATAGATTTGGGTTGTGGAGGTACAATAGTTTATCCTTAGTCTGCAATTTGTTTAGAAAGGCCAACCATAAGATAAAGGAACACCTAAGACTATTCCCCCTTATGCTAAACTAATGGATACCAAGGAACCATCTGAGTTGTCGGTCTCATGAGAGTGTATGCTAAAACATTGGTATACTGCTTAAAAGGGCTTGCTAGCTATTCTAAACTATCCTCACATGAAGAATCTGGGTTATAAAGTAGAGGTTTTGGATTGCTAATAAACCCTATATTTGCATCTTGCCAGCTCCATTCATTGTTCTAGATAACTTTCGATACTCTGGCATTCATGGGAAGATCTAACCCATTGATCAATCGAGGAGTCGAGTGAGCCATCAAGATACCTCACGGATGCCAAAGATCCTGCCATAAAAAAGTAGAGTTACCATTTCCAATTCTAAATCTAAATTGGTTCCCAATTTGTTCTCTAACGGACAAGATCTTCCTCCAACTCCACGAACTTCCATTGCTAGGTAAAATATTTCAGAAATTTTTCCTTCTCAGTATAATTGTGTGAACCTATTTAACCCACAAAGCTTCCTTGTCATTAAAAAGAACCCAAATTCTTTTCCCTATCAACACTTTATTCCAAGTAGGCAAATGTTTAAAATCTAGACCTCGTTCCTTTTTAGATCTACAAACATCATTCCACTTGACCTTAGCCTGAGCTTTTTTCTCCACCGTCCCTGACCACAAAACATTTCCTAGTTTTTTTGTCTATTTCCTTAATAATGGAAGAAGGGAGAATGAAAATACTAGACCAATAAACCTGAAAGGTGGACAAGACTAAAATAACTAATTGGACTCTACCAGCATAAGAAAAATTTTTATGGCTCCAATTGTTAACTCTGCAATCAATTTTTTCTAACAAAGTAAGACAATCCCTCCTAGACAATCGACCAGTTATAAGGGGAAGTTCCAAATATCAAATTGGAAGGTGTCCTTGTTTAAGACCGGACAGGCTTTCAATTTGATGGACCATTTGGTTCAGCTCTGGAGAGACAAAGAAATGACTTTTATTCAAGTTCATTACCATACTAGATAATTGAGAAAAGGAACCTAAACAATCTAGTAAGGTTTGGGCCGAGACCAGATCTCCATGACAAAACATTAAGAGATCATCGGCAAACAGGAGATAGGTGAGTTTAAGAGGCCATGTATGAGTAAAGAACACCCCATTAAAACCATCTGGCCTAGGATACCTGTTTGGACTAAAAGAATTGAGAACATCCCTAATCTTTTAAATTTTTATTTTTTTTTGGTTCCAGAGGAAAGAAAAACAAAGAGACTAGCTCATTGTGTCGAATTCCCGATGAAGGGATCGATGGTAAATGGTTCCTCGAACGTTGCGGTGGAGTGCATCCAAAAGGCTCCAGGGGGCTCCTAAAGAATATGCATTCCTGGCGAGGCGATCGAAGCTAGGTAAGCCAAGTGATCAGCACATTGGTTCCCTTCACGACGCGTATGCTCAATGTGGACGGTCCACTCCCGTTGAAGAAGTTCACGAATACCTGCCACCAAAGAAGAAATCTCAATCAGAGCCAGAAATGAAGATGAAAGAATATTAATGACCTCTAGTGAATCGAGTTCGAGAATCACAGGTCAATAACCCCACTCCCAGGCCAACAGTAACCCGGAATACATCCCGTAAAATTCTGCCATGACCGGATGACCGGCGCCCAACTGCTGTAAGAAACTGCCGCACCAATGCCCCTGCCAATTACAAAGTAGCCCCCCCGCAGACGCAATATTAGAGTCCAGTTTGACAGACCCATCCGTATTAAGCTTTCTGGTGGGGGGTTCCAGCCTACAGGAGAACCCAACGGCAGACCCTGAATCGGAAAAATCCGATGTGCGATCATGTGGGCACGAAGAATCCCATGTGTATAGGCCATGACAATATGATAACCATTAATGGGCCAAACAAAATCCTGTTCAAAAATGTTGTTATTCTGCCAACGCCAAGGAAACCAGCAGGCGACTCCAAAGATAGTAGCCCACTCGGCCCGATGAACCTGTACATGATTATGAAGATTAAAACGAAACCAGGGGCTTTCCGCCTGATTAAAAAACTCCCCGCCAATCATGTGAGCAGGAAATTGTTGCCAAAAGGAAGTAACTCTGGGACAATCCCGCAAAACATGAAGGGTCGTTTCCTCCTGCCCACAAGTAGAACACTCTATCTCCACAGTCAGGTGTTGGGCGACGCGTTCCTTATTTGTAAGCAATTTTTTCTTGGCCACTAGCAAGAGAAAGGATCTGATGCGTTGTGGACCTGCTCACTTCCAGATGGCCTCCCATTGGCTAGTTAGGTCGTCTGGATTGAACCGCTCGATAAGATCATAAGCAGACGCAACTGTGAAACCCTTATGAGAAATGGGGCCCCAGAGCAATCGATCCTCCTCAGCAGGGTGAATAGGGGCAGATGTAATAGTCATACGAACCGGAGTGGGGAGATAGCTTTGAAAAGCCTGCTAATGCCAATGGCCAGCACCCTCTTGGTAATCATGGATACTAGTGTAAAGCATGCTCTCAGGGATGTCGGTTTGAGTCACTATATAAAGTGGTCCCCAAGCATCTAACCAGTGGTCCAGCCAGAAAAAAATACGTCGTCCATTGCCTACTTGCCACTGGGCTCCTTGACGAATGAGAGGCTAAACAGCCGCAATCCCTCGCCAAACACCGGAAGCGCCAGTCCGCCTTAAAGTCTGAGGGAGATGCATCATATCAACCTTATATTTTTCCCGCAGAGACTGAACCCAAAGATCCTGGGGTTTAGTAAGTAAAACCCAGCTGAGTTTCATAAGAAGAGCGTCATTCATCGAACGAATACGCTTAAGCCTTAATCCCCCCGAATGCTTGGGTTGACAAACTTCCTCCTAACTCACCAGATGTATTTTCCTGTGACTCCCGTGGGCCCCCCAGATGAAATCCCGCATGATTTTTTCCAGATCATCACAAAGCTGACGAGGCAACCGGACCGTTTGCATGGTGAAGACGGGAAGAGAGGCAATGACAGATTGCGTGAGTGTCACCCGACCTGCTAATGAGAGCATCCGAGATTTCCACCCAGTTAACCGCTGTTGCGCTTTATCTAAAATATATTGATAGGTAATCCGTGTGACACGCTCATGCAGTAACGAGACTCCCAAATATCTCCCCAGATTGGTAGTCGGCATACCTGCAGCGTATGGCTGAGACGACGAGCAGTATGGCTTGAAACATTCTTAGAGAAAAATATCCTGGTTTTAGTGAAGTTAATGCATTGTCCAGACGCCTGACAAAAAGTGTCTAAAATCTGAGTGATTATGTGCGTCTGGACTACAGTGGCTTCGCCAAAAAGGACTAAGTCATCAGCGAAAAAAAGTTGGGATAACGGCGGGCCCGAAGATCCCAACCGAATAGGTTTCCATTGTCCGTTAAGAACAACCTGGGAAATGAGATGTCCTAGATGTTCCATGCAAAGAACAAAAAGATAGGGTGAAAGAGGATCCCCCTGCCAAAACTAGATTCCCAGAGGGATCCAAAAGACGATCAAGGTGTAACTTTTTCCGCTTAGCAAGAGTGACGGTATGGTAAAACTTGGTATTCAGATCACCTTTGGAAATCCATTCACATTTGGCACGTTGATGCCAGAATAATTCTTCCTCACACAACACTTGTAAAATATCATTACTCAACCGGTGTTCTAAATCCAAAAGCGGTTCCGAAGTGTCAGTTTGCAACGCTATTTGAATGCCCTCGAGCCGGGCGATAAGACATTTTTTATGATGGAAGATATGGCCAAAAATCTTGTGATTCCAACGCGAGAGATGACATGCGAAACTGTTGATGGTTTTAGAAAAGGTCTCGTTTGCCGGAAGCCAATGTTCGGCCACCAACTCGAGGAACCTCGGGTGAGAAAGCAATGCATTTTGGAAACGAAATCCAGGGGAACGAGGAGCTAGGGGAGGAGGGGTCATCAGGTGAACCAACAAAGGACGATGATCAGAGCCCAAGAAGGGAAGGTGTTGATTCACCATGAAGGGAAAAGCTTTCAGCCAAGCATTCAAGCCAAAAACCCGGTCGAACCTAGCTTGCGTCAAACCACGTCTCCAAGTGAACTTGGATCCTTGAAAACCCAAATCATGAAGCTCGAAATGATTGACCTAATCCTGAAAATGCGTATTAATGATACGATTGTGCGTAATGCCACCTCTTTTGTCATAGGTCGCCAATTTAGTATTGAAATCGCCACCGACCAACCAGGGGTCCGAGGAAAGCAAACCGAGCCAACCTAAGAGGCTCCAAAGCACGGATTGATTGGTCAGTTGGGGACTGGCATAAACAGGCGTAAAATCAAACGAACGATCTCCATACTTGATCTTCGTATGAATGAATTGGCGATGAGCGATGACAACCGAGACTTCAATACCATCTTTCCAAAGTAACCAAATACCTCCAGAAAAGCCAACAGCTTCAACCCGAAAAGAGAAATCAAAACCTAAGTTCCTAATAACGGTAACGACCCTAGGCCCGCTAATACGAGGTTCAAACAAAACTAGAATACCCGGGCGATACAGACATATATAATTACGCAGTATCGCTTGAATATTCGGCCCACCCATCCCTTGACAATTCCATAAAAGAATTGACATCAGCTACGAGGACTTTGATCGGATAATAAAACATCCGCTGGAATGATACCGAGATCCGTGGGGATGCCCGTATCATCACCCGCCAGGATCTCCATATCTTGAGCAGCCGGCAAAGCCGACGTTAATGTCCCTGGCAGGCCATCGGGAGGCTCAGAAGGAGTTAATAAATCTGACATCTGTTCTCCCCCAACTCGAGCCTGAACAGTAGCTGCCTGCATAAGACAACGATCTGTAGTACCAAAATCTTGAGGAGCTAATAAATTATTATCACAAATCATGTCAGCATGAGAATCAATAGTACAAGCAATATGTTGATCCTGTGCGGTAGGAAGTAGAGCTATCTCTGAAGAGCTAGCCGTGCCTACTTATGGACGACTGGCTGCTTTCGGGCTCGTGGTGATTGTAGGGGACACATGTACCTTAGATTTACCTTTATGAGTAGCCTTAGGAGGATGTGTACTAGGCTGAGCAGCAGACTCCCCAGCCTTACCTGCGGAAAAACTCTGTTGCGACCCAATCTCGGGACCAGATCCCAACCGAAAAACAAAGAACGGAACACGGAGACCAAAGCGAACAATATCGAATCCAAACGAACGAATCGAATATCAAACCGAAAGAACGGAAGCTGGAACATAAGGCGAACATTGAAAGAACAAAAACTAATCGGAGCGAAACGAATAATCGGATAACAAATTGCGGAAGCAAAAACATGATCGAAATCGAAGAATCGGTTTACCAAACAAACGGAAGCAAATCGCTTAGCGAACTAAACATATGTCCGACATCTAAGGACCAATACGTCGCGAGTTGCGTTGGAATCCTACGACTAATCCGAAAATCCGAAATGCGGTATAAGATCAATCAAATTCGGTATAAAATTTTTTTTCTTTCATTTCTTTCATATTATTCATTTCCTTCATCTTTTAATCAAAACAACTTAGATCCCATATATTTTCCCTTT
>JANZLX010000005.1:25427586-25440453 GCA_025531955.1 Erythroxylum orinocense
CCCGGGGATAAATCTAGTTAATGTAATTAAATAAAATTAAACAACAAAAAATAAATTAAAGTTAACAAATCAAATTCGTAGAGAGTAATTAATGAATTTAAGCTCAATTCTCAATTCAATATCAACCTTCTCATGAATATGCATAATCAAATGTAACGTTGTTCTCATCCCTCTCCTTGAAATATTAACCATGGATTAATAACAAGCTATGTTAATCTTAGTTTTCCCTTAGATTATAACTAATTAAAACAAGCTTTCTAATTAAATCTAAATATCAGAAAACCTAAAATAAGTTCTTTAAATTTAATGTGACACTAGTATTATGAAATAGGAAAATAGGCTAACATAAGCAATAAAAACATAATCTTATACTATTTAACTTATGATATGTTATCCCTAATTATGCACAATCATTAGTTTACCACAAATGAATCGGGCTAATAATAAACATAAATTGTAATCAATTTTATGGTAAAAATTCTAGACGTGAATGATCTATTAGACCATATCTAAATCATTCATACATAAATCATAAAATTTATTCACAAAATAATATAATCAATTTCAAAGAGAGGTAGGAACAATATTTTTAGGATTAATCAATGTATAAACATGTCATTAGGCTTCGATATCCTCTTTCAACTAGAAGGAAAAGGATTAGTTACTCATAGTTCTTCAAAACACACATCCAAAGATAAAAATATACTTCCTTTAATGTCTCTCTTCTATGTCCCCTTTAATTGGCCTCTTAATTGCCTTTTATACTTTATAATTAGGGTTTTGTGAATGCACATAATCAGCTAAATGAATGTGTAAGCAACTATGTACAATAATTCTCTAAAAGTCACAAAGATACACTTTTCTAGTAAGTTACATGGCTAAAGGACACGACTGTGTAACTCACTTATATGGGCATGTATGTTTCCACATGGTTGAAATAACATCATCTGTTGGATCTTGATCTTTTCTAAATTTCTTATAAATTGCTTAAATATTTATTTATGTTTGTTTGTTGGTTTAATCTTTTTTTAATTTTAGAATTGGGTCATTAATTAGATATTTGATGGGAAGATTGGGACTTAGTTAGAATTAATGTAGTGTAAGTGGATTGAAGGGGGTAGAGTCATAAAAGACAAAACAAGGGCAAAAGGGGAAAGGGTATGTAAGTGGGGGGTAAAATTGGAAGAAAAGTAGTAAAAATAGACTTGAATAAATGAATTAGAAGAGGAGCGGAGCGAATGTCGTGAGCAGCCAAGAGGAAAAGAGAGAAAACATGAGGGAGAAGAGAAGAGGAAAAAAATTGAAAAAGCTAGAGGAAAAGGAAGGAAATATCGTGGGAAGAAGAAGAAATCAAGGCTTTCAAGGTAAGTTCATCATCTTCTTCATGCTTTAGTAAAGAAATAGGTTGTGGAATTGTGAATGAGAAGTTGTAGAGAGAGAATGGGTTTGTGTTGGGAACGCTTAGGGAAAGAAGAAGATGGAGAGATCCATTGGGTTTTTAGGTTTCTAATCTAGGTTTTGAGTTTTCTAACCTAGATGGACTATGGGTAGGTTAAGTATGAGTTTGATTAGGGTTAATTTCATTTTGTTGTGATTTTGAAAATTTTGGGAGATTTCCAATTTAATTGGAATTGAATGAGAATGTTGGTTGTGTTAGGGAATCAAGGACAACCTATCCAAGAGCAAGAGGAAGGACATAATTGAATTTGGAATTCAAGAGTTATAAGGTGGGTAATTTATTTATAGTTATTGTGTAATGAGTAAAATGCATTGTTTGTGTATTGTGTGCTAAATGGCTTGGTTTGAAATGTTGTGTTGTGGAAATTGCTTCATAATGTATGACATTTGATAAGAAATGAATTATGAGCGTTGTTATGCTATCACTTGTATTATGGCATTTTGATTACATAGAAAGAAGAAAAATATGAGAATATGAATTGTGAATGATTGATTTGAGCATGAAAATTGATTGTGTTTGGGCGAGAGAGGAGTCGTTTCGTAGTCACGTGCACATTGACGTAAAGCCTTGTCCCGGCTGCCCGCTTATGGTCCACGAGATTCAAAAAATGGACTCGTTTCGTTCACGGTGTAAACTTCAGTTTTGTTGTTTTGTTTTACAGAACCCTCGAGCCATTTGGTTGTGCATTTGTATTTTGACATGTTTAGTTATGATGCAAAATGTGTGTTATGCTTGGATGATATTTTGAATTATGAAATGTGAATTGAAATTGTAAATGTTGAACTTTCATTCCAAAGTGTATGCTTATATGAATGTTTATATAGATATGTTTGATTGTGTGGCTCATCGCAAATGGCTATAAATATCTTAGCCACTAAGCTGTGTAGCTCAACCCAATATTTTTCCAACTCCTCAGGTGTAGATCGAGAAGATCAGTGAATCCTTGCAAGGCATTTGGACAATTCTGAGAGAGTTAGTGTTTGTACTAAGTTAGTAGCTAGATGTCTAGATAGCTTTATAAGCATATTGAACATTGAGCATCCCATGTATTTTTGTCACTTATGTTAAGATTTGATGAAATGTCGATATGTAATTAAAGCTATGTATGAAAGTTATGTATGAACTTCAATTGTTTAGAAATGAGAATGAGAACTTGAGAAGTTCCCTTGTGTATGTGCTTAATGTATCTTGTAGTGTACAATTCATATTTCAAGCTTTTATAGGGGTGAAAATGATGTATTGACTTTAGGGGGAAACTGGGTTAAATTAGGCTATATTAGACAAAGTAGTCTTCTTGAAACTGTAGTTTGTCCTTTTAGCTTTCCAACGGCATAAACTTTGTAAAATTTGGATATCGAAGTTGAGAGTTATGAGCATTATAAGTGATGACGCTGTATGGGAGGTATTAACATGACAGCTATGGTGAATGATGAGAGTTTGTGTATTCTATGAGTTATTTGAGTTGCAATTTGGGAGTTTAATGCATTCAAAGGGGTAATTGAATGTTTTAGGAGTGTTATTACACTAGAAGGGTTGAATTTGGGGAGATAATGAGTGTATATGGTGTTAGAATGGATGTTGGAAGCATTAGGGAGGCTTTGGAAGGAGTTTTGGGTCACCAATGTCTGTTTAACTGACTTTAGGTTTGTTTAATGGACCTTCTCAGGTGAAAATGGACCCCCTACCTCGCCAATGTCCGTTTAATGGACTTTAGGTCTGTTTAATAGACCTTCTCTGGTGAAAATGGCTTTTAAGCCAATCTATGTCAGTTAAACGGACATGAATGACAGCTAAAGTAAATCAGAAATTTTACCACTTTAGAGGCCGAATCTCACTTCAAGGTCTTCATAAATGTTGTAGATCACGAAGTGATATTTCACATAGTCTAAAAACAAAATCAATCCGACATTTGTAAAATTTATGGCAATCGCGCCAAGATATGTACCGTTGGAGTAAGGACATAAACATGTTGGATTCTTTTGACCATAACTTCTTTGTTTAACCTCCAAATGAAGTGATTCTTGAAGCAATGGATTCCTAACACGTTTTGCTACCTCTCCAAAAAAATTGGTAGTTTTTAGAGTTGAATTCAAAAAGATTGATTGAAAGAAAGTGAGGGTTCATAGAAATAACCCTACAAGGAAACCCGCTTACACTTTTCAGCTTCGGATTTGATAGTTGGGCTCTGGGAATGTGGTACAATACCTTGGTTGGGCTTCGAAAATGGAGAACAAAATCTTTTGCTATTAGATCTTAGGCTTTTAAAGAGTCCTAGGCTTATAATATGGTATGCTATGCATTATTGTGTTATGTGATAAATTGCTTGCATTTTGAATTGATTATTTGCAATAAATGACATGCATATCATGCATACATGAAGGAAATAGGATTAAGATGAAATGTGAGCTAATCGTTAGTGTTTCTATTGAAGGAGTGAAATGCCACCTCGTAGAAGGACACGAGGAGTTATGTAAGGATCGGTTGCATCTGACCCTCCACCAAGAGATGAGGGCACGGATGAGTCTAGAGCCCTAGGAGATGCTGAGGCTTCTGTAGGGCAAAGTAGTGAGCCCATTCGATCACAGACGCAGGAGTCACTTGTTTCGCAAGAGTAAGCACCTACTTTAGATCTGAGGTTGTTCCAAGCCTTCACTCAGGCGTTTGTCCAAGCTATGGGATAGATGCTGCAATCTTCTGCTCCAGTCCCAGCTAAGAAGGGGAAACAGTTTGATAAGCTGAGGAAGTATGGAGCGGTGGATTACTATGGGACCACTGATCCTGAGGAAGCTGAGATGTGGTTGAGAAAGAGGATACTGGATCAGATGGATTGCGAGTCTGCTACAAGGGGATGCTCTGCATTGGTGGGAGAGTGTCCCGGGAAGTCAGTTGAAGCTACCGGTGTTGGCATGGAAGGATTTCCTGATTGCGTATAAGAAGAAATATTTGTCTGAGGTGTACATTCAGCAGAAGCAGAGGGAATTCCTGAATCTCATCTAGAGGGAGATAACGGTTAGCGAGTATGAGCGCTGGCTTACACAGTTATCTCGGTATGCAACAGAGATGATGCTGAGTGAAGCGACTAAGCCGTTGGTTTGAATTAGGATTGCACCTAGCCATCAGGTAAAAAGTGCTGGTGCAGAACTTTTGTGACTTTCAACAGCTGGTGGAAGCAGCACTGAGGGTAGAAAATATTTAAAACATAAAGAGTGTTGTCAACAAAAAGAGGAAGGCAGAGAGCAGTCTAAGAGAGGAGGCGGTGCTCCTATGTCAAAGAGGAGTGCCAAGACTTTCCCTGCACAATCTGAGGAGAAGAGCAGTGGAGCAAGCAGACCTAGACGGATTAAAACTGTCTCACACCAAGCCTCAACAGCTGGAGGCAGTAGGAGGGGAGATGGGGATAAGCTGCCCATTCCTAAATGTGAGCATTGCGGAAGGTTCACAAAGGGGAATGTTATCGACTAACTGGAGCATGCTTTAATTGTGGGGGGAAAGGACACATGGCAAAAGAGTGCCCTCAGAATCCAAGACATGAGAGAAGGCAGATGCAAGCTTCCAAGAGGGTCGAGACAGTAGGACACAGGATAGTAACAAAAGTAGGTAGTAGAAGTTCTGATAGGACAAGCTCCAGCTAGATTGTTTGCTATGACTAAGGAGGATGCAGAGACAGCTCCAGAAGTTGTGACTGGTATGATTAAATTATTTGATGAAGATGTTATTGTTTTGATTGATCCAGGTTCTACTCACTCGTTTGTGTCATTGAGTAGAACTGTGAATGGTAGAGAATTGAGGCCATTGGATACTCCTTTGATCATGAGTACCCCAATCAGCCAATGTATCATTATTAGTCAAGTCTATAGAGACTGTGAGATACTTATTAGAGAGGAACAATTAGTGGTGGATTTAATGCCATTGAGGATGGGAGGATTAGATGTGATTTTGGGGATGGATACTTTGGAGAAATATAATGCCAAGTTGGATTGCAAACAGAAGATTTTGGAGTTTGAAATTAACAATGGTAGAAAGGTGGTATTTATGGGGGACAGGAAAGCAAGTCCGACTAGAGTGGTTTCGACTCTGATAGCAGAAAAACTGATGAGGAAAGGATGTCAAACATTTTTGTCCTATGTCATAGATACGAAGGTAGATGGAGGGAAGTTAGAAGAAATACCTATGGTCAAGGAATTTCCGGGTGTCTTTCCCGAGGAATTACCAGGACTACCACAACCTAGGGAAATTAAATTTCCCATTGAACTTCTTCCGGGCACAATGTCAATCTCGATTCCGCCTTATAGAATGGCTCCGGCAGAATTGAAAGAACTTAAGGAGCAATTAGAAGATTTGCTGGAGAAGGGTTACATTAGGTCGAGCTCTTCGTGTAGCACCCCACTCCCGCAGGTGATATCCGAGTCCGTGCCTCACGAGGGTGGCATGCTAGGGCACTTGAATACATTCAAAAACTCAGTATAATTTTTTTTAATATAATCATATGCTCAGAAATCAGTAGGCACTTTGGGCCCGCTTTAATTTGGAAACATTTTCAGTCATAGCAATACACTCAACATTATTCAAGATAGCCATGTAATGTACAAAAATTGATAATAAAATTGGGACCAATTTTATCCATAAACATTTCAGTGAACACATTACAATTAATAGAATTCTAATAGCCAATCGGGCCCCCTATAAATACCAAGCACTATTTTACAGAAATTGTGGTACAGAAATTTATACAAAAAAGGGATGACACTAATGCAGACGTGAACTGATCCCGACCTCCATCTCTGACTTGCAGGCAGTAGGCATACTCCCGTTTATCGAGCGAGGTGCTCTTCAAAGGTTGGAAAAATAATTGCAAATTTTGAGTGAGTTTTGCGAACTCAGTGAGGAACCATCATCGATGGTTCACCCAATTTATACAACACCCAAGCATATCACAGTTATATCAAAATTTCATATGCTGAAAATCACATGATTGCACTTAAGCAAGTCACAGTCATTCCACAATTATGCATTCAGAAGTACCACATGATTGCACTCAAGCAAATCGCAGTCCTTCCACGATTGTACATTCAGAAGTACTACATGATTGTTATCACACAAGTATAAGGTATTTTCGCCTTTCACCCAATCAAAGATAGTCAATCAAATACTTATGAGATGCGTATGCGACACTTTTCCCATTTATTACGGTGTTGTGACCGAGCGCCTGAACTATCCCGTATCTATTAGATATCGGGCTCATTGATAATTGTCTCATATAGGGCTCATTAATAACTGTCCCATATAGGGCTCATTGATCGGTGAGCCTGTGGCTCTGAATTTCTGTGGGCTCGAGGCCCTAATACGTTGAGCTTTTAGCTCTCGGTGGCTACTCCAGTCATAACTGTCATTATCTGATCATGCATTCATGTATGAAATGCATATGTCCTAATTTAACAGTAAATGTTTCACAATTAATCCACGTGTCACGATTTAACACATATCACGATTAATACACGTGTCACAATTTAACACATATCACGATTAATACACGTGTCACAATTTAACATATCAAAAGCAAGTAACTTACAGGTTGACAAACAGATAACACTTCTATGTCATAGCTCCCAATACATCGGACCTTCTGTCCGAAATTTCCAGTCATAACCAATCACCAAACCCCCCATTATTCACCATAGTAGACATATAATAATTGAGAGAACCAGCTAGGTTACTCACCTATAACTCTTGAGCTAATGCCTAGAAGTCTTAGCAATGTCGGTGGATCGACGCTCCAAATATGCCTTTATAAAAATTAAAGTATATAACCATTACCAATTGTACAATCAACCATATTTAATAATACACATGGAGCGATTAAAAGAAAGTGCACAATGCATGTTCGTGACATTCCCAGCACTATTCCAAACATTCCCATCACAAAAAGTCTCTCTAAAAATTGGAAATCTAAAGACACCAAAATTACTCAATTCAGATCTCTATAGGGCCAAATATTGCTAAAACAATGAAGTATATGCGGAAAATAACTAAGTCATAGTCTTTTAATCAATCCTCTCACTTTGATTCCATCCATAAATTTCAATTAAATCTCAAAAATCCACAAATTCACGTGGAGGGATAGCCAAATGTCTTACGAATCCGACGCCTCAAAAATCAAGTCAATCGGAGGTCGAACGGAAAATTATAAGCAAAAGAGTTGAGAGAGGTTAGTTCAGGAAAAATACATGTCCTAGTCGACTAGTCGGAGGTTATAGTCGACTAGGTCGACTACAATGCCGACTGGAAAACTCCAGTCTTTCTTTTTCTGACGTCCCAACTTTCACAAATCATGACTCCTTACTCCGAACTCCAAATTAGACAAATTTGATATCAATTTCAAGATAAAAGAGAGCTCTACAGGTTTCATGAAGGACACAAAAACCAATTTCATCTCTAAGGGTGTCAAAAATGCAATCAAAGTGACTGCCTTCACATAAACATGCAAAATAGTACCCATTCTTTAAAAAAATCATATCTTCCCATTCCCTTGGCCAAAAATTCCAAACTTTATGTCAAAAGAAAGATCAAAACATGTTTTACAACTTTCATGAACAACTTGGAAGCAAATTCCATCTCTAACTAAGTCAAAATTTCACATGAATGTTGTTGCCTTGTTTCACAATGTGAAATCAACATATTGCCTTTACCACATCTAAACTTTACAAAGTCATAACTTACAATCCCTACATCCAAAATTAGCATATTATACCTCATTCTCAAGCTGAAACATTCCTCTACAACTTTCCATAAGACCATTGAGGCAAATTGATATCAAAATAGTTCAGAATTTAGCTTCAATATACAAGCACCACAAAACCTACACTTAGCATATTTTCTAGCACCAGTCACCTTAACATAATGTAAAAAGAGATATTATGAGAAATTGATAACTCGGATATTGATTGTATCACTTCGATTTGGAGATTCTGTGCCAGTAAAGATTATGGTGCAATCTGTTGACATAGTGTCAAGTGGTTTTATGTACCTAGGAACAAGTATAATCTCATAGGCTGCATTTTGATTGATGACTTGAAATTTGTGGTACGAGGAATTGCTTTGAAAGCTCAGAGACACTATTCATACAGAAACATAAGGAATTGTTTTGTTTATTACTTCTCCGTTTCCTATTTACTTCACTACTCGAATAATTTTTTGTCAATTGACTAGAGTCAATGCAATCAATTACCCTTTTACTTTCTTCAAATACCACACTGTCTTAACTGTTTCCTAATGATTTCTCACAATTCTTCACTCTCGGCATCACTAACACATCTATGTCGGATCATAACAATATTTCCTAACCCTATCTATGTAACACTGTGTGAATCCGAAACATCGTTTATATTTTATACCGATTTACCAATCCATAGTTGCAATCGGTGAATTAGGTGCTTATAGTGATCAATTGGAAATGAATTGAGATTGTTATATGAAAAAAAAACGAGATCAAGGTATCATTAGCATAAGGGACTAAGTGGTGAGTTGACCTAAATATGTCTCTCGAAAAGATGTAATGATTTTGATGGTATATACTTCAATGAGCTTTATTAAAATGTTGAGTGTATTGTTATGACTGAAAATGTTTCCAAATTAAAGCAGGCTCAAAGTGCCTACTGATTTCCGCGCATATGATTGTATTAAAAAAAATATACTGAGTTTTGACTGAGTGATGTAGCACATTACCCTTGCAGGGCTCGGCTCGGATATCACCATCGATGTCAGGTTCGAGTCATACGGGAGTGGGGTGTTATAGTTTTTGTCTAGAGAATTAGGGATTTGAACCAAAGGCAATGGTGGAAAGTGCGGCAGGGTGGGAGGTCTAGGAGAGGAAACAGAAAGTGAGGTTAAGGGAAGTCGAGGTGGAGAAGTAGTAGAAGAAGAAGCCATAATTGAAAGGGGCTCAATCACTGGTGATCTCAAAGGTTATGGAGCAATCTCCGCAATCACTCATCGCTCGTTCTCAAACAATATTGTTAATAGTTCCTATTATTTCTTTAAAGAAGTAATAATCTAAATCATTTAGCTTTTAAGGGTTTATGGTGACGGTTCCTTTAGCATTTGTTATTGTGGTGATTATGTTTGTATTTTTTCTGGCTTGAAAACATTTTTTATGACCCCCTTCTTCAACCACTAATTTTTTTAATATTTACCCTAAGAGGCAATTATGTATTCCCAATATTTGAATGTAATTGGCTAATGTTTCCTTTTTGCTTATCTAAAAGCTTAATTCCTTAAGTTTATACTAAGTTATTCTTGTATGAGGTTGAGCTTGGGAAGAGTATCATTTTTTGCAAGCTTTGTGTTATTGTGACTTGTTCCATTTAGTACTTGTTCTTTACATGTATTTGAAAGCTCAACAATTAAAGCTCATACAAGTAATTGTTGAGCTTGGTAAAAGTATCATGTTTTACAAGGTTTATACTAAGTTATTCTTGTATAAGGTTGAGATCGAGAAGAGTATCATTTTTTGCAAGCTTTATGTTATTGTGACTTATTCCATTCAATACTTGTTCTTTACATGTATTTGAAATCTCCATGCAAGTAATTGTTAAATTTAAAAGGGACCTTTCTAATGGTAAAAAAATTTAAAAAAAATCGCTTTAATTGTCAACTAATCAAAACAAAGAGGGTTATTAAAGAGTGCCTAATTATTTGGAGAAGATAACAAATAAGGAAGGTTCGTAAGTGCCTTATAGCTAGGAGTGCACAATTGAAATCGAATGTAGCCATAGAGTTAGCCGAGAATTCGCATAGATTTGAGATCTCTCCACAAAAAGATTTATATATGATTCTAGATTTATTACATACATAAAAGTGATCTTTATTATTGTCCGGGAAGCTAATATAATCACCTAGTCGTGAAGTAGCAGTGTAATGATTTTGGCATAAGAGGATTTGTCTTGCATCAAAGGAGCAATTTACTCTACAATCATAATAAGCTGAATGATTGTTGGTTGCAATCTAATGCTTATTCAAAAAGCACGATACTTTTTATATCTTGTGGCTTTTATTTTAATTTCTAACAATAAACTTCATTAAAACTAAATAATCATATAAAGCCTGTAATCTTTTAGATGCTATTGAAAACTCTAATGTTCCAATTTATGATTGGCATAGATTGTTGGAAGAAGGGCTGCAATTAGCATGTTAAAACTTGGTATGTTGGATTGATATGGTTAGAAGTTCATTTAGATTTGAAGACTTTCAATTTGGTCAAGACAGAATAATGTTGACTAATCAGAACAAGAATGTTTGGTAACCAAAGAAGGAAGTCATGTCATGACTAAGCATCAGTTGATTGACTGAATAGGGCGGTTAATCGAACCATGAGTTTTCAGTCCACACATGTTTTATGTTGTGTGGTGAACCAAATAAAACAATGAATTGAAAACTACAAGAAGGATTTCTTAAGGTCATATTTGAGAAATCTATAATAGTAATTTCGATGTGCAATTCAAAGATAAGGGAAACATGAGAAGAGTAATTCTTACAGGTTAGAGATGATTTTAGGTGTATGTCTTAGCTATTTATCATTCATAATTGTTAGGTTTTCTTACTAATTCTGCTACTCTTATCAAACAGAAACTGATAAAGATACTTGATTTTGCAGATATGTAAAACTTGCAGGAAATTAAAGAAGACAAATTTACTTGGTTCGATAGTATAAAACTATCTACATCCAAGGTTCCCACCTATGGTGGTAAAGATCTTTCACTATAAGAGGATGCACAGAAGAAAGCAATATAGAGATATGAGTGTTCACTTGAACACCTGCAAAACAGAGTCTCAAACTCCTCAGTACCTAAGGTCAGTACTCTAGCACTCTCTGACGAATTTTTTTTTCTCTCTGATTTTCTCTCTCTCAATTGAATACAAGATGAATTGAAAATAGAAGTCTCAGTGTTGTGTGTTATGTCTGTGATGCTTCTGCTTTGTGTCTTATAAAGGTGATGAAGATGAAGGCTTTAGACGTGGCTGTGTTGTGTCTGCCCCCTCCCTCATGTGCCTTTCATGTGACTTTTAATGACTCCATTATATGCTGGTTTTCGAATGTGCTGGCTACTTGAATATGGGTCTGTGTTTCTTGTAAGATGGACCTTTAACAATTCAGACATGAGTTAGTCACGTGGGTTGTATTTGTCTTCAGCTGTGATGTGTCACATGAATGAGGCTTTATTTTCTAAAACTAAACCATCTATCGCAAGCTTCTCTCTTCGACACTTCTACAGATATAGGCATATCTTTCTTCTATTCTTCATTCTTCTTGCATTCCTTGTCTGATCTGAGTTGAAATGTTGGAGTATAGGTGATTTTTGTCACAAATTTCCCTCCTACTCCATCATCTTCGCTCAGATCTGAAACACCTGCGTGAGTTTAGAGAAAATCCAAAACCCTAGTTTTCCAAAAACTTTGTTAGGTCTGCTGAAATCAACTTTGATTTCATGAGGTTTTCCTTCTATTTCACCTATCTTAGCTAAAAAAAGGCAAAACCCTAAGCAAAAACCCCAAAACCTGAAACCCTAATTTCTACCCTTCGTGAGATCTGCTGGTTCTGAATTCGGTATCATAGGGCTTCCTTGATCTGTAAGTAGTCCCTGCAAAATTTAAACTTTTTTAGTGTTAGAATTTTTGTACCGAAATCAGATGGATTTTTCTCACCTTGTATATTTTTCAAATTGAAGGTTCCTTTAGAGATTTGATCTCTGACGAAATGCAGACGTACATCAATGTGCTTGGATCGTTCATGGAAGACTGGATCTCGACTCAGGTACCAAGCACTTTGACTATCCGTATATAGTACTGGCGTTGATAATTCTGTGTTAATTTCTCTTAATATTCCTGATAGCCATACTAGTTCCTTTACCCCTTCAGTAATTGCATAGTATTCTGCTTCTGTGGTAGATAGGCTTACTACTGACTGCTGTTGTGATTTCCAGCATATTGTGTTTGCTGAAAGTGTAAATATGTATGCTGAGATTGACTTCCTAGTGTCTTTATCAGTTGCATAGTCAGCATCCACATATCCAGTTAGAGTCAGGTACTTGCATTTGTTTAGTTCTGTTTTTGTGAAACATAAATCATAGTTCACTGTTCCAGATATATATCTGAGAACATTCTTAAACCCTTGCCAGTGTTCTAAACCTGGATTGGTCATGAACTTACTAAGGATACTTATAGCATAGACTAGATCAAGCCTTGTGCATTGTAACATCCCGTTACTGTAGCAAAGGTATTCTGGTAATATTGGGTCAGACTGATAGGTTTCATTTTGCATTCACTGACTGAGCATGTTACTGGCCTCTGATCATAGAGGAACAGGTGTTTTGCATATGCATTTATTCATAGGTACATGCATTCATGATTTTTCG
>JANZLX010000005.1:25476688-25492816 GCA_025531955.1 Erythroxylum orinocense
TAAGAGAGATGATACTGATAATGAAACCCTATTAGTACCCTTGGTTGATAGTGAAGATGTGTCACCATCAGATACTCCTTTAGACAAAGTGGAAGATATTCCTGACACACTTGATCTAAAAAGGGATTGGAGATATAAGAGTTCTCATCCAGAAGAATTGATTATAGGCAAGACCTCAGAAGGTGTGAGAACTAGATCCAAATTCAGAAGAGAAGCCAATATAACTTTTATCTTTGAAATAAAGCCTAAGAAAATTGATGAAACCCTTCAAGATGAAGCTTGGATTTTAGCTATGTAAGAGGGACTGAATCAATTTACTAGGAATAAAGTTTGGTCTTTAGTTCCCAGACCCTTTAAAAAGTCCATTATAGGAACTAGATGGGTTTTTAATAATAAACTAGATGAATCAGGTAGAGTAAGTCATAACAAAGCGAGATTAGTAGCACAAGGCTATAATCAGCAAGAAGGAATATACTACAATGAGACTTATGCTTCTGTAGCAAGATTAGAAGCTATTAGGATTTTACTTGCATATGGTGTCTATCATGATATAAAGCTATTTCAAATGGATGTGAAAAGTGCACTCCTGAATGGTTTTATAGATGAAGAAGTTTACGTAAAGTAACAACCTCCTGATTTCGAAGATGTTAAGAAACCAGATCATGTCTATAGAATTTATAAAGCTTTGTATGGATTGAAACAAGCTCCTTGAGCTTGGTATGATCTTCTGAGTTCTTTTCTAATTGACAATGATTTCAGTAGAGATCATGTAGATAAGACGCTATTTAGAAAATGCATTGAGAATGACTTCATCATAGTTCAAATTTATTTTGATGATATTTTTTTTGGTGCAACATCTAAAAAGTTATGTACTAGTTTTGAAAATTTGATGAAGAATGATTTTGAGATGAGCATGATGGGTGAATTAAAATTATTTCTTGGGCTGCAAGTTAAGCAAACCAAAGAAAAGATTTTTATTCATCAACACAAGTATATCAAAGAACTGTTGATTAAGTATGAAATGGAAAAAGTAAAACCGATGTCAACTCCTATGCATCCTTCAAACCTTTTGTATAAGGATGAAGCTGGCAAGAAGGTTGATCAAATCCTCTATAGAGGAATTATTGGTTCTTTACTTTATGTTATAGCAAGCAGACCTGATATTTTGTTTAGTGTCTGTTTATGCGCAAGGTTTCAGACTGATCCTAGAGAGTCTCATTATATTGCTATTAAAAGAATTTTGAGATATCTATTAGGTTCTACTGATCTTTGCTTAATGTTTGAGAAAGGAAAAGATTTCAGGTTAATTGGCTACTGTGATGCTGATTAGGCCGGAGATAGGATTTATAGAAAGAGTACGAGTGGAGGATGTCACTTCCTTGGCCACAACTTAGTTTCATGGTCGAGTAAGAGACAAAGCTCAATTGCTCTATTAATTGTAGAAGTTGAGTATATGTCAGTAGCAAGTTATTGTTCATAGACGTTGGGGATTAAGTACTAGTTAGAACATTATTCAATACATGAAGATACATGAAGATCAAATCCCAATCTTGTGTGACAACACAAGTGCTATCAATTTATCAAAGAATCCAATACAACACTCGAGGCTAAAGCATATCGAAGTTAGACATCATTTCGTACAAGACTACGTTCAGAGGAAGATCGTAAGTCTACAGTTTGTTGAGATGAACTATCAATGGGTAGACATTTCACTAAGCCATTGAGTGAAGAAAGATTCAAAAAAATCAGACGAAACCTAAACATGGTAATGTTGAGTGATCAACCGTCTAACACGCCATAACCCAAAAGGTCTTCTTAGTTAAAGAAGATAAAAAGTCGTAAGAGTTCAAGGTAATAGTAACAGTAAGTTACAGACGGTAGCTTCTATCATAAGAAAGTTTTGGAGGGAAAGCTTCTTAAAGCCTTGAGAATACCACCTACTCTAGAACACTCTTGAAATACCCTGACATCGACTTTTTGAAGAACTCTCAACAAAACTTTTCATTACTCTATTTTTTTTATTAAACTATCTTAGCTCACACTCTCAACTTCAGAAACTAACTTCACCTCTTTGAGAAATACATTTGTGTGTTTAGTTCTTTGTTGACTACAGATACAAATAGAGAAATCAATGAATAATGGAAGACATGTTGATTTCGATTCCTTGAAGAAGGACTAGATGGATATCGAACCGGAGATTGTGTCAACTGGATGGAA
The DNA here is from genome assembly GCA_025531955.1 of Erythroxylum orinocense. Classification (NCBI taxonomy): domain Eukaryota; kingdom Viridiplantae; phylum Streptophyta; class Magnoliopsida; order Malpighiales; family Erythroxylaceae; genus Erythroxylum; species Erythroxylum orinocense. The sequence continues at coordinate 25,478,906 of JANZLX010000005.1, forward strand.
TAACTTCTTTCAGGTCCATGAGACAGTTTACCTGAAAGAAGTATATGATTTCTGGACGAATATAGAGGTAGTTGAAGATACCTTAGTATCAATTGTGGATAGATTATCGGTCATAGTAACACTGAAGTCAATCAAGAAGGCTACTGAGTGTCCATGTGTTGGAGTAAAGCTTGCTCATAAAGTAATATGGATGACTTAAACCTGTGTAGAGAAGGTACAGATCAATCGACAACTATTTGGATGTAGTGACCCAAAGGAGAAAAAGGCCTCAAGTCTTGTGTTGAAGGCTAGGGTTCTACATTCGCTACTCTTCCATTGTGTTCTACTAAGAACAAGATCGAGGAATTTGGTAACGACGTTAGATGAGTAATGTCTATTTCATCTACTCAATCGCCAGCCCATAGATCTTCCATACCTAATCCTTAATTACATGATAAAGTCGAAGAAAGACTTGAATGCCCTACCATATGGTATGATGCTGACAAGAATCTTCAGAGATTCTGGAATTCTTCTTGAGAGAGGAAATATAATGAAGATAAACATCAAAAGCGTCATTAATGCTACAACCATCAGCAAAATGGGCTTAAAGAATTAAAAAAAAGATATAGGTTCTAAGACGATAGTAAGGATTGAGGGGGATCCTACTGTCAAATGAAGTTTGAGTGAAAAAGTAACTCCCACAAAGAAATCAAAATCTCAATCCACTAGAAGAATGTCTTCAGAAGGATTGAAGAAATCATCAAATGATTTAATGAAAGCTAAGACGATTTCTCAAAAAGAAGAAAGTCAGGTGCGACAGACAAAGACACAAGTGACCTTAAAGAGAAAGAGGTAGACATTTTTTTCAAAAAAACCCAAACAAGCAAAAAGGTCACCTAGACTACGAACCCGGCGTCAACAAGAGCAGAAGAAAGGTAAAGAGTTGACTCATGGTGGAGACTTTGGAATGAAAGCACCGCAGGCAACTAGATCTCTAGTTTCAATTTTTCAAGAAGACTCAGCAAAATTAACTAAAGAGACTGAGATTAAGAGGAAGTTGGAGTTTGAAAGAAAGAAACCTCAACCTCAACAACAACCTCCTAGGTTGATTGAAGAAAGTAAGAAGCAGAAAATCAGTCAGAAAAAGAGCACTCCAACTACTGTTCAAAAGAAAAGGTCTGTTGAACATAGTCTAGTATAAGTTAATCCTTCTCAACCAATGAGAAAAGAGGATTTGACAATGAAGATCATTAAAGAAGTTGAACCTGTCAGGAGTAGCAACTCTATAATCATAAGAAAACCATTACGAAAGGTGGTCAAGGTACAATTTGAACCAATCTTGGTAAATAGTCGTACAATACATCTGTTGAATGATGGAAAGAAATGGTTGTATAGTGTTCTGTGAAATGAGAGATCAGAACCATATCCAACACAGATGACCAAGCAAAAGTACACTATTTACCCTCTCAAAAAAAGAACTGTGATTAAGATTGTACTTGACATTCAACTAAAACCTTACATTGTTCACAATGAAGAAAAGGGGAAAAAGAAAATGTATCCAAAAGGGATTACAGGTGATCTGACAGAGGATCAGATAGAAGTTGAAGTGAGCAACATAGATGAGGCGTGTTATATAGCTCAAAAGAGAGAAATCTATGTTTCCCACCATATCTCAAAGGCAACAGGAAGTCATTGTGGTTGCGTCACCACTGATGAAACCTCTCAGGTAGTTGGCAGAATAACAGAAGGGCAGTATAGAACCATTAGAATTGGAGGTATGAGTTTCAACATAAAGAGTTTTGTGCACTTAATTATGCACCTTAAACCCTTGAGCTCTATATCTTCAATTGGAGATGTACTTCACCTTCTAGGAAAACAAGTTCCAAAGTTACCTCGTCTTGATGATCTTGATCTCCCTTAAAGAAACTTATCTTTCAAACCTCCTGTTTTTATAATCATTGAACCGGATGTCATACCTTCAAGAAGTACAGCAGAAGAGTGATGAAGCCTTAGTCGAAGAGATTAAAGAAATTCATGACAAGGTTGATGATTTGCATATTTCAGTGGGTGACTTACATAAGGAAGTAGCTCATATATGACAAGACCTCAAGTTACTCCGTACTGAAATGAAACAAATGTTCTTTGAAATAATGAAGCATCTTCGGTTATGATTTTTGATTAATAACAAATAGGGGGAGAGGAGAAAATGTGAAAGATAGGGGGAGAAGAAAAAGGGAGAAGAAGAAGAAGAAGAGAAGAGCAGAAAAAGAAGATAGTATAGTTACAATTTTTTCAATTGTATATCTTCTTATAAATAATACTTGACTATCTTTCTAAAATTATGATTATTTGTTATCATCAAAAAGGGGGAGATTGTTAAATCAAAATGACTTCACGCCTAAGAATTTTGGTGAAAATCAAATAATAATAATATTAGAAAGTGATGAACCATTTTGGTAAGACGGAAGTTGAAGCAAAAGTAAGACGAAGCAAACTAAGACGGAAGCTGAAGCAAAAGTAAGACGGAAGTTGAAGCAAAAGTAAGACGAAAGCAAACTAAGATGAAAGCTAAAACAAAGGTAAGACGAAGCAAACTAAGACGGAAGCTGAAGCAAAAGTAAGACGGAAGCTGAAGCAAAAGTAAGATGAAGTAAACTAAGACAGAAGCTGAAGCAAAAGTAAGACAGAAGCTCAAGTAAAAGTAAGATGGAAGCAAAGTAAGACTGAAGAAAAAGTAAGACGGAAGAGATACGAAGACGAAGACTCGATACTACGTTGAACGGTTAATTAGTTTGAGATAGTTGCAAAACTCAACTGAATAACTGTTTCTTCAAAGATCATGAAACAAGAAGAAATAAGCGGTTATCAAGACACAGTTGAAGATGAAGGCTATAAATACAAGTCAGAGTCGAAGTCTGAAAAGTTAGTGATTTTGAGTTAGCAATTGAGATACTGATCTTAAAGTTTTTTAAACACTGTATTTGTGCCAAAAACTAGAGCTATCGTTTCTGTAACAAACTCACAATATCTTTCTTGTAAGAAAGAAGAAAAGCTATGAGCCTGAAGAGGCTAAGTGAGAAAAATAATACTTGGTGTAAGAGACCTGAAGAGGCTCTGTTGAAAAAGAATACTTGTACATTTGAGAAGAATAGTGAAATCTCATAAAGGATTCTGAGGACTGGACGTAGCCTACGGTTTGGGGTGAACCAGGATAAAATCGTTGTGTCTACTCTCTAACTCTCTACTTTTAATTTCTATTGTTCTACACAAGTATTTAGAAGTTAATTGCAATACATTGTGATTTTTACTTAATAGATTTGAAAAGGCAAGTTTTCAAAGAAATTTAAAAAGTGATTGTATTAACGAAAAACGATACACAATTCAACCCCCCTTCTTGTGCATTTTGTATATTGAACGTAAAGTCTATACTAATGCGTGATTTACTTCACCAATGTACCAAATAAAAAGACCTAACCTTATATAGTTCAACAAATGCACAAAACCAAGTTTTTCACCTCCGTAACCATTTCTGACGACCGTGGGAATGTGGCTTATAAATCCTACAGAGATGAGTTTGTTTCAAAAACTTAACTTCTTCACTTCCATTCGACACACCTTCACCAAAGTCCATCAATTTCACTTCAATTATACCTTATTTATGCTTCAATACCTCATAAAATTCATGTCTAAACCAATTCAAAAATCATTCATGAAGCTTCTCACAATCCATGATCTTTCAGGTGTCAACATCCAAAGAAAAAGCTATCAAACAAGTATCATGTTTGAGACCTCAATTCATCATCAATTCAATACATATTCTATCCAATTCAAGCATCAAATAATTCATATTATAACATGCAATCAAGTTTAGCATTCCCTTACCTTCTTAACTTCAAAACCCTACTCTAAAGAACAAACCAATCAAACCCTTCATGTAACCAACACAAGTCCAAGATCAAGGTGCAAATCTTAGCACTAAAAAGACAATATAGAAAATAACATAATATAATTACTTAATACAATATTTGGCTAAGAATTTGGAGTGGTAATGCACAGATTTGCAACAAAATTTTAGAGCTGAAGGAGAGGGATAGTTTCGGTGGTGATTGAGAAGAGATAGAATAACCAGCAGAAACAATTCTGCCTTAGCTGGACTCATTTGATGCTAGGTGTCACTCCCACCATAAGGCATATGTCTCCTTTGCATGTATCACATATGTCCTGCATTTAAGCTACCAATTGGCACACTTCCATTAATCCATTTGTCACTTAATAAATGTTGCCAAATTTGCCAATTCAATCACACCATTTGTCACTCAACCAATGTTGCCATATGTCAATGCATTAGCTATGCCAAATGTCACTAACTCATAGGCTTAGTTATTTAAATTTTCATGTACCAACTTGTCTTGTCACTTAACAATTTTCCTAGTCTAATTATACATTTTGGTACTTCAATTTTCTAATGGTATTTAATTCAAAGTCACTAAGTATGATCCATTAAATAAAAAATTCAAGACATATACAATTCATAATCATATCACAATTTCATCACCTATCACATTTACTTTCAAGAACATGTAACATTTCTACTAGTGTATAATTTTGGCCCTTACAATTTCAATTTCATGAACACACATTATAATCACTTGACTTAAGCAATGTTTTAATGAATAAGGATCATCCTATATGTAGTACTTGGTATCGCTCTTGATCTCTTTTTTTAAAGCCTTGGACAACTTAGGATGTAGTTTGTTAGTATCTAAATAATTAATTAGCTATATGTGCATATCAAGGTAATAATACATTCTTAGGAAATAGTTGCTCATCAATAAAAATTTCATAGAGATGTAGTTCCTCCTATACGTAGGCTAATCAACTTAAATGATTAATGAAACAATTTTCTACTACAGTTTTATCTTTGATTGTAAATCAAATTTGCTCAAGAGAAGTATCCACATGATCAACCTTAGTTTTATCCATATGATCAACCTTAGTTTTGACTATATAATTAGAACAAATAATGATTTCAGTACTAAGAAAATAAGAGAAAAACTTTTTAAATGCAAAATGTCACAGCTAAAGTTCTTTTTCAATAGTGGAATAATTTATCAAGCATCATTCAAAATTATGAAAGCATATTGGATGTCATCAGGAATTTTTTTCAATACTTTGATCCATTAAATTTCCTAGTTCATTATATCTCAAGATGGATAATATTATATCTTTGTATAGTAACTTTCAAAATGGAAATGTTATTTTAGAGAATTTTTTTGATGAATCTTCATTAAAAAAAGTTATATGTCTAAGAAAAGAATGAAAATTTAAAGATATCATACTATTTGAGTAGTTAAATAATTAGGGTAAAGGTAAATAAGTCTTTTAACTTTTCTAACACCTCTTTACATCCTGTTATAGCAACTTGTACAATGGCAATGCTATTTTAGAGAAGTTTTGGATGAATCTTCAATAAAAGCTTTTATTTCCAAGAAAAGAATGAACTTCTTGCACACTAGTATGATAAGGTAAAGACTGGACAACATCAACTTTAGCTTTTCCCATCTCAATTCCCCTAGAAGAAACAACATGGAGGAAAGATATAACTTGTTCAACCATAAAGTGAAGTTCTTCATAATTCAAAACATGGTTAGTTTCTATAAACCTTTTCCAAAAAAATTTAAGCTTATGTAAATAATTATCGAGTCTTCATGAAGTACAAACTTTGTCTTTCTTGGTCCTTTGGCACAATTGCAATATGAAAATATACTTAATAACTATATAAAAAAATGATAAGTACCACTAACTAACCTTTTAAGAATTTGATTAATAAAAAGTAAGGGAGATTAGTCCTTATAACTCATCATGTTTAATTTTCTATAACCTATGTATATTTGCCACTCATTTTAAGTACAAGTAGGTACTAACTTATCATTTTGGTTCTTGAAAATTGTTATCCTTACTTTTTTAGGAACCCCTTAAGCCAATCTAACCAAATTGCTATTTGAAATAGGATAAATCAATTTAACTCCAAATAGTTTAAGGATTTCCTGTTTTACTAATTCCATCACTAATGAGTTTAATTTCCTTTTTCGTTAACGGTTGGGTTTTCTTGCTTATTCCTATATGATATGATGTACACATATAGACAGGCTGATTCCATTAATTTCTTTTATTTTCCAACTAAAAACAATTTTATTTTCCTTTACAAATTGCACAATCTTTTCCTTTTATAAGAAACTAAGCTTATTATATATGATCACTAATAGCAACTCCTTGTCCCTAAGGAATAAGCATTTTAAGGTAACTAGGGTGAGGCTTCAAATTTACAATGGATGCCTAAAAAACAAAAGGTGATGGCATCTCATTAGAAGATGGTAATGAAATATAATAAGCATTACCTAATGGTTGTAAATTCAAAAACTCATTCAACATTATAAACATTTTCATATAAAAATCATTAATGTTTATCTATATTCTTCTTCCCTAAGATGTTCAACAATGCAAATATCTACTTTGTCTTCCCTTTCAAGTTCAAAGATATGTTATATTAAAGAGTCAATCATATCAATTGCATAAATATGATTGTCTTCGTCATAATATTTCATAGTATCTTAAATGTTAATCTTCACGAATTTTCTATTGAATTCCACAATAAGTACTAATCCCCTTAACAAAATAGGAGTTACTTGACCACAATTTTTCATATCAAATAGATAGAAGTCAGATAGGAATACCAAATCATTTACTTCCACAAGTGCATATTTGATTTTACCCCCAGGATAGGCATTATGTCTATCAACTAGTTGAATCATAATGTTAGTCCTATTTAAAGGCCTATGTTTCAGAGAAGAAAATATGGAATATGGCATAAAAATATTGATACTCAAAAGTCTAACATAGCCTTTTTAATCCTAGTATTACGTATTTTGCAGGTAATTATAAATATACCTAGATCTTTTCATTTCTTAGGAAGGGTCTTTTGAAAGATATTAGAAGCATTCTTACCAACCGTCATTTTTCACCTCATCCTATAAGTTGTAGTTTCCTCTTAATCTTATATAGTTCTTTCAAAAAGTTTAAACAATGAGGTACTTGTTTAATAGCATTAAAAAGGGGTGAATTTGACTTGCATCTACAAAAGTCCACATATAGATTTTAATATCACTCATATTTTAAAGATTTTGTTAAAGCTTGAGGAAAAAGAGGTGTTATTTATAATAATAAAAATGAGGGGACTTACAAAGGGCATCCTACTTAGAAGATCATCTTTTGTATCAAAAGTTCTCGCTTTCTTGCTTTGCTAGTACATGAGGTGTCTTTGTTGCTGTCTCAACCTCTTTACAATTCCCTAAATTGATTACACTAGAATTTGTTCTTAGGAGGATAACTTCCTTAAACGTTACACCTCTAACCATAAAATTTTATTTTCCATCTAGCCTGGCTATTATTATAAACCTTGGATACTAGCTCTCACCTATTATTGGAATCACAAAGTATTAGTAGTAAGATATATAATAATATCTTCCAAAGGCATATTAAAATCATATGCTATGTCAATTTTGAACCATCGATTGATCTACTTATGAATTATCATATATGATCCTTATATCTTAGATTGTATGTATTTGAATAGAGACCATAATTTCTTCTGAGTTGTCATAAAAATCTACCTATTGTATTGGCTTGTTTAATAGTCTCCTCTTGAAGCATTAGACATATATCTGTTGGATGGATCATCTCTAGATAAATCAGATAAGCTTTCATTATCTACATATACTCATAGTTATTTGATAAACAAGAGAGCTTAAATTTGGAATTTATTGATAAAGGGTAAAATAATTACCTTATTGACACACTTAAATGCAAGTCTAGTGTTGAATTATTGAGAATTGATTGCCTTGTTGGTGATCAAGTTCCTAGCATTTTCTGAAATCTTATGCAGTAATACTCCTTTATTGGTGGCATCAATTATCACCCCATTGGGCTTCGTACTTGTGCATACCATGTGGGACTCCATCAAATGCTTATGTGAATTTTTAGTTACATGAGCATGAAAAGAATAGAAAGAGATTTATCAATCCATATTTTAATTTGAAAGGGGTATTGGTCTCTAAGGTAAGAAAGGTGATGTAGAGGGATTATTGATTTTAATCGAGAGCAACAAACTCCTTCAAAGTCCTATAGTTAAACAAGTCATCTTCTTTTCTAATTTCAATTCTTTATCAAATAATATATGAGTTGAATTAGCCTCTTATGCTCGTTTTTTAGCCTCCATCTTTAGCTTAAACCAAGTTATTCCAATCTTTAGATTATATTGGAAATCAACTTGATTAATATACCTAGTAACAAATATGAATGGTTTAGAAAGCAAAGAGTAGTAACAAATAAGAAAATATTAAATTAAATTATAAAAATAACTAGAAAAACTCCTTGATGCTAAAAGTTGATGTGTTTTCTGATGCACCTAAAAGAAATAAAACTTTCTCTTAAGAACTGAAATTAAATCAATTTCAATTAAAATCTTAAAAATTTTATGATGCAAAAGAATATCAAAGGGACCAAAATATATGTTGTTACCGTATTTAATTCTATTTTAAATATAGAAACTATTATTGAATAAAAATGATTAATTTTTGTTTTTTTTCCAAGTTAAGTACATTATCATTACTAATATTCCACTAAAAAATGGTTTATGATGTATATGGATAATTTAGACAAATATAAATCATAATAATGATCAAATAATGACACCCTAACTTTTTTTTCTCTTATTTACATGAATTGAGGAGAATTGCCAAGTTAATGTGTAATCTTGATCCTTAAGATGTCACCAACTGTTTCGAATCCTATCTTTTTGAATAAGAATTGTCACTCTCAATCTTGATCTAGGATTGGCACTTGAGACCTAAATCTTAGTAGAGTGGCAGTCTAAGAGCTTCCAAGTTGTTACCGTATTACATCTTAACAATTCAGCAATCATAATACGGATCAGCTACCTGCCAGCCCTTATAACTGATCCAAACAAAAAGCTTGAAAAGTGATTGAACTATATATTTATATGGTGATACAAAGCTGGTATAGTATGCAATATCGTTGATTTGAGTGTCCAGCATAAATTAAAACTGGTAAAGCTTATGTTTCAACATTATCCGTTTCCTATTCTACTTCCTATAGTTTCATCTCAAAATGACTAGCAATTGATGACGTCATGTACGTGGAACAACTTGCAGGAGAATAAATTTGTGTTAAGCAAGTTGGATTCGTTGTTCTCAACCAAAAATATTGTCTGCCGTTATATGTTAAACAGTTGGTGTGTAACTATCCATGTGTGGGTCTTAGGACTTGAGCTATTCCCTATCTCGTAGTTAGTGAAATTTTATCAGTAAATAGCCGCAAACCCTAATTCTAAGACAATTTAACCTTACAATTGCAACTCTTTTGGTTTATAAATTAGATAATAATCTAAAGTGGCGTTTGGTTGGGAACTCTGCCGCAAATTTTCTAGCACCGGAAGAAAATGACATAACACCCACCAGGCCCCCATCCCCACCTTCAAGTACAACTATATACCTTTTGTGAGTGTATAACAAGTATCAATCAGAGGCCTCCATTAGCTTCTAAAGCTTTCTCTTATTTCCGTCACTCTCTGCGTTTCCCTTTTCTTTGTTTTTTTTTTAATCCTCATCAAAGGATAACAATGAAGAAGGTAAATTTGATACTAAGGAAGTGTAAGAGCTTGTCAAGGCAACTGGGTAGATCTTCATCGTATAGCAGTTTGAGGTCCATGTCTACCAGAGAAAACCTATGGCTGGAGAAGCCAGATCAGTATGAAAATTACGAGACAATATTTGTGGGCAGCACAAGAAAAAGGTACGTGATCAGCTCCAAGTATTTGAGCCATCCACTGGTGAATGCTCTTATTGAGAAGACATCTTCGAAGCAAAAGTTAGGATCAGAGGAGGTTTTGGTTGTGAAATGTGAGGTAGTTCTTTTTGATCATCTCTTGTGGATGCTTGAGAATGCAGACCCAAATCTTAGCTTGGGTTCAATGGAGGAATTAGCTGATCTCTACGCCTTTTGATTGATAAAATGCCGCACACCAAGTTGCATTCTCAGAAGTAAAGAAGGTCGATGGGATGCTTGTTTAAGGATTTGAATCAGTATTATGCATGTCATCTCAAAAGTGATTCCGGCATGGTGATCGCAGTATGGCTCATAATCGATTAACTGATGTATAATATATATGATTCTTTTTTTTTTTATCTGTTTTTTTCTCAACTTAATTGTTAGGTTTACTCAAGTACATGATGATCCTTTACTATGTTATTTCATGATTCTTCGTCGTTTTTACATTCTAATGAACATCCCCAAGGGTCCATTTTTTATTGGAAAAGTAAAATGTTACATTTTATAAATGTTTTAATCTTTACATGAGTTATTTGATACTGTGTTTATTTATAATTTCGTAAACGATAGATTTTCTTAGAGCCAACTAACTAGTTATCCCTGATCATATATTGGCTGAAAAATGAATCTACTAATGCAATCTTAGTTCAATCCAATTTACAATTATTAGCCAAATCTATCTTTAAGCTGATTGAATTTGCGTTTTAAAATTTAAAAGTTATTAATTTTAAGCTAGGGTGCTTCCTAACATCTTTAGCATGTTAAAGTAAACCTTTTGATAAAATGTTTGTTGGCCTCTCCTCCCTTTGGTTCCTTGTCAATCTCTATAGCTCTTCTTCATCCTAGACCCCCTCTCTTCCATTTATTTTCGCTTGGATCCTATTGTTTTAGCTTCTTCATTCATCCTGACTTTCTTTTGGAACATCACCACACTCGCTTCTGTTCCTTGCTTGCTGGCAAGGGCTTTCTATCTTTGATTAGCTTCCCACCCATTTTTGTTACCATTTTTGGTAACAACTTTTCGAAACTTTATGTAACTTAGTTTTTCTTTCCTTGTATGGCATCGACTACCATTTAGACTAGCCTCAAACATAGCTTCATATAAATCTTTCCCTTCTGCCCTTTAAATCTCCTCCTATAAGATTGTACCTAATTTGGCTCTTGCCTTAGAAATAGGTGACAACTCCAAAGCCAAGCCCCCTCCTAGTTCCTAGTGGTTAGTTATTAGAGATAAATTCTCGTTGGAGCTTCACTTCAACCTTCCCACTTTAAAAAGATGGCTTATTGATAGTTTCTCCGTCATTAGAAATACTAAAAAAGGAGCTAATGCATGGTCTTCATCCATAGTGGGTTTCTGAGAAATGACTAGCTTTTCCAGTGGTGAAGTCACCTTTTCCTCTTTAGTTCAACAATAAAGGAGCTACAAATGAGATCATTGAGCTAGGCCTAAGGCATGTTAACAACAATCTTATTTTCCTATAAATGTGGAAGACGAAGATTAAAATGAAGGAGATTCAACACAAACATGTTCCTATTTGGATAAACTTTCTTCAAATTCCTTTAGAAGATCAATTTAGAAACAACTTGAGCCTTCTTGTTAGCTTGATCAGTAAACCTATTTGTATGGATAAAGCTACTTCAAAAAAGAAATGTGTAAGCTAGAATCCATATCAATGTGAATCCAACTAATCAACTTCTAAATGAAATCTCTCTACCTAGGATTGTGAAGATGATAAATTGGAGGAAGATACTATTATGGTCTTCTCCCATTAGAAATATTATTCTACATTGGATGTGTAACATACCACTCCTATAGAGCATATGCCCGACATACCAAAGGATATTTAGGAACATACTCTACAAGTGGGCATTTTAGGATGATCACATTTTCAAATTTTTATGGATTCAAATATCAAATCACTATATATTATAATCATTTCAAATCAAAAGCATTTCAAATCTTCATTTTGAATCATATTCAATCACAATCATTTTGTCCCATTTCACAAACATATACAGTGTAGAATGTCATTTCATTTCTAAAATTCACATGTACATTATACAGCAGTTGAGAGATACAATTTTTGATCAATATAACTAAGACATTTGCAGATACAACTGATCCCGACATTGACATCTGTCCAAATGCAAAAGCTACTTCAACTAGACTAGCTAGATCTTGAAAATCAACGTTGCAATTTTGATGAATTTTACGAACTCAGTTTGTGAACCATCATCGATATGGTCAATCAAAATATAACATAAACATTACGAGTATATAACATAGTTCAATCAATATATCATATAATTCAAAATCAAATCTCACATATCACATCATTCAAAATTGAGTACCTGATCATATGTCAACAAGCCCATTATGAATACAAACATTTCATATAATCATTTCAGAATAATCCAATCATTAATTTCAATCATTCATATCATCAACATATACACAAACATTGCATATCATTATATCAACTTAATTTAGTCATTCTTTTCAATCATTCACATGATAGATGTAATGATATAAATATGTAAATGCTTATAAGAATCCACTTTCAATTTTATTTTGTTATGACTAAGGGCTTATTTACTGTCTCGTATCCATTGTGGATACCATGCTCATTTCATATATTATCTCTTACCCATTGTGGATACTAGGTTCATTAATCGTTGAGTCTGTGGCTCTTTGTGAACATTTCCTGAGCTTTAAGCTTTTTTTCACGTTGGTCACTCAGGTCACAACTCCTTTATCTGATATTATGCACATTCATGTGATGGAATGTATCATTTCACATAATATGCTATCAATAACTTTCATTCAGTGTGCACAGTTATTTAGCATATTCATTAGATTTGAGTTCAGCATTCAACATACAGTTAAGAACACCTTTTCCATATTCACATGCATTTAGAAAGCACTTCCAATACTGTAATATCCTGGTCCCCCTACGAAGGATTAGACCCTTAAAAATTTGGTGCACATGGGATTAGAGGCTTTGAAGAGGGTGTGAGAGAATTGTGTGTCCGTCAAACGGACATGGGAGTCAGTTTAACGGACAGCTTCGGGTGAATTGGAACACTTTGGATGACTCATGTCCGTTTAACGGACATGCAGGTCCGTTTAACGGACCTTCTCAAGAAAAATGGGATACTTTGGTCGATTCATGTCCGTTTAACGGACCTTCTCGAATGAATTTGGATTGCTTGGCCAGTCTATATCCATTTAACGGACATACAAGTCCGTTTAACGGACATCCACGGGGCAACTTTAGTAAATCATATTTATGATCGTTTTAAATTTGGTACTTATGGTCTTAAGTGAGATTTTGATAAAAATGCATCATATTTGGATAGACATTGATGAATTGGATTTTTACAAACATTAAAATCATTGATCATGCACTCAATTGACATTTTCCGGATATAATTGGTAATAAATGGGATTGCTTTGAGAATTGTGAGTTAGGGTTATTGCAAATGGCTTTGGAAAGTGAAATTGTTAATTTTGGATTTTTGGAGAATTTTAGGAAATTTTCCTAAAATTTTTGGAGATAATTCCTGGACTAGAAAAAATACCAAGCGACAGATCAACTGATAAGCGGTAGTAGAATTTCTTGTCCAATATTGGAATTTTGGATGCATGATTTTAGGAATTATGGACAAGTGTTATTTATTGGGAATTAGGTTTGAAATTGATGAAATTGATGAGTTTATGAGGAAATGACAAGTGGATGCTTAGGGTTTTGCCAAGTGGAAAGTTATTAGCCTAGTATTTAAAATATCTAAGTTTCATTAAAGCCTCCTCTACCCTCTCTCACGACACTCTCATTTTGGAGGACCATTTGGTGTCTTATTTTTGCTCTCTTCTCTTCATTTTCGTGACCTCCCATCCCTCTCTTCATCTCCTTCATGCTTTGGTGTTTTGGTGCTTGGAAACCTTGCTCCATCTTCTACTTTTACTCCCATCTTGTTGTCCCTTCAAGTTGAGCTAAGAAAAACCTAGCTTAACCTCCTAGAAGA
>JANZLX010000005.1:25515077-25529408 GCA_025531955.1 Erythroxylum orinocense
CCTCTTCTTTCCTTCTAATTCATTAATTTCTAACATACTCTTTAACCCATTCTTCCAAAATTACCCCTCCTTCACTTAGGCTTTCCAAGTTTGCCCTTATTTATCTTATATGTCTCTACTCCTCCATTTAACAAACCTAATACTACTTAATCTAACTTAATCCTAACCCTTCATTCTAATTTCAATTTCTACTTTCAATAACCCATTCTACCTTGCTAAGTTAAAGACTCAGCTAAAAATAATAATAAAACAATTAAAGCAAAGTAAAGAATAAATAAATAAATAAATAATTCGGGGCCCAACACTTCTAGAATAAGTTACTAGCTGTAACTCACTCTTACCGTCGCTGTTAACTCTTACGATCATTTTATTTGGGTTGTGACGTGTCAAACGGCTAATCACATAACATAACCAAACTTCGTCTTACTTCTATCGTCTTAAAACTTCAGCTTACTGATAACGTCTTAAAACTTCGTCTTACTTCGATCAACTTGCAACTTCATCTTACTTTTATCATAAAATGCTTTAAAAACTAAAACATCGCCACTTATAAAGATTATAACTTTTTACTCAGATGTCCAAATTTTTCATACTATATACCATCTACAACTCCCAAGAAGGCATCTTTACCAACATCTATCTAGATTACGCTTTTGTTAAGGGTTTTGCAAAGGTCGATGTCAACGCATATCAAGAGTTCTCTAGAATAAGTTACCAGCTGTAACTCAATCTAAATGGAACCTGGAATACTAGACATGTTACTCTCAACAAAGGAATGCAACTAGAAGGATCTAAAAATCAATGTTCGCGAGAATGGATTCCTCGTCAAGTAAGGAGGGTGTGGACATACTTGCGCGAATTCGGGTAACGGCTACGTGTCAGACGGCTAATCACATAACATAACCAAACTTTGTCTTACTTCGATCGTCTTAAAACTTCACCTTACTTCTATCGTCTTAAAACTTCGTCTTACTTATATCGTCTTAAAACTTCGTCTTACTTTTATCCTCTTAAAACTTCGTCTCACTTTTATCGTGAAATGTTTTATCGTCTCAAAACTTTGTCTTACTTCTATTGTCTTAAAACTTCGTATTTTTGACACTCAGTGAACATTTTCCACATCACTACCAATCTTGTTTCTATTATTATTAAAGAAATATGATAATTATTAATAAAAACATTACACAGAAAAACTTTGGCGTTTTACAAATTACAGGGTAATTATGGTTACAATTCTAATTAAAAATCAATGCGAACTCATTCAATTGAAGTCCATCATGCTGAACTCGATTACTACGTCTAAGATTGTTGCATCGGCTCCCATCAACTACCAGATTGACTCCAGCAAAGATGCTGATGAACTCCTCCAACTGCTCACCATTCAGTTGATGTATATCAGTCACCTTCAGGCAAAATTCCACTTACACCATTGCTAAAGACTGCGATTTGATTGTTAGTATTGTAAAGAGATGACGATGTGGTATCTTTCATCTTTCCTTGCGGCAAAGCTACAATTACTATGAACAATGGTGTAAGAGGAATTTTCCCCGAAGGCTTATTGGTCAGCCCATGCTCCATTTGGTTTTGTATTTGGTAAAGGACTCAATGCACAAATTTCTTTCTAAAAGGGTGAAGTCGGTTACTAGGATTGAGAGTGTAAGTAAGAAAAACATTTGATATCGAAACATGGTAATGAAAGGGTTTTTTTCATCTTACTTCGATCGTCTTGCAACTTCGTCTTACTTTTATCATAAAATGTTTTAAAAACTAGAACATCGCCACTTATAAAGATTATAACTTTTTACTCAGATGTCCAAAATTTTCATACTATATACTATCTACAACTCCTAAGAACGCATCTTTACCAACATCTATCCAGATTACGCTTTTGTTGAGGGTTTTGCAAAGGTCGATGTCAACGCATATCAAGGGTGCTCTAGAATAAGTTACTAGTTGTAACTCAATCTAAATGGAATATGGAATACTAGACATGCTACTCTCAACGAAGGAATGCAACTAGAAGGATCCGACCATCAATGTTCGCGAGAATGGATTCCTTGTCAAGTAAGTTTGGAAGGTGTGGACACACTTGCGCGAATTCGGATAACAGCTACGTGTCAGAAGGCTAATCACATAACATAACCAAACTCCGTCTTACTTCGATCGTCTTAAAACTTCGTCTTACTTCTATCGTCTTAAAACTTCATCTTACTTATATCGTCTTAAAACTTTATCTTACTTCTATCGTTTTAAAACTTCGCCTTACTTTTATCGTGAAGCGTTTTATCGTCTCAAAACTTTGTCTTACTTTTATTGTCTTAAAACTTCGTATTTTTGACACTTAGTGAACATTTTTCACATAACTACCAATCTTGTTTCTATTATTATTAAAGAAACAAGATAATTATTAATAAAAAAATTACACGGAAAAACTTTGACGTTTTACAAATTACAGGACAATTATGGTTACAATTTTAATTAAAAATCATTGCAAACTCATTCAATTGAAGTCCGTCACGCTGAACTCGATTACTACCTCTAAGATTGTTGTATCGGATCCCACCAACTATCAGATCGAATCCACCAAAGATGCTCATGAACTCCTCCAACAGCTCAGCATTCAGTTGCTGTATATCAATCACCTTCAGGGAAATTCCACTTACACCATTGTTAAAGACTACAATTTGATTGTTGGTATTGCAAAGAGATGACGTCGTGGTACTAAATCTTTCATCTTTCCTTGCGGCAAAGCTACAATTACTATGAAGAATGTTGGTTGAGTTTAGATGATCAAATCGCAATCTTTAACAATGGTGTAAGAGGAATTTTTCCCGAAGGCTTATTGGTCAACCCATGAGATTGAACCCAAGTTTGCTATATTATTTATTGACATTTTCATGGTTTTTGTTATACTTTTCGGCTCCTTTTGTTTGATATTGTGCTTAATTTCATCCAAGAGTACTTGTTTTGAATTAATGTGATTTGAGGGTCAAATTGTCATAATTAATTAACAATTGCATTTCCTTAAATTGTAGGACAATTGATATTACAAATTATTACTTTTCATTGCAGGTCTAAAGGAGAGTAGAGCCAACTCAAGAAGAGTATAACCAAAGTGGAACAAAGAAATGGAAGTCATGAGATGACTTGCCGTGGCGAAGTCAGTGATTCGCCGTGACAAGAATTAATTACCCCGCCGTAGCGCGCCATGAAAGAAAAGCTCGCTGCGGCATGAATCAATTATCTCATCGCGATGAGTGATCAGAAGGACACGCCGTGACGCAAATCCCTCTCGTCGCCGGGGCGAACAGTCGAGGACCCGAACTAAAAGTGAAAATTTCTCATACTGTGCGTACCTGACCTAGCAACCCAATTTGAGAAGAAACCTAGTTTTGGACAAGTGGAGAGTCTCGACATATATATACATCAATATTCTATCGGTTAAGGAGAGATCATTCATTCGGAAATAGAGATACACAGAGGGGAGAACACAACACATTCGGAGAGTTACTACCATCTGATACTTCAACACCGCCATTCTCCACCTTCGGCCATCATTCACCACCGCCGATCACTTCCTAGTTAACTCATCCACCAGTCTCTACAACAATGGGTGACATCGAAACTTCAACAGTGACGAGGATCTTCGGAGTCATGCACGGCTAAGGCTTTCAATCTCTTGAAAATGTAGCAATGACTTGAGTTCACCGGGCTTCAAAGGGGAGTAATCCAATATTGTCAAAATTTAATTATATTATTGTAAAACTCTGAGTTAGGGTTTATAGTAGTGTGATTAGATTAGCTTGGTTATATTTTAATCAAGTGTTGAACAATGTTCTGTGTTATGGATATGGTTATATGTAGAATTTTGAAGCTTAATATATGAGGTCTCATATATGTCTTTCGGTGATTGTGTTAATCCTCATTATCTGCCTAGTTGTGTTTGATATCGATGATTATGCTTGATCCAAATGACCACTTGCATTAACCTGTTCATTTCACACACTAGGATGCTTTTAACAAGGTTTTAAGGAATGGAGTTCATTTATTAAAACCTTGGACTCAAAGAGTCCTTTAAGGTTGATTAATTGAAAACGTAGCGAATTACACTCCCCGAAAATTTGTTTTGAACCGTGATAGCCTAAGCTTGTTTTCAAGAGGACTTTATCTCATTTGAACATTGTTTGAACTTTTAAATTTCATTTTCCCAAAAATCCAAAAATATTTTTTTACACATTCTTTTTTAATTTTAGTTTAAGTTCCTCAATTTTGGTCAACGATCCAAAACCCCTTTTATCAACTTAAATTGCAATTTTTGATAATCAGGCTAGCTTAAACCTTTTTCGTTCGGTTCCAACTAAGTGAGACGGCCTGAGGTTGCGCACTATATTGCAATCCTTGGAATTAATTATTTTTTATTCGGTTTCCAAGGGATTGATCTTTAGATCGAGACGAAGAGCTGATCACCATGCAACAATCTTACAGGTAGCAATCGAGTTCAGCGTGATGCTTTTGTCTCCACGCTTTGTCTGATTTTTGCTTCTCCGCTTCGTCTTACTTTTGCGAACATCAATTTAAAATGAATTTAGTGATCCTTATCCGAAGAAACCACTCGGAAATGAACCGCCATCCCCTTGATGTCATTTCCAAGTCACATTAAATTTCATTCATAAATTGTGTAATCCTTCTTGGAGTAAACGAATTGGAGAGAGGTACGATTTTCGGTCGTTCGATATTTCTTCTTGCTGTTTCATTCCGTATCTTTACTTTACAAATTATATACCTTACAGATCTACTTCTATTTAACCTATTTAATGTAGCAGTCATCATTTAATAATTAATACAACACAATTTATTCTTGAAAACCCAACATTCAGATGTCTTCCTCTTGTCTACATATGAAAACTTTTTTTTTACGTTTCTCTAGCAAAATCACTTCTATTTTACCTTATCATCTTGGAATTTTGCCCCTCATTTAATGCAGCGCAATGATCCATTTTAGCCTCGATTATTCAAAAGTTGCTAATAAGTCACATCGAAATTTCTTTCCTAGCAGACGGTCCGCTAACCCCTCTGTATTGAAACTTCTAAACTTTTCTCCTCTGACTTCAAGCAAACATTTTCTCCCTCTAAACTCAACTTCTCTCAACTGTCCTCTTCTTTTGCCTTCTTCTTGTTTAACCTAAATACATCAGATCCTCCATTCTAGAAAGATAAAAACAATAAAAGTTACGTCTTCTATTTCAACAAACAAACAACAACCGTTTATATTAGTGAGCCATTCTTTTCTTCATAACATTTTTCCAATGTTTTATATTTATTATTTCAATAAAATCGTTTCTTTATCTCCTGCTTATTACATTTTTTCCTCGTCTTATCATGCTGACTACATTTGTACTCCTTTTTTTAAAGGTTCCGTCTTTATTCTCCGATGCATTCTTCCACTGCTGAGGTATGATCATAATTATTTTTCTCAATTGTTCTTGACTCATTCTAGTTTTTACCGTATATATGTATTAGAACAAAAAATCTTAACTGGTCAATAAAGTTACACAAAAGATATTTGAAGAATGTCATAAAAGATACATACGATTTTCCCATTTTTTTATATTTATAGCATCAAAAAATTTATTTCTTTATCTCCTGCTCATTACATTTATCTACACTCCACTTTTTTAAGGTTCCCTTCTCGTTCTCTGGTGCATTCTTCCACTGCTAAGGTATGATCATATTTATTTTTTCTCTATTCCTCCTGACTCGCATGACATATTTTTGAATATCTTAAACCAAATCAAACAATATAGAACTGTCGTCAATAAAGTTATGAAATAATTTTGTCATTTATACACTGATTTGTTTATTTTAATTGCAGATATGAATTCTAGCTATTTCGAATACAAAAGATATTTGAAAAATGCCATGAAAAAGACATACGATCGTCAAAATGAGCTACATGAATTACTTATTAGATATCATACACGAAATAAAAAAGCATATAATAGTTCACTTGCTCATTGCTATATCGAGATGTTTGAAACTGCTCAAATGATAGATACCGCCAACAATCTAAAACGGGTAGCTATCCAGATAAGAAAATTGTATAAGAGACAAATTAAAAAGCTATCTTTAAAATTTTATGTAATTAAAAAAAATTTTGTTTCCTATTTCAATTTCAATTAAATGCACCGGACATTTTTACTGCGCATTTGCATTTGCATTTGCATTTGCGCAGGATTACTTTGCGCTAGTAAGAGAATAAGGAGAAAAAGTAAGTTCAACAACAAAGGGCAGAAGGAGCAAGGAACAATTTTTCCCAGCGAGAAATTCATGAAATGTATACCCTCGTCCTCGCAGGCGCTCAGCGTGACAGTTGCAGGGATTCAGCTGAGAATTGTTAACTGTTCTCAAAGATAAAAACTTCACCTTAACGCCGTCATATTAGTCACCACCACAACAAGAACAGGACTAATAACAAGTTAAAGAAAATGAAATAAGAAATAAAAGCGAAAATTTCTCTAACACCTTCCCTAGGGAAAGAAGCTGAAGTGACTTTACCATATATCGTAATTAGAGAGATCAAATTGTACAATTGAACCAAGAATCTCCAACTCTCCGTCAAAACACCGTCAACTCAATTCCTTTTTTCCCATTCTTCAAGCAGAAGACCCTGAAACTTTTGGTGAACTCACAGGGAAGAGCGGCAACAACTGTGGCGCTGAATCTCTTGGAGTAGATATGGGAGATGGATGCAAGTAAAACCCTTTCTCTGCAATTACTCTCTCCTCTTCTGATGATGAGTTCCCTAAAGATGGCGAATTCCTGTTAAAAGGGTCTTCACTTAATGGAGTTACAGGGCTAAGAGTCAACTTGGGGAAGTCAAGCAAGCTTGGAGACAAGATCTCGGGCTTGTTTCTGGGAGAAAATCCTGTAACTGCGTTGTTATTGCTGGCAAAACTAGGCAACAAAGTGTTGATCATCAGGCTGTTTTTGAGATTGCTGTTTCTTCTCTCATAAAGCTTGAAGCTTTGTTGTTTCTTTGGAATTGTTTTCGTGGGAGGGATTGCGAAATTTCTTGATGATAGTTGTGCTGAGGGTTGCGTTGGATCTTGGGTCGTTGTTCTTGGGGAAGCTTGTTTTGCTGTTTGAGTTGAGCCAGTGAGCATTTGGACAACTTGCTTGAAAGTTGAAGTGTCTGCCTGAACAAAGGTTGTAGGGTTAGGGTTAGTGTGAGATCTGGAGATGGGAATTGGAGTAAGCGGTGGGGTGTGAATTTGGACGCAATTGTTGCTTCCACTTCCATGAGGAGAGTTTAATGGAGATGGGTATCTGCTGTCTTGACCTGCTGTTAGGTTTTCCATAGATGTGTCTAATTCAGCTCTGCACATCCACCACCAGAAACAAGAGAAAATCTAGGTGTGGAAATGGCTATGTGGTGGAGAGACGGTAGAGTGAAAAACAAGGCTTCTTGAGAGGCAGCCTTTAAAGCGCTTTTGCTTATTCAATTTTTGGAGGTTAAAGACTTTTAAAAGGGCTTTTACTCAACATATATTTGTGGGCGATAGATTGACTATCAATTTCTATACCTATTTTTGGCAGGGGTTGTTTAGGCAGAAATTGCTCAACTGTTCTGGGATTGCAAAGATTAGATTAGAAGGGTGTCGTTTGTATTTGGAATTTCTGGGCAAAAGCATCTGTAGCACGAGCAGGTAAAAGTCCCATGAGAATCAAATATGTGCATATATTTATATAGAGATATGACTAAGTGTCATTGACTTGGAGCCCTGCCTGCCTGCAAGGATAGGATCATAGGAGTGTTGTGTGATGGGATGGGATGTCAGACGATGGCAAGAAACAATAATGAATCCAAGGCGCGTCTGCATCACTCTTCATTCCATTCAGCCACTGAGCTAGCAGAGATTGGTTTCTTTGCCACTAGTCTCATCCAATCATCAAGAGAGAAAGGACAAAAAAAGAGGATTGAAGTAGACATATTTGTCCTTAAGTTTATGACTCGCGAGATTTAAAATTGAAGTTGTTAAATTAAACAAAATCTTCTCTTCTTCAATTATGGCTTCTTTTTTTCTCCCAGTAGGTGTTTTGCATCCAGATCCAGTGCAGTCATTCTTACCATAACATTTGAGCAGCCATGTTTTTCTGAAACACTTAACGATTCCTTTTTTATAATATTGATGGCTTCTGCAATTTGTGGGAAATTGAAAAGTTATATTTAAATAATTAAAAATTGCATCGCATCGCATGACTCAAAAATTACATCAATCTACCATCAGTTCACATTTGATTTTCAACCACATGATACAACTTTTTTAACTGTCGTACAATTTTGTAGTTATTAAATGCAATATTTCAGTCATCTGAGTTACCTTATAATCTGTTTAGTCATAAGTTGCAACTTCACATCAATTTCAGTCATGTAACACAACTTTTCAGTTATTAGAGTCATCTTCATAAATTCTAAGAATAATTTCATAGACCTTGTTTACAAATTAAGTGACTATTACCCAACCTAAAGCCTAATTTTGCCAATTTTTTCTTGCTGCAAAGTTGGCTAGGATTTCATTATACAGCCTCCAACATGTTTTATTCGCAGGTAAGAAGAGTAATCTAAATTGAAAGGCAAAAAGAAGCAAGTCAAGCCATAATTGGAAAAAAAGAAAAAGCAACAGAGTTGAAACATTGTAACAACCGTTTTGGATTTTTTTTTCTCATTAACAATTTCGTGACATTGTTGTGCCTTAAATCAGACTATGGTGACATAATTCTTATATCCCATTATAAAAAGAAAACTAATCTAGTTAAGAAACAAGAAAACATATACATATATATTTTGTACTTTTGGCCAATGACCAGTTAAAGTCTCTCTCTCAGCTAATTAATATATAAACACACGAGTTGAGTGAAAGACTATAGTTAATTTAGTAAATTATAAAGATGTTGATAACAAAAGAGAGGTTGGAGGTTGGAGGTTGGAGGTTGGGAGTAAGTACAGTCTTAAGAGAAGAAATTTTAAAGAGTTTACTATGTGATATTCACCATATTGGTGGCATATAAGCTATATGATTAAGTGAGAATGACTTATTGACTTTTTGGTTAGATTATATAGATGGCATTTCAAGAGCAAACCCTAGTGCACAACTCTTCCCACTTTGTGGGGCTCGAGGAGAGAGTTATCACTTATACACAGTCTTCCCTTTGCATTCTGCAAAGAGACTGTTTTCATAACTTGAACTTATAACCTTTTGGCCAGGAAAAGGTAACCCTACCAGTTGCTTTAAGGCTTGTCCTTATAGATGGCATTCAATGTAGAAAAATTAATGTCTATGAACAAATGCTCTTTTCTTTCTTGTTTGATAGGTAGGACATATAACTTGTCATGTTATAGTTGCAACTGTAAGTTAAGTTGAGAGATAGGACATTTAGCTTGTATATCTCTCTATTCCTCTTTTGACGTTTAATTTAATCAAGTTCCAAGCATTGCCAAATTCTTTCATTGGAGTTCCTATAGAGCCTAGAAACTAAGAATGGTCTTAAATGAAATGAACAGTAAGTGCAGCTCTTCTCCCATAATGTAAGTTACATAATATAACACAATCCCCTTTTTTTTTAATCTTTTCTTTACCTTATTAAGACTAATTTAATCAAATTAAATTATACCATAGGAATTCTCAAATCTCACGGCAGCAAATCATGTATGAATTCAAAACTAATCATGTTAATTCTCAATTTCTATATCATTATTTAACTTTATTTCTTCAACATATTTACTGTATTCCATTGACACGATCCGCCTTTTTAGACCGTATTGGCACTAGGGAATGGGTGGGCTTAATGTTACCAAAACTCGTAGTAAGCCTAACTTTTCTATATTCTACTAAAAATCCAGCATGACCCATTCATTTGTCTAATAAATCCTTATACCTGCTTAATAGGTTGTAAGAAGTAAGGATTCAAATATACAATTCTCACATACATTATCTACTTATCATTTGTCAATCTATAATTATCTCATATCATCAACTGACACCATTCTCAATATCATAGCATATCCATACATGATTTATATACATACGATTATGATAAACCATGGAGCAGCTATAAGCATTTACAATTTACATTATGCCAAAAATATTACTTGTCCTATTATCCAAGCGAGTCTCAAAAGGCTTGGATTTCTCTCTCGTATGATCTGCTAATCTCCTGAAATGATGATAGTGAGAGGTGAGTCTACAACGCAACACAGTGAGATATAAACAAGCTACCATGCTTGTGAGGCTAGGTAACACAAGGCTAGCTTCACAAGAATGGTATATGGCATTCTAAACAATAATATATGGCATCAATGGATAACCTGGTAGTAATATCAAATACGGAAATCACATGAATATCAATAATAAAGCTCAATATGAATCGTTCAAAAACATGAATCTGGTTTATAAATTCTTTTCTGGGTTTTGGTTTCTGTTTTGAGTTTTGGGTTCTTTATGAATTCTAGTTTCTTTCTAAATTCTAGGTTCTACAAGATTCCTAATTTTGAGCTTTCTCATTTCTAAGTTCTGATTTTCTGAATTTCTTAGGAAGAGATAAAGGCATGTTATTACGACATATCTCCCCTTTTCTGATTCTAGACAAGGTTGGCCTAACCTTGCCCCTAAAGGCCTGCCCTCTTCAGGTAGGATCTGGATCTAACCTATCACCGGTGGGTTTCTAATGTGCACATAGTTTGATAATATACCCTATCAGTTGGGTATCTTGTGAACTCATCAATCATGGCTAACAAGAAAAATGTGATTCATCAAAGAATCGCAATTTATAGGTTTAACGTAACAAAGGGACCAGAAGATGCAAAGAATCTAAATATCATCCATCTGGTCAATCTCACATACAACATGCTATACTCAACTACATGGAGTCAAATATCAAATGAGTCATACAAGTTCGAGAATAATTCAACAAGCAGCAAGATAAAAGAAAAGGATTACTACACAAGTATAGTAGCATGATTATACTCACCTCAACTACTTTAGGGTTTTGATCTCTTTTCTAATTTTCTAAAACTTGAGGGGTACTAGGTATGACTTCTAGTTCTATTCCTTGTTTACTTTCACAAGCTATTGGGTAACATGCATAACAATTACATATACTCGTATTAGTCATTCTCATATAAACCTCATTTTTTAACACATATCATTAAAAATTTCTATTTTATTCACTAAGTCATCTGCATATGTCCCATTCGTGAAGGCATAACTTTTTATACATAGGCCCAATGTTTTTCAAACTTTCCAGTCCTCTATTTAACACATAAAGTCACGATTTTTCTTTTATGACAATGTTCTAATTCGGTCATTAAGGAAATCCAAATCTCCCATTTACAATCAGTCGTAATATTCAGTCATAAGTTGGACCCTTCTTGTCTCAAATCCTTATAACTTATTGATTTCTCATCCAAATAAGGTGATTCAAAACTTCATTTTCAATAGACTCATATGGATATCGCATATCCAAAGACGGCTAAAAATGATGTAAATTTGGATTTATTGTGATTTTTATAAGGCTGTCTTGTTTCTGTTCTCTTCTGTGTCACTAAGGTTAGCAACACCCTTCACTTATTCAGCCATATCTCACAGAATACTCATCAAATTAAGATTTCTTTATACAACACTCAGATGACACATTTTTGAGCATTTCGTAAAAGGAACTCATCGTCTAATTCTAACTCTAAAGTCCTCAAACAATTAACTTTCATTTCTCGTTTCAATCCCGTTGGTATTCTGAACCAGTTTCAATTTGGGACCTCTTTCATTTGTTTGGCTTACCCTAAAACTGTGAAAAATTTTAGGGAGATAGTAGACATCTGTATCTACAACTTCTATATTTTGAGTTTCTCCAGATTCACACGTTAAACAACTTAAAAAAAATGTACAAAGAGGAACTACGAATCTATCTCCATTGACAACTTGAACTTCAAAACCCTAGGTTTTGATTTAGCCCCCCAATTCACCATAAAAAATGAAATTTCTTCATGTTAATGAGTCATTAGACATCAAAGAACAAGAACCCATCATCAAAAGCATCAAACCCATACATTCCATCAAATGGGTTTCACAAGAAAAGAGAAAAACTAAGCTTAAATCTATGGAACTAAGTGTCGGGATTGAGACTTACCTTTTTGTACTACCCGAAAGGCTTGACTCTCCTTCCCATCCTTGGTTGAAAAGCTTGAGAGGGGACTTCCATGGAAGTTTTCGTGGGTTAGAGAGAAGGAAGAAGACTGTTTTGTCTTCTTTCTAACCAGCTTCTTATATAAGCCTCATTGCCACTTATTTACAAAAATACCACTGTTGTACTGATTCTTAAACATCTGCTTGTACAATTTCCTGTGACCACCGAAAAAGTGTCATACATCATTAATTTGATGTCACCAAAAATTATTATTCACTGTCTTGATTTTAATGACATTATTCTCAAATACCAATTTATTTCGGTGTATCGAGTAACTAGATAGCGGGTGTTACATCCATCAATTACCAATTTAAAGATGAAGATAGTGAGTTCCTTAATAGTCCTTTCTCAACTCTAGACATTAGGAGAGTAGTCTTCCAGTTAGATGCGTCTAAGGCTCTAGGACTAAGTGGCTTCAATGGAAACTTCTTTCATAAAACTTGGTCACTTATCAAAGAGATGGTGATAAGACCAATCTTAAAATTCTTTTACAAAGGTAAACTTTTAAAGGAGTTAAACAAAACCTTCATTTGTTTAATTATTGAAACTTATAATCCCTACTCCTTTGGTGATTATAGTTGTATATCCTATTGTAATTTTATCTAGAAAATTATATCCATGCTTTTGGTATTAAGACTAAAGTTTTAAGCTTATTAATGGATGAAAACCAAGGAACTTTCTTAGAAGGAAGACAAATTGGAGACAACATGCTGCTAGCTTAAGAATTATTCAAGGGTTACTGTTGGTTCCCGCTTCCGAAACCCAACTCATCTGAAAGAAATCAGACCTTAACTATCTTTAATTCATTTTCTTGCTCTGAAATCAAAGTAAACATACATACATAACTGAACTACTTAAATCTATCATTTCATTTCTTACAGCAACCGAGTTTGAAAACATTGTTTACAAATCAAAAGCCACACCACTGGCTTATTACACAAAAATACAAAGCAACAACTGAAGTAAAATCCTCTAGGCTCTCGAACACTTGATCTTCTAGCCATACCCTGAGGATGAGACAGAGAGGGGGGTGAGCTTGACAGCTCGTGGGAACAGTTTATAACAAAAGAATAAGAAAAAACCTTGAAAACAATTTCCTTGTCTTAGTAAACTTCCTTTGAATCATAAAATGTTTACTTTTCAAAAATTCTTGCCGTGCAGGCAAAAATTCACAACTTACAAAACATGAATGCGTCAACATAACAATTCACAGATGCAATGCACAAACAATGGCTCAAGAGTTCCGTGGAACAAAACGGATAAAATGGAGTTTAAACCATGAACAAAACGAGTCCATTTTCGGATCTCGTGGGCCACAAGCGGGCAGCCGGGATAAGGCTATACGTCGACGTGCACGTGATTGACAAAACGTTCCTCTCTCGCCCAAACAAAAGCACATAATCATGCTTAAATCAATTTATCAAATGTTCATACTTTTGAGCTTTTCTATCTTTTCATTAATACAAAATGCCATGACATGTTTCAAAAAGTTCATATACTGAATCATAAAATGATTTTCCAAACCATTCATAACAGTAAATGCAACACTTATCAAGCAATTGAAATCAGAAAAATTCTTTGATTTAATGAAAACAGTAGTGGCTTGTTGATTCTATTATAAACATGTACCCACCTCATTTCCTTGCTTTTGGACTTGTCTTGCTCAAAAAGCTTCTTTTCTTATTCCTAATGCCTCTCTTGATCCTTTTAACCAAAAACAAGAATCCCACTCAATAGGGTTTTCAATTGAAAATCCCCTCAAAGCACAAACTCTAAAATTGGTTCCAAAATACTCAAACCCAAACATTTTCTAAACTTCATGAACTGAAATTCTTTCAAAAACTCAAAAGTTTCAAAATGATCTTACCTTTATTCTTCACCAAATGAAGGGATCCTTAGCTCAAAAGGAAGCACTTCTCTTCCTCTACCTTTTCTTTTCTGGAACAATCTCAAAATCTTTCTTGAGGGTTAACACAAATGAAACCCTAACTTGTTTCTCTTCTTTCTCTCTTTGATTCTTTCTCATGTTTTCTCTCTCTTATCTCTTTTCTCATCCACACATTTTGTTTCTCTCGAATCTTCTCATTCCCG
>JANZLX010000005.1:25547472-25563224 GCA_025531955.1 Erythroxylum orinocense
TTTATTATTATTATTATTATTATTATATAATTTGTATTTATTATTATTAAAATTTATTATTACAATCCATTTATAATAAAAATATCAACGAATTACATATTTCTAATCATATTAAAGATCAGGGGCATATTTGTCATTTGCACTATTTTTTCGTTCTGTCTCCTGTAACCAAACACATTCTGTCCTTGAGACGGAGACAGTTTTCTCTGTTCTGTCCACCATAACCAAATACCTCATTGTCCCCAGTTTTTATTCCGTTCCGTCTCTAAATTTCTGTTCCATTCTGCCTCTAACTATCAGAGTCAGCAACCAAACACGGTGTAAGAGTAAGAACCGTAAAAAAGCTTATCTCGCTATCCAAGGTCTTCTGCTGCAGACTTACCAATAGGTAATAACAGGTTGAATTCTATTTTCAGGGAGGTCATTCTACCGAGAAATTCAGACATATGCATATCATGTTGTTTGAGATTAACCAAATTTGACACTATAAAATATAATCTTTGAATGTCATTAGTATAGAGTAATTTTGCTCGACTCCATATCTCAACACAGGTTCTGTATGCTTTATAAATAGGGTGAAGTTGACGATCAATTGCTTGCCATAACATACTACATAATAAAGCTTCAATTTGTACGCAAGTAGATGTATTTGTTTCAATATCCTCAACCCTAAGAGTTAAGTGATCAACTAAGCCTTGAACAATGAACCACAATCCAACCCATGAGGTATAATTAGAACTATCTACTAATTTCTCTGTCATAATTAAGGGAAGAGAAATAAAAGGAAGAGCACCAGATTGAAACCTGAAGTTTGTAAGACCCATAACCCAAAAAAACCTTTAAAAAAATTTCTAGCGATTGTCCGGTGAATTTTTCCGCAACTCTCTGACTAAATTTTCGACGGTCTCACGAAAAACAGAAGAGAAACTCAAGAAATCAATTCACTGGTGGACTATGAGATTGTTAATGTCGGCAGTGACAAATCACGCTGACCGGAGAGAGATATCGGTAAGAGGATGACTTTCCTGTAATTTTCGACATTAAATTAGTCGAAGGAAATAAAAAATGACCGGTCGGTGTTGTTTGATTAGACGCATGGTGACTGCGAGATGAGACGTGCACCGAAGAGGGAGATCAGAAAACCAAGTGCAGAAACAGCAAGCGGCGTGCGGAGCAACAACCAACGACGCAATTCTGGGGTAAAGTATGTCGTATTTATCCAACATACTTCTTGTATGCAAAATTGAATGGTCAACACTCATTTAACATTCATTCTAGAATAGAAAGCTTAATTCAAAATCAAGCATTCTCATATTTTTAAAACTGAATTCTCATTCTAGAATAATGTTGTTTAATTTTTAATTAAACAAATATTGCATTAAATATTTGATGAAAAATAAACTATTATCATTGGTACCAAGTATCACGAATAGCCACTAGATATATTCTTTTCTCTTTATGCTACTCTATCCTTGACATAACTATACTTAATCTCTATGCGTTTGATTTGATATTAATATTTGAGCACTCTAGTACTATCTTTCAATATACTTGTTCATACATAACCTAATGTTCATGAGATTGCTAATTTCTTCAAGATAAAGAACCATCTTTATCTCTTATTCTTTTTATAGCATTCGTGGAAACTACATATTGCATAGCTCCTCACCTTTAGTATTGGCATCACAAAAACACTTTACAATCTTGCATACAAAAACTGTTTTAAGTATTCCATCAATATAGATGTAACTTATGACAAACTTTACTTGAATGATACTTAGCGATCATAACCGCAAAGTCGTATGCAGCTTTAGGCATATTATTCATGTTGATCATGCTTGATAGACAATTTGTTTATTATCTCATCAAAAACTACTTATTATCACTAGCTACTATAAACATATCATCCATATGAAAGGATAAAATTACACATTTATTTTTGGATCTTTTAACATAAATAAGTGGTCTTTTCCAATCTTACAAAAATCATACGACATGATTATATCACTAACGTGATATACCACTTACTTCGAGACTATGTTAGACCATAGATTGACTTTACCAATCTTAGCATATACTGCTTTTGGTTCTTCTGAATGAAACCTACTGGCTATACCATATAGATTCCTCTAACTAGTTCTTCATTTATTGATGTAATGTTGACACAAAGGTTTTGCAATTACCCCAAAAGCAACCATAACCATCAACTATCCATATAATTGGCCAATCAACATAATTGATTGAACTTTTTTTTTTTACAAGGGGAAAAAAAACAAAGGACTAACTCCTAGAGAAGAATCCCCCACGAAGGGAGCGCGGGTAAAGGGTATCTTGCATGTCTCGGTGAAGAGCATCCAAAAGACTCCAGGACGGCTCCCGGAGAATATGTAGTCCCGGCAGAGACGCCGAAGCATTGACTGAACTTTAAGCACTATGATGGTGTTTTTTCACATCACCCTAGGTCCTAACCCTTTTTTTAACTATTTTCTTAATTTTGATCATAGTTAGAAAGAAAAAATCTAACTTCCAAAAAAATATATTAGAGATGAAATGATGAAAACCTACATTTTTTATAAGGAGAAAAGAGTAGTAAATAGAATGACAACCCTCGTCTATCTCAATAAAAAAAAATTAATATAACCCTTTTGGTATCTATTGTTTTATATTTTACAGTGAATTGATTGTTTGTATGTTTTTGACATTATTAATTAAAAGTACTCTTTATCTTGTATTTTTGTTTAATTAACTATTTTATAAAATAAAATCTGTAAGATTTGAACTTTGCAAATAAAAATATTATAAAATTATAATTACAACATTCATATTATATATAAGCATTATCTATAAATTATTTACCAGTGTTACTCTATTAAGATTGGACATTATATGAAGTAAAAAAAGACTAGTACATGTTATGGACATTATATGAAGTAAAAAAAGACTAGTACATGTTATGTTTATTTCTTATTAAAGAAGTAATTGATCTCATAAACTAAAGTTTGAAAATATATAAAAAATGATACTTGTTAGATAACAAGTTTACTAAACTGACCTAATATGAAAATCCTATATAAAATATTGCTTGTATGTATAAAATATTTATTGTGATGATTGTATAAATAATCATTTCAATTAAGGTCTCTGAAGTATCTCATATAAGATTTATTAAGTTTTAGTACAACATAAGACTTATCCTAGTAAATGATAATTCGATCCATAGTTAGTAGATATAGCAAGAATTACATAAAGATAGTTAAGTGATCATTATAAATTTCGTTCTCCTAAAGTAATTAAAGAAATTATTTCATTATTCTTGATTAGTAATAAATTAAAAAATCCTTGACTAAGATAGAATGACACTTTGACAATAGTTTTTAGATATCACTAAAAGAATCAAGAATAACTAATATGATTGTGTTCAAATAATGGTTATTAATTCCATACCTTATGTCTAGTTAAAATATTGTATGAAGAAAAATAAATAAATTATACACGAAAAAATTAGTAAAAACAAATTTGACAATCCTATATTTGAGTGGTTATGATATGATGTTAAACATCATATATGGATATAAATTTTAACTAGAGAATTAAAGGAAATTAATTTATCTAATCTTAAATAGAGGCCAGAATTATAATTTATATCTATTGTGAATTTATTTAGTAACTTAATAGATCTCACACAAAAAAATAAAGAAAGAAAAGATAATTTAGTCAAGTTAAACTTAATTATGAAATTCGGAAATTTTTTAAATCAAATTTTGAATATAAGATACTTGATAAATAAAAACAAATATTAGATAATGAATCTTTTTAGGACCTAATTGGTATTTAATTTTAATTAATTATAATTCTACTTAAAGTTTAATTATACTTATAATTGAATTAAATTACTAAAAAGTTCAAATTTTATATAAATAAATGAACTCTCCACTAAAATTAGTATTCTTGTTTCGCACCAATTGTAAAATTATCTCAACTTATTCGTATAAATATTATTAAGAACACTTGTACAATTACGATAATTTTCACATGACATATAAACTTTTAAGGGAGTTGCGAAAGAAAATCAAATTTAATAATAGAATACTATTTAGGAATAATAATTTGTTGTTAAACGAATAATCATATTACAAAATTGAAATGATGTTAAAATATTTATTTTATTTTTCTTATACTGTATTTAACGAAATCGCATCTAGCTTTTTCAAGCATATCATATATAGAAATTGTTATAATAATTGTGAATAATTTCGAATTTTACTTGTGATCCTTATCATAAAATTTTATAATCCGTATAACTGTTTACATAAGAATAGAGGATAATTAAATCTAGCATGTTTTGCTTTATTTATTTCTGATCCACATTTTCGATTTGGACATGGAAACAAGTTTTGATTTCATGTTTACCGTACTGCTACTCGGCGGGGGATTTGGAGAATAGCAGCAGCAAAATGGAGTGGAACAATGAAAAAAAAAATCCAAAATCCATGCCAACTGAAGCAGTTCTTACCTTGCCATGACGTCTACCGGTCTGAGGGGTCTGGAAGCTGTCATATGAAGCCCGCCTGGTCGTCATCCCTAAAAAACAGCAGTAACATGGAGTGAGAATCAAAAAATGCAAAATCCATGCCAAATGAAGCGGTATCTTACCTTGCCATGACGTCTACCGGTCTTGAGGGGTCTGAGGGCTGTCATACGAAGCCCAAAAGGGCTATTCTTTCCTCATCATGGCAACGGGTAATTGCTGAAATATTTGAGCGAGGGAACGAGAGAGAAGCCACATCGAATTCCGTGGCAATGATACAAAATGAATGATCCAAGTGGGAACAAAAACGAACTTAGTAGTTTAAATAGTATGAAAAGCACAAAGCTACAAATTTTCATTGCAATTGTCAAAATGATGCAATGAAAAATCAATATTTCGCTCGCCTATTCTACAAACATTGCAACATAGCGACGAAATCAAAACACGTTTCGGAGATAATGTCAGGCGATCTAACCAAGAAATAAATTGCATGTAAAAGCACACATGCCTAGCATACTAGTGGATCTTCGACAGAACAGACAATCAATGAACAATTTAAGAATTTACTCGCTCATATATCAAGTTCAAAAGATGATACTTGCTCCATCCAAAAGTAGTTCAGTGGAATGTAGTCGCCACCATAAACCAGTAAAAGGTATTCTAATATTTTACATCCATATCCATCGTATTGCAGGCTCCAACAGGAGGTAAGCACAGTCAAGATGTTCTAACATGTACGTTCGCTGTACTCTTCAGACTTCTGAGTCATCAGTATAGCCATTTTTATCTTCTGCTCAAAGCAGCGCAGTAATTCATGATGTACTGAAGATGCTGTAGTCGTTTGAATAAACCAGCTGCAGCAGTGATACTAAACTTCTGCTGCCATTTTCAATGGTATATCAATGGTAAAGGCTCAACTTCTTTTGATATTTTGGTTAGAAAATCCTTGTAGGATCGAAGACAGCCGCCAGGGACAATTCATCAATAATCTTATTTGGCATGCCAAAAGGCAAACAAATGCAGAATCTATTAAAGGTATGGAGACCCGCTAACATAATGAACAAAACCATTGGCGTTATCACGGTTATGCCTCCACCGCTGTTTCTTTTTCATTCCCTTCTCTTTTACCGAGTTGTTTTTTTCATGCTCAACTTTCCTAGCCTCACCATTCTCTTTCGACTTTCTCTTACCACATTTCTCTTTTGTGGAAGCTTTCCTTTTCTTTCCAGTGGACTGCCCCCTACTGTATTCAGCAATCCCATTTCCACGTGGCAGTGATTCTTCTTCATCAAACTGCCAATTACCTAAAATTTCCTCGTTGTCATACAGCATTTGTAAAGGCTCTCCAGCTCCACGTATCAGACTATTAAATGTCAATCCACCATTATATCCCCCTTTGCGCTCCAGCAAAAGTGGATCTGGTCTAATTATTGTACCCAGAATGCTTCTGTTAGGTCCTAGGCTTAAGATAATTTTTGGATTTGTCAAGGTCGAATATGCCATTGCAAAAGCTGATCTAATCTGTCAGAAAACGAGTAAAGCAGATGTTCAGGTAGGACATACAGTAATAAGGGAAGAAGTCCTCTTAATTACATTACTTCATCATTGAAGCGTGAAACGAGATCAACTCACATTGATGACAGGTATTCTAGAAACAGAAATAATGAGAAAGCGAGCAAAGTTGCAATGATTATTTAGCATCATAAGTATCAGAGTGGATGATATGTTACTAACGATTACATAAATAAGATGTGATGAAGAGTTTTTCCCAAACATTTATTGTTGAGCACCTTGAATTTCTTGTTTGGAATAAAGAAATTGGCAAGGATAATCTAGTAACATCAAATTGCTTACTTTACTAACCAGAAAAGAAAACCAGCACTTTTTGTTCTTTAAACACACAAACCAAGCTGAGGTTTATATCTCTTGATTTTCCAATTGTAATTCCAAATATGCTCATACTCTTTGCTTGAAATGGTCAGATAGAAGTCAAGTAACATTCTTACATGGACTCGTGCAGATGAAACATATTGTCATAAAGCTACATGTAAATGATAATTATCAAGTCAAACTCATTTATAACGTGAAACAAGTCAACCAGATTCCACAATTCTACAACTTAGTATCTCTGTCTAACAGGTGCTAGAGAGACCTGCAAATTTTGATGTGCTCAGAAGATATAAAGACATTTTTAAACATACCTGGAAATAATTGAATGAGTTCTTTCCAATGTCATTCTCCGGAGCCTAGTTCAGATAAACAATTTTAGTCAATCAAAAAACAAAAAAGAAATCCATATTCTAAGAGTAAAGATCAGTTCCAATTTTCATAACATAGTTTTCAAGTGGACCTTATGAAACTTAAAACAAGGTCCAGGCATACAAAGACAACAAAAGTGGGGAAGAAAATATAAGATAATCAGTAAGACCTCCTGCTTTCTTATGGAGTTGTAAAAACAGAGACAGATAAGCCTGGTTGGTTATTTTATATCAGTGAATAAATATTTATAAACATGACAAGAGATTCAATCCAGAAATCTCGGAAAATGGTTCTCTAATGCAATGATCAATTCTATTTACAAATAGTCCTTAGTTAATGAATAGCAACATGATATGCAAGGTAACCTGTGGATCTTCAATGGCAATGAGAAATGGTCGTCCTTTGTTCATAAACCTAACAGACAATAAAGAGAGAGAACAAAGAACATTAAAAAAAAAAAAAAAAAAGAAGGCTTAATGCATTAAGAGTCCCCTAAAATTCACAGGTTAGTGCTATTAAAGCCTTTTAAGTTGAACAGATTTGGTGCTCTAAATCGTACAAAATTGAACTTAGGGGCCTTAATTGCTGAAGCATGCGAACTTTATAGGCTTCCATATGTGTTAAGCCACCAAATCAAACAGGTTAGTTATGGAACATCCAATAATTGACACATCATCCTGAACAATTTACCCTTTAGTACGCTTTGAAAAGAAAATACCAGCTCCGTTGCAGGAAACACCAACATCTGCTATGTTTAATTTGCGTCCATAAAAATCAAAAAAGTGTATCTGCTTACCAGAAATAACAGATTAGTAACAGAAAAAACTGTTAATGCTTTCAACGAATATTTCAACAACAATTAACAGAGGAGAATATTTTGTTTAATGTTTTTTATTGAAACCGTTGAAAATTATGTGCTTAATGGAGTTGATTGAATTTTTCAATGCGGTAAGGAGGTAAGGAGATCTAAATCTAAAGTAAAACCAAAGAAGGTTTACTTTTCCTGTGCAGATTGCATATGATCAATGTAAAAATTAGAAATACACACCAAAAGGACCCCCAAGTTCTGTTCTGGAGAAGGTTGATGGCCAGCGAGATTCTGCAGAGGACAATACATCAAGTGGGGAAGACAACATGAGT
Organism: Erythroxylum orinocense; assembly: GCA_025531955.1. Lineage (NCBI taxonomy): Eukaryota > Viridiplantae > Streptophyta > Magnoliopsida > Malpighiales > Erythroxylaceae > Erythroxylum > Erythroxylum orinocense. The sequence goes on from JANZLX010000005.1 coordinate 25,555,400, forward strand.
AGTTGAGAAACGTAGGGAGGAAACAGGATAGCATGATCCAAGAAGATGCAACAAAATGAGAAAAATAGCATTTAAAGGGTCTTGGAAATGAGACATCATAGAGAAAATAGAACATTCAGTAGCAACTAATAATGCCATTATAACCATCTTCCTATTATATTCCCATTGATATTATGCTTTATATTTTGATTTATCAAATGTATATTAACTCTCCTCATCTCACACTATCAGACCCCTTTCAAACAACAAGTTCCATGAATGTAACATGATGTTACACAAACTTTCTTTAACCTTGTAACTTTTATTAAATGATGATAAGAAGCAAATTTTCCACTTCTCATAGCCCATATGTCAAGCAGCACAGTTGTGTTAAATGACTAAAATCTGGACCCATTTAGAACTTTGAAATTATGTCTTCCATTCACCAATAATTTTTCATTCACTAAAAGGAATAATATGCAGGCATATCATATCAATAAACAACTTATATTTATTAATGAAAAGATTATACAATTTCCAATGCGAGGAAAAATTAACATAATGCTGTAGTTAAGAGAAAACTGAAAACAAACACAATCATAATTGTGAAGTTTGCATCATTCAGCAGATGAAGTTCGAATGAAATATTTCAAGAATATACATGGGAATTTCTTGTACAATGAATATCATACTCATGATAACATCAAGCCCTTAGTCAATCTAAAATCCAACCAAGAGACTAGACCAGCCAAACGCAGAAACATTGCAATATCCAAAATCATATTAATTAATTCGATTACCTGTAGCATTGCCATGAGCATGACAAGCAAGGCATAAGAGCTTATGCCACCAGAATACACCTGCATGATTTTGAAGACTCTTGAATTAGCCAGAAAGAGGGTAAGAACATATAAAATCATGTTATGTCGATCATATTACACCTCATTGAGTTCTCTTTGTTGTAAAAACACTTTCAAAATCAAGCATAATGGTCGCAGTGGTGGTATTTTGGATACTGCATCCTACAAACACAAGCAAAGAAACCAGTGGTTTTAACTACTATCAAAAGAACAAAAAAGAAAGAAAATTTGAAAACAAACAAAGTCGTCTAGATTTTCTCTTTTTATCTGATACTATTTTCTCTTTCTAAGACCGGAATATCTACTGCAGAGTCCAAAACAGCAGTGCAAGAAAATATAAACTGTATCCTTATCCAACCTCTAAATCCAGCATAAATAAAAAAAGTTGAAAGCGCATGAGAATGGTAAGGCAAGCAACCAATATCAAATAATTTGTCCCAAGATTTGCCTCCAATAATAGACAATAATGCTCGTTGTGGACTCAATTCTATTTACCAAGCCTGGGCCATTTACATATCAACACTGTGGCCAAAATATCTTCCTAATCCATGCAAGGAATTCAAGTTTAAAAAGAAAACCATTCTATTAGAAAAAAGAAATGCTAAAGAACTAATTATTAAATATGAAGAAAGTAAATAACATACCCTAATAAATTCTGCTGCTTTTGGTCCATTATCCACATCAAAACTGTGAACCATTTAACAACTTATCAATAAGTAATACAAAGAGCACCATTGCAAAATAGAAAGACCTTAAGCACCATGAGGAATTACAAACGTGAGCACCAAAATTTCCAAACAGGCTTCTGTTCTAATCAAAGTAGTTAGAAGATGCCTAACCTACTGAATCATAAATCATCAAAATAAAAAAGATGCAAAAACTTATATGGCTAAAGATATGCAAAGTAACCTACAGAAGGAATCTCAACTCCACTGAATTTCAGCCTCATATTAAGCATCTGAGAAGTTCATTTCTCATCTTTACATTCCCATCAATTTTTGAAATTTTTATCGTACAAACATGTTAATCCAAATCAAGCCCTTGCATGATAAACGAGAAATTAAACAGGGTTTACTGACAATAGTAACAATTTTAAGACATAGAATAAGAAAAGAAGGAATTCTTGACAGTGTTAAAAGAATAACAACATCAATCCACTTATGATACTTGACTTTTGCAGTAAGAGGCTTGATATGAAAAGTTACTTTTACTAGACAGAAATCCATATTGGGCTTCCGTAAAATATGGAAATGGTCAGTTGTGCACCAAACAAATTGTCTTTCTTTATTGACTTTGTCAGTAAGAGGCTTGATATGAAAAGTTACTTTTACTAGACAGGAATTCAAATTGGGCTTTCATGAAATATGGAAATGGCTGGTTGTGCACCAAACAAATTGTCTTTCCTTATTGACCAAAACGCAAATAACAAGCGTCCTTACTTCCATCCCACTATTCTTGTTTCTTAGCCTATTTGCTAATTGGTTTCAAAAAAGAAATTTGAAAATGGTGAACAGGAAACAGAAAAAATGGAACATCAAGCTGACAGACATACCACTAGCTCAACAAGAGAATCGACACTAAAGAATGCTCAGCTAAGAAAGAATAGCAATCCATCAACCATCCAGTATAATTAATGGTGCCACATATACAAGGCTAGACAAGTAAACCTTATGTCAAATGAAACACCACTGTTCTTCTCAACAAATTTAACAATTGGAACACGGGCTTTGGCTATCACCTGAGGCATTAAACAAAAGCCTGCTTAGAAAAAGTTATTTCAATAGTTGCATGTCTAGCAACCAAAGAACGCAGACCTGAATCTTCTTTGCAACTCCTTTTACAGACAATGCCCTAGAAAGAGCCTGCAGACCAACTTGTGGAGTTTTGATACCTGAATCCAGAATCACAACCTGCAATTAAAAGCATCCACAATGCGTGTTTGAACTTAATCAACTAGTTATCAGTTCCTAAACTTTCTTTTCAAGATTAGTCACATCCTTACATCAATATCACTCGTAGGAAGATAAAGTCCAGTCTTGAATGATCCAAAAACTTCCACCTATAAATCAAATAACAATAGCATATGCTCTTATTCCAGGCTTCCATATATTATAATATCAGGTGTGTTGACCGAGTATATAGATTCATAAGATTCTTGCCTTTACCTTGCAATTAGGCCATATATACTTAATAAGATCAGAAACGCCTTCTACTGCTGTCTTGCGTGAAGCTTGTTCCTCAGGGGTTGGAGAGAGAAAATCACAAAAGTCAACTATCTCTGAACATCCGGTACAAAATGTTAATAAAAAAGGATCTTAAGAAATCAATCATCTCATCTAGAACTTTACAATAGTAACAAACTTTAACAATATCAAACGCCAACAAACTTAAATTCCTACAAAAAAATTTCATGCATGAATTGCCTCGGAAAATTTTTAAGACAATATCTTTCTTTTTCTACTCCTAATATTGATGCAGCAGCAAACTCAATTCCATTACAAGTCCAGAATTAGACTCACTAATTTATATGCACAATACAGAATCTACAATGGCAAATTTGGTGTCAGCTAAAGAGCAAGTACGTAAAAGATCGTTTCAAACTAAAAACATCCTTGTCTAATGTTATCGTCTAGTCAAAACCTTACCTTTATGTAGCTGCATCATTGGACTCCTGAAGTTACTACACCCTATAAACCAAGCACCCTCCATCCTCGTCGCCGCCACAGGAGTCACTGGCTCAACTTCTTCAATCTGCACCTTCTGATCATCGATGGCGTCTCCGTCGTCGTATGCGATGTCGAGAGACAAGAAATTAGGGGCGGCGGCATCGAGGGAAGCAGTAGGTGCAGCAGAAAGAGAAATTTCATTGCGGAAAACAGTGTAAGTCTCCAAAAAGTCGTCGTGGGGCGAGTAATTTGGGTTTAGGGTTAAGGTATCGTAGAGAGGAACAGATGGGATAACGTCAGTTGGGAGCTCCATAACAAAAGGTGAAGTTGTTCTTGCAAAATTTTAGGGCTTTTGGTTCTGGGGAGAGGGAAAGACAGAATTGAATGCTATTTTTGGTCGATTGATTTTGATTAATAAAAAAACAGTTACTTAACTTCGCGTTACTATTTTTAGGCAACTTTTAAGGTTCAGGGTTTTAGTTTTGCAGATTTAATAATGATGCATCTCAAAGAGTTCTACTCTAGGATTAAAAGATAAAATCAAGAGGTTTAGATTAATGCGACTATAAAATTAATAATTCTCTTATGTGATTGCAATTCGAGTCCAATTCAAAATTTTAATTATTTAAGGAATCGTATAACTAAGGCCTATTTCGTTCTTTTTTTTCTTTTTTTGTTGTTGTGGTCTTCATACATAAAATAAACGTCTTTAAAATGTGTTTGGTTAAATATTGTTATTATTTTTTGTTTTAAAAAATAAAAAAATCACAACAACTCTACAAAAATATAAAAAGGATACTTTTCAAATATTTTGCAACAGTTTTTCACACATTTTCATTTTTGCTTTCTCTTCTTATAAATTTCTTTTTTGTAAAAACTTTATATGTAACATATCGCTTCCATAAAGTATAAGCTCAAATATATCAAAGGATATTCGAGAATATGCTCTGTAAAAATGGTACATTACAATAACCAAACTAATTCATTAAAGGCATCAAACATATTAAATACATCAAACATATCATAAGCATTCTAAATAATTATTTCTTCCCATTTTATTTACCAACATAAAAGTCACATTTGTCATTGCAATTCAAAATCCACATATACATTAAACTTTTTTTTAGTTTAATCTCAACACCAAATATATAATATGGAATGAGATGCTAATACACAAGACTCTAACAAAACTCCTCAGATTCAGCTGATCAGACTTTTGAGTCATTTTCTTCCCCAAAATGCGAGTACTAGATTTCTACTACTATATCACTTTAGTGGTTAGCACTCCTTTGAACCTGAAAAATAATGGTGCATTTTTTATGAGTTTGAGAACTCAATGAATGAACAATCATTGATGTATTCACTCATGTCAGATTACAAAAATAAGTATATCAAAGTTTAGTATACTTCCACAAGCATATCATGTAAGCTAGCATTGCATATCACAACACACCTCTATTAACTTCAACTGTAATTCACTATTTTAAAACAATTCAATAATTTATTTCAATTCAATCATTTGATACATGTAGGGATGTGTATGACAAATGTACATATGTTTCCATTCTAATTTTGTTTTGTTGTGACCAAGTGCCTATCAACCTAATTTATTATCCTGTATTCGTTGTGGATGCGGAGATCATTTATGGCCCGTATCCATTATGAATATCGAGTCCATGTAATCTAAGCCTGAGACTCTTTTTCATAATCCTAAGCTCAAAGCTCTTTTCCGCATATCGATCACTCTAGTCATAACTCTTTTATCTGACAATGCATTTCAATGTGATAAGATGCATCATTTCATATGTTATGTTTTCATTTCCTTTCATCTCTGTGTACTCATGCCACATATATCAAACTCCTCGGATCTAAGTCTATCATTTATCAATCAGTTGTACACAAGTTCCATATTAAACATACAATTCATACAAAAGCACATATAAATGAGTTTACATATCCAAGTTGATTCACAGTACGTGCCAGAAAAGCTATTGCCTCAATGTTCTAATAATGTCTAGATGTTGACGATCACCTTGCACGTCTATCGTCGTGCAATACATACACACATAGTTCACAAATCACTAATTTGTTTAATCATATGAATATACGATCATGCACATATATATGTGTCATGTTTCAATGCATGCTCAATTGACTTTCTGGGTATGTATTCTTATGCATATATCTTGACCATTCAATTTATGCTTATACACTCTAAGACCATTCAAATATTATATTACCATTTTGCAATCTGGTTTGTACCTTTAAATTAGCTTAATTTATTTCAAATTCGTCAACCATACATATGCTTATCCTTGAACATTTTCATGATCAAAAAGCCTCTTACAACACACACAATTGTTACTTTAAATATGGAATTTTAACAAGCTAGATCTATACATTCACCAAACTTTTTTCAACAATATATATCAATACATTTACCCAATTCTCATTCATAATTACCCCATGTTCTTCAATACTCACTCATCCATACTTTATACACATTACTCAGGTCCTTAAGATCATGTTTGCATTAAAGGAACTCATTTTTTCTTTTAATAAATCATAATTTCCAACTTTGAACACAACCACATCAAAACAGTCTACTATTTAGGTTATGACGTCAATTAGCTATATAAACTTATCAAGCTCTTAACCAATTAATTAAGCTACAATTTAGGCTCATTCCTAGCCTTAATTAAGTCCAAATATACCAATTTAGAGTGATTTTTCTCTATTGGTTTGACATGTATACAAGACTGAAATTAAAATTCCAGAATTTGTCCTCAACATCACTAATATGTGTAACTTTACTAGCTTTAATACTTAATGAATTTTACAAGCTTAGAGACATCACTAACACCTGAAATTTTGTAGATTTCATGTTCTTAAAGGTTACTTCATTTCAGGTTAATTTAACTTCCATATTGGTTACATTAAATCTCACAAAAATCTGCTCATTTGTTTCATTACCATTCACTTTATACCATCATATTTGCAGTCCTAACTTTTCCATATTTGAAAAAACTTCAATAACACCTATCTTTAGCATGAATTCATCATCAATTATACTTCAAATCCTAACTTAAATTATCCATATAACAGCCCATAAACTACTGTTATCATGCATCCAAAAACAAAACAAAAGGTATCTCTAATCAGTCATCATAATATCTGCTAACACGTGCCACAATAGATCAGTACTTCACTTACTTATTCAGCTCAAATGCCACCTCAGTGTATCAAGCCTGCTTTGCCTCATATGCATGCAATAACATTTCAAGACTAGTGAGGGAGGAGGATGGTTTTGGCAATGATAAGAAGAAGACAACATAGTGTAACAATATTTTGCCTCTAAAGCTATCTTTATGATGGATTTTGCATGGGTTTTGGGGTGGTAATGAACAAAATTAGGACAGAAATCCAAAGGTGTAGGTGAGGTGTGGATTTCAGCTGTGAGATGGAGAAGAAGGAAAGAATATACAACAAAAATATAACAAAAGAAGCTGAATGTGTTGGTCACATGGTGCAGGATGAGTGTTCTATCTTTAAAGACACTTGTCATGTATTCAAGCAAGATAAATGTCCTCCTTCTTAGCTGCCAAATATCACTAAATTCCTAAGCCATTTGTCACTTAATTCTCCAAGCCATTTGTCACTTATTTTATAAGCTTAGTCATCCTAAATTTCCATATGTCAACTTGTCTTGCTACTTAAAATTTTTCCTAGTCTAAATGTATATTTTAATCCTAATCTTCCAATTGTGACAATTAAACTCCAAACTCCTAATTATAATCCATCAATTCCTTTTATTTGTAAATCAAAATACAAGACATTAGATGTTAGACCCCGATCCCTTTTTCCTTATTAAATAGGTTTGTTTAAATTATTTGCAATTTTGTATTGTCTTTTGGTTAGTATTAAATTAGGGTTTTATTAGATTTCCTATTGGTTAGAATAATTTGGGATTTTAATGCAATAATTATTAATTGAAGGAATTTAGTTAAATTAGAATTTTTAATTTTGGTGTTAGATTTTAAAAGAATAAGAAAATGTTAAATTAGGCCATAAAATAGTGTTAGGATAAATTAGGAAGTGTTTATATAGTTTTGAGGCTTTAGGATATTAAAATGGGCTTTTAGCCTTTGGAATGTTATTTAAATGATGGGGGAAACAATTAAGTGGGCTAGGGTTTTTATGGATGATTAAATGAAAAAGAAAGGGAGCATATGGGCTTTTAAGAGGGAGCCCACGAAATTTCAAATGGGAAGGAGGGAAATGAAAATTTGGGAAAGGTTATAAGGAGGGAAACTTTGGGCT
>JANZLX010000005.1:25563324-25576416 GCA_025531955.1 Erythroxylum orinocense
GCCATGTGGATTTTAGTAGAAACGTTCTGGTGGTGCACCTTTATCGTGGGATACTCGGCGGAGCGACCTTCGGGTTTTTCGTTGTGTACCCTACGATGAGGGGGCGTTACATGTCATCAACATCACTAATGTGTGTAACTTTACTACCTCCAATACTTCACGAATTCTATAAGCTTAGAGACATCACTAACAACTGGAATTTTCCAGATTTCATGTCCTTAAGGTCACTTCATTTCTGGTTAATTTAACTTCCTTATTGATTACATTAAATCTCACAAAAATCTGCTCATCTGTTTCATTACCATTCACTTTATACCATCATACTTGCAATCCTAACTTTTCCAGATTTGAAAACACTTCAATAACACCTATCTTTAGCATGAATTTATCATCAATTATACTTCAAATCCCAACTTAAATCATGCATATAACATCCCATAAACTACTGTTGTCATGCATCCAAAAATAGAACAGAAGGTACCCCTTTCATTTATCATTTTCCAGCACAATTTCAGCACCAATACCACATTCAATCTATCCCTAATCAGTCACCATAATTTCTGCTAACACATGCCACAATAGATCAGTACACTTACTTGTTCAAATTCCACCTCAACGTATCAAGCCTGCTTTGCCTCACATGCATGGAAGAACATTTTAAGAATAGTGAGGGAGGATGGTTTCGACAATGATAAGAAGAAGACAACAAAATGTAACAATATTTTGCCTCTAAAGCTATCTTTATGATGGAATTCGCATGGGTTTTGGGGTGGTAATGTACAGAATTAGGGCAAAAATCCAAAGGTGTGGGTGAGATGTGGATTTCGGTAGTGAGAGGGAGAAGAAGGAGAGAGTATACAACAGAAACATAATAAAAGAAGCTGAATGTGTTGATCACATGGTGTAGGATGAGTGTTCTTTATTTAAAGACAATCGTCATGTACTTAAGCAAGATACATGTCCTCCTTTTTGGCTGCCAAATGTCACTAAATTTCGAAGCCATTTGTCACTTATTTTATAGGCTTAATCTTCCTAAATTTTCACATGTCAACTTGTCTTGCTACTTGAAAAGTTTCCTAGTCTAAATGTGCATTTTAATCCGTCAATCTTCCAATTGTGACAAATAAACTCCAAATTCCTAATTATAATCCATCAATTCCTTTTATTTGTAAGCCAAAATGCAAGACATTAGAAATGAACAATCATGTAACTATTATTTTGAAACTTTCATACCCCAGAATATGTCAATTGAGTGCACATAAAATCTTCGCATTTTTTAAAACATAATTCATATGTTTATGCTAATATCATGCATGTGAATGAATTCATAAAATTATCTCCTAAATGCATCAAATTAATTCTATAATGATGTAACTCAAGTGACTTAGTATTCTAACACTCTAACCCTCAGTAATTTTTGAAACCGACTATTACAAGATATTCTACTACTCTATAGTAGAAGGAAATGTGGGATAAACTACAAATCACTTTTGAAGGAAGGAATGCGGTAAAGAAACATAGAATAAGCCTTTTAGTGCATTAATACGAAACTATTGGCACGAAAGAGGGAGAAACCATAGATGAATTCTTTAGACGGTTCAAAAAACATCATTACGACCTTAAAGAACTTGATAAAACATACCCCAATGATGAGCTTGTAACAAAGATTCTAAGATCTTTACTAAAGGAATGGAAACCTAAGGTGACAACTCTAGAAACTGCAAAGGATCTAGATACTATTTCACTCAACTGGCTATGAGAAAATTTGATGATCCATGAAACCTAACTTAGGTGAGATAAAGGATCCTCCTACAAAAGAGGAATGACACTAAAAGCAGCCTGGTCAGATGAGAAATTTGAAAGCTTTGAAGAAGAAGAGCCTAAAGAAGTCAGCAATGTCTGTCTTGCTGATAACTCAGGAGATGATGAGGCATATTATTCTAACTCTTATATTGAAGTTGATGAATTGAGAAATACATATCATGAATTGTATGATCAGTACAAAAAGTTGACAGTGAAGTATTTCAAAGAAGTTGAGAAGTCCAAGAATAATGATGTACTTCTGAAGAGTAAGATTAATCATTAGAATTTATGAATGAGAGTTTGGCTACCAAAAATATGTCTCTTGAGGATGATTATAAGCAAAAGGTTTTTGAAAAGAAAGTTCTGGAAGAAAGATTAGCCAAGTTGGAAAATACTTTCCTTAAGAATGATTCCGATAAAGTGAGACTGTTAGAAGAAAAAGTTGTTTGCCTAAAACTTGAGAAAGAGAAATGTACAACGAAGATCTTATCTCTAGAAAAAGATGTTGCAAAGTTCGTTAATGGAAGGAACAACCTTGGTGTACTACTTGATAGTGGTAAATGTGTTTTTGATAAGGTTATAATAGGTTGCAACGAAAACAATAATATTAAGCCATACAAGAATTTCTTTGTTAAATTCAACAATAACCATAATCAGAATAACAGGAACTTGATACATGGTAGAAATTATAACAACTCTCATTCATTTTTTTTATGCTTCTATTGTGGTAGATATGATCATATTAGTCATTCTTGTAATTTTTGTATAATGAGGAAATTATCTCAAATGTATGTTTAGAGATCGAAAGGTCAAGCTACTAACCTAAAAGGATCCGAAAAATTTTTATACCTATAATGAGATAATACTTTCTGCAGATATGCTTCAAAATGGAGACAAGAGACAATCAATGGATAGTTGATAGTGGGTGTTCAAGACACATAAAACATCACATTTCAACTAAATTGAAAGAAAAGATGGAGTTTTGCAGAATTCAGATTGAAAAAGGGTACTGCATTTCATCAATTCGGATTGATCATGGAGGAGAATTTGATAACAGAAAATTTGAATATTTTTGTGATGAAAATGGTAAGGTGGTAAGAAACAAAACTAGACTTGTAGCTCAAGGTTATAATCAGTAGGAAGGTTTTAAGAATGAAGATCATCCCAATTACGTGATGAAGTTATCTAAAGCCTTGTACGGTCTAAAGTATGCTCCTCGAGCATAGTATGAAAGGTTAAGTAATTTTCTACTTGAGAATAATTTTGAAAGAGGAATGGGTAGATAGAACCTTATTTATTAAGAAAAAGGAGAATGATTTACTTGTAGTACAAATATATGTTCATGACATAATATTTGATGCTACTAATCCATCCTCCTGTGAAGAATTCTCAACTTTAATACAGGGGAGTGTAGATATATTTTTTATAATGACAAAGGGGGAAAGTTAAGAGTTAATGATATATTTTTGCCTTGTATGATCTTGAGCATGACATGTTATATATCTCTTTAATAACTTTGCTGCTATTTTTTCTTGATTCATTCTTTTCCCTCTACTTTTTAATAATGACAAAAGGGGAGGGGGGGGGTGAAATTAAGATGACGATATAGTTTGCTAAAAGATGTATTATATACTTGCATGACTTTTACTTGCATGATTTGTGAGCATAATGAATTTGTGATATATGTTACAAATTGAATTTGTAAAGTTTAAATTTTTGATTTGTTAACGATAGGCTCCGTATTGAGAAAGAAAAGGCTCCTTCTACAGGTATTTTTTTGAAACTCTTCGTTATTAGTTGAATTTTGAAAATATATATGTTATTGTTTGTCATTATAAAAAAAGGAAGAGATTGTTAACTCAAGGTTTATTATTAATGATTTTAATGATAACCATATAATATTTCAAAATTCAAATTGAATTTATTTCTTTGTACAATTAACAGTCTAACTCTCAAAAGAAAATAAAATCATAGGAGAAATGCTTCAATTAATAGTCTAACTCTAAAAAGAAAATAAAATCATAGTAGAAATGCTTCATTTCTTATAGGAACCTTTTTAATGAATTTACCCTATTTATTTTACAATATTTGGAAGAATCTTGTAATCATTGGACTTATTTGCTTTTATTGTTAACGGGTTAATTCTCAAAAGGAAATAAAATTATAAAAAATACGCTTCCTTTCTTGCAGGAACCTTCTTTATGAACTTACTTTATTAGAAATGATTTATTTGAAAGGATCCTACTAATTATGAAGGTCGTATATTAGCTTCGTGATTACTAGAAGATTTTTAGCAAAGATGATATCGAAGTTATTCAAATTTAAATCCATCTAATTAACTAAGGATGTAAGTGAAGCAACGACTAGTTGAAGGAAATGCTTACTTAAGGAAGAGCTATTGTTTTAGCGAAAACATATCAGACTCTTAAATTACATCAACATCATCAATACTCTTGAAAGTCATATTCTTATCAAATCTCTTGTACTTTAGAAAGAGAAAAATCTTTTTGAGAGAGATCACTAAAGCTCATATCGAGCAAATTACATTGTCATCTATTGAGAGCTTATAGAGGTTAGCTAAATACTACTAATTTTTAAGGTTGAAGAACCTTAAAAAATATGTACTCGTGAGCTTGAAGAGGCTTGTCAAATTACTATTTGAGATTTTATTGAAATCTCAAGTTAGATACTTGGGGACTGGACATATGTTTAGGTTATAAGTGGAACCAGTATATATCGATTGCATCATTCATCTCTCTTTCTTTAACTTTTAAATTTTCACAATGTATTGCTTACGTTTTCTTTTTCACAAAAGGCTCCTTTACCTTTTAGGCTCCTTCACGTTTTCAACTTGTAAGAGGTTCTTTTTAATTTTAACAGGAGCCTTCTGTTTTAAATTGTTTTAACATAATTTATCGTTTAGCAGGCTTCTATCATTTAGCAGGCTCTGATTGTCTAACAGACTTCTATCGTTTGACTTGCTCCTATTGTTTTAGATTTAAACAAGTCTTTGTCTTTGTACGAATTGAAAGTAACTTGTTAAAATTTACAAGTCACACACAATTCACCTCGTATTGTATATATTTTCTTTATCAGCAGATATCTTGACCAAATCTCTCAGAAGTTCTCGTATTGAGTTTATATGTAACAAGCTTGGTGCATATAATTTATATGGCTCAACTTGAGAAGAAGTATGGAATTGGATATAGTGAAGAAGTATTGAGTTGTATAGTGATAAATTAGGAATGTATTTATTACTATTGACTGTATTTTGTATTATGAGATTAGACATCAACTATTTATACTTATATTTCATCAACGTGTATGAATAAGAAATTTTCTCTGAGTTTAACAATCACCATGCCTCCCGCATCCATTTCCAATCTGGAATGAAAGCTCCTGTAAATTTCCATTGGATCCATTTCCCCAAGTAACCTACTGACTTTCTCTAACCTTTCCAATTTCCCAAAAGTCTCAACAAGATAACTATGGAAAGAGGTCCATCGTCGACCACAATAAATATGGATCAAAATAGATTACGTTTAATCTTAATTTCACCAAAATTACTATTAAAATGATATTTAAGTTTTGTATTCTACTTATTAAAAATAGTCATATAACATTAAAAGATTTTATTTAACATCTATTTTAATATTAATTTTATAAAAAATTTTAAATATGCCTAATAAAATAAAATATCATTAAATTTATGATAAAATATTAAAATTTTATCTCATATATAAGAACCTCCTAGTTATTTTCAGTGCTTTTAAAAATATCATAAGAAGTTCTTATATTATGTTAAAAGTCAAAAACAGTCTTCTATTAAATTGTGCCATTAATTCATTTTGATGTGATAATTTCTACACGTCTAACAACACTCTTTGTGGGTCTAGGAGAATAATTGGAAATTAACAAAGTACAAAAAATTTAAAATTATACATTAAATATGTAATTTTAATTATTCATCATATTTTATTTAATTTTTATTTATTATCTAATGGTACCAATTAATTTATTATACTTCTTAAAATTTATAGTTTTAAACATTTAAAATTTATTGTTTGCCTTTTATTGTTAATAAATAGTTATTGATATAATTTTTCTTATTATATCAATTGTTATACTTAGTCTAATTACTGACTAACTGTTTGTGTCATTTCATCTATTGAACTTAATTCATTATTAATAATAATGAAAAGACTGGACTTAAACCATGTTTAACGGAGTTGAACTTCCGTTGACAGATGGAGCAGGAGCACTAGGCAACTGCTACTTAGATTCCCCCAGAAGGAACACCCCCAACCGTCTCCTCAACTGAAAGGGGGCCACAATCCTCTGTCCGCATCTTACCGCAGACCCGCAATCTGCACCGCCATTCCACGCTTTCCAAAGCATGATTGCCACTACATGTGTACGGCCACGTGTTGGGGCTTTATAAGGTCCATTGTAACCCGGCCACGTCACTATTGACTCACCTGTGTGCGTCCCCGAAGCTGTTATTGGCTCGAGCTGAGCATTAAGATGTGGCAGTAGTTGTAATTAAGAGGGACCAGGCAGACAGTGTTGTAATAGATATTTCCTCCTTTATAAAATAAAAATTATTTTTAAAGAGATGTATATTTATTAAAAAAATTAATAAAATATTTCATATATTTTTATTAATTTTATATTAAAGTGTATTAAAATGTAATTTATGTAATTAAGATATAAAAGAAATAAAAAGATAATTTTGAAAATAAAACTATAAATTTATATAAAAAAGTTACGAATAACATTTATTTTTAATAATTAAATTTTTTTAAAACGAATTTTAATTTAAATAAAAAGAGTTAATTTTAACAGACGGGGCGGGGAGGGAGAGAAATGAAACAAAAGGGAAACGAGAGAAGCAACTTCTCCGTTTCCACTTAACAACGTTAGTTGGTCTTAGCCAGCAAGCAACTAACTAAAAACTTTTTTCTGCGTTCTCGGCCCCGATGGCCGATTCCGAGGTAAAATTACCTTCCTATCCCATCGCTTTCAATCTCTTCACCCGCGACCACCTTTCTCTCGTAGTGCTTCTTACTTGAATGACAGTTGATTTCGATTATTTCGTGTGTTTAGTTCTGCATATTCATTTTGTTTGATTTTCATTTGTTTTGGTCTTTTTGGTGGGAACAGAAATTGACGGCGTTGAAGAAGGCGTACGTCGATATAATGCTGAACACGGCGAAGGAGGCGGCGGCGAGAATAATGGTGTCGGAGGGGAAAGCGCAGAGGTATCGGCGCGAGCTTTTCGCTGCAAAAGACGAAGCGCTTCGTATGCTACTCAGGCTTAAACGGTTGTTAGATGCTAAGGTGCAGTGGTCTCTTCATTCTCGTGTTTGTCTCTCTGACGGGAGTGGTTTTTTTTTTTTTTTAAACGTCCGGTTTCAGTTTGTGTTAAAGTGGTGGTCTTGATTGTTATTAGAGTGCTCCTTACTAGGATTCTCCTTGTGGGTGTTTCGTGTTAATTCCTTTTATGGCAGAAGTGTCTTTCTGGTCTTTAAAGAATTTCATTTGGTTGTTTTGTTTCTTCTTGTATGAAGTGAGTGGAGTTTCCCCATTGTTGAACAACGCTTGATATGTGAAGTTTGTCATCAATTTATTGAATTGTATTTCTAACTTCCCCTTTCTTTTGCACTGTTTCTACTGGTGTTACTGTACTTGGTTCACTGCCTTTTGATTGGACTATAGGATTTTCTTCAGGCATTGCCAATAGACGAGTAAAAATAGTCTTTACATTGGATTGAAGTGTTCTTCAGTTTTATCCTTTGATGTATTGTGGAGGATGGCTTACGGGCCGGCATTTAAGGGAAACTACTGTTACTGCACTATCATTATGCTTATACTTCTACAGAATTTCTTATTCTATGATGAATGGTAGTTGGATCAGTGTTGCTAGTCATAAATCTTCGGATGTCTCTAAGAATGTAGTCTTACACCTGCCAGAATAAACATAACAGTCAGTTTTAAGTCCTGAAAGACTGTGCATTGAAAAAATGTTCTCTAAGTTGGTATAAGTAATCTCCTGATAATGAATCTGAAATGCATGCAATGATATCCAAAATAATTTAATGGTGGTTAAACTTGTTTATAACATCATGCAAATTCGAGTTCTTTAGGCATATTAACTGCTCATCAATGAATATTGTTACCGCATTCACTTTTAAACAGTTGAGATGCATGCTTTGGAAGATATCAGTTGCTGAAGCCATCACTTATATGTTCTGCACTTTCAAAAGAAACACTGCAAGTACTTGAAAAGCTTTTTCCTTTCATGATGACCCAGATTATTGCATGGCACATTTTTATCTTGTTCTTTAAAATTTTATATTGTCACTTGTTCTAAATACTTCTTCTATTGACCATAGTATCCACAGACAAAGATCAACACCTATTAAACTGAATATAGTTTCTAACACACGTAGTTAGGTCAAGATTTGGTCCTCTGTTTGATACTTCCACTGTTTGCTCAATTTACAGTTAGTTACTGCTTTAACTAGACAACTTAACCTTACTAGATTGTTTGGGTTGACTGGCGCATGGTGTCTCTAGGTTAATGAAGCAGAAATGACAGTGTTCAGTAAACAGAGAAAGATTGAAGAACTGGAAGCACAACTTGGGGAAGCGGAAGATATAGTAAAAGATCTTAGAGCAGAGCTGCACCAACTGCAGGATGAACTGGAGAGGGTGACCCAGAATCAGATGCAACCTTTGGGTGTACAAACTCCAGATGGAAGTGGTGCAACTCATGAAACAGAGCTAGAGAAAATATTGTGCTCTTCTCTGCCTGCTGCACACTGCACCATAACTAAAGCTCATGAGACGAAGGATTCAACTTTGGATGGGATATGTGATAGTACCCCATGCCACAGTGATAATTGTTTCCACCAGGACAATAGCTTTGATTACAACCCTGACCTTGCTTCGATTATGATGAGAAGCAAAGAGCCCGAGCTGTACAGGAATGGCTGCACTCAGAGGATTCGTGCATTTGAAAGGAACCAGCTGGATGGAGGCGATTTGCTTTGCGGACAAGCTGGTGGTGCAAGAAATCTAGTATGTAAGGGAGAAGGTGAAAAAGACTGTCAAAATTGCAAGAAAGTCAGTGCCATGAATAATAACATGTTTGATGGCGATGCAAGCCCAGACAAAGCCAAGGTGGTACCAGCAGATGATGCCTGCTTCCAACTTCATGCTGTTAGATCATTTAACAGAAAAAGAAAAAGTCCCATGAGAAGTAAGAAAAAGAAATGCAAATCTCACCTGTTTAAGAAATTTCCTTATCGGGTTGACAAAGCTCTCCTGTTTAAGGAATTTCCTTATCAGGTTGACAGTACTCTATCCGGTGAAGATTGTCAGAAGGATCCAGGAACACAAAGAAAAATAGCTATGAGAAGAAAGAAAAAGAAACGCAAAGCTCTCCCGTTTAAGGAATTTCCTTATCAGGTTGATAATACTCTATCCGTTGAAGATTGTCAGAAGGATCAAGGAACACTTTTATTGTCAATTTCCTCTTCAAATACAAATCAATCAACTTCGCATTCAAGATACTTGGAAGCCATTACATGCGATTCAGATTTCCTTAGGTCTTGTGTAGGACAGGATATAGGAAACAACGATAAGTTATTGTCAAATGAGCTTGCATTGAGTGGAAAGGAAGCTGTATGCACAGAGATTTCAGAATGTCCAGGGAGTAAACCAGCCATTGGAGTAGACAGTGTATTGCTAGTACACTCAGATCCAAAAGAAGCAGATGCAAGCGTAGCACTGACTAGTCAGCAAATTGAGAATAAGTTCCTCAAATATACATTCCAAAGGAAACGAAAGAAAGAGGGTACAAGCAGCCCTGATGGGGAATCGTCTCTTGACAGTAGCAGCTTTGCAAGAAAAGTGGAAGAGAAACCGAGTGATATTATGGTGGCACAAAAGCCTAGCTTGTTAAACGAATCATCAAGAGATGGTCGAAGAGTGGCACAAGTCGCCCGTCAGGTTGGTGATTAAGTGAGACAAACCGTCCCTACCTTAAATTGTGCAATTCTCGTCGTTATCATTTTTGGCTCTAAAGTTCTTGGAGTGATTGCCTTTGCTCTTTAAGGACTCGAATCCCTTTCGTGTCTTGCATAAAATATATGGAACAACAGAAGGGAAATGGAATTCAAGAAGAATGAAGCCAATGGCATCTAATTCGTTAAGGAGTAACCTTAGAAAAAGAAGTAGCAAAGGAGTATTAGAGTAGGTAGAAACCAATGGCATCTAATTCGTTATAATGGACCAAGTCTTGGCTAGAATCTGCAGTTACTAATCTAATCAATGCAAAATGAATCCAAAATTTTGCTTTTAATAATGTTTGCTTTTGTTATTGTTGTTTCACAAGACTACTTTTGGACTGGACTTGTTTATGTGGTGTTGCTTAAAGCATTATTCCAGATTACACATTCTTCACCCAAAAGCATTTCGTGTTGAGTGAACTTTCTCATTCATATTTGTTTAGTTTGATTGTTAATAGGTCTCTGATTTTTCTTGTTTTTAGCTTATATCGTTGTCTGAGAAGAAATGGCACAGCTGATCAGACGTGAGAGAAGACGCTTTTGTGTTATAGCTCCACAGATGGAATTTTAACAAAGAATTCTGCTGCGTTGACAGAGCAGCCTTAGTAAGAAAGAGCAATAGGCCCCTTTCTTTTTTGTTATTATCTATATTGTTGTATTTCTATAGTTTTATTATCTTTTCTTAACCATAAATATGGAAGGTGTCAAATCTTAATCAGATTTGTTTAATTTTATGATAAACGGAAGTTTCTGCAGTGCTGCATAATTCTAGCACTACGAACCAAATTATAAACGAAAATCAGCAATGGATGTAAAATTCCACCATTTCTGCACCTTCTTGTCTGCTAAACCAACTTCAGAGAACATCTACAACCAATTTAAGTTATATTTTGCATTAAGTTATGATATAAAATATATCCTAGGAAAACTATTTAATCAAAACTAATTTTGGAATATATTAGAAGTATATCTATTGTACATATTTCCAAACAAAATTACATAAAAGAAATTTAATCAAAATTTTATTATTAAAGAAGTGAAGATTTATAACATTTTAATGTTACAACTTAAAATTGAACGAAGCATCCCTTAAATATCGTGGTAAAAATTATAAAATTTAGACTTGGATAACATTATTTTAATGAGTGAATCATATTGTAAATGTTTTAATTCATGTATAATTTGCTTCATTTGTACATAAGTTCCAGAATTATTTGCTTGCCCCAAGGATAATGTGAAGAAAGAAAAATCATTTGAATACATGTTAATAAATTAATCAGTTCTGTTTTTCATATTGAATATGGCCTAATAAGTAATAACAAGTGAAGAACAACCTATGCTAAGCTTCCTATTTTTCCTTCTCTCATGGGAAAGGATTAGTGAGTGAAAGAGTGATGGGTTTGGCAAGTGAAATTGAAGTGAGCATAACCTTGGGACTTTGTAAGCGAAATAGTGCCAAAGATGAGCTAATAATGCAGGAGGGACCAATAACAAGATCAAGAGCTAAGAAGTTCAAAGAAATATTTCAATCCTATATAGGCCAAATTGTAGATGGCATGGAAACTCAAGAGATAATGAGAATGATAAGATAACTAATCAAGTTGGGCGGAATAAACAAGAAGACTTTTTTTTCTTATTTAATTGATTATTTTACGTTAGAAGCATAACTTTCGGCAACCCACTACTTGTATCTTGGGCTTGTTTAAAACTTTTAGGTTTAATGGGATGTATTTTAGAAATATTAGTTTGGGCTTTAATTATTTTGGTCAAAGGCCTATGTTTAAAAGCTTTTTTACGTAGTTAGGGTTTCTTTCTTTTCAATAGGTATAAATATATCATAATAAACATTGTTTAGGGTAAGATTGGATGAATAACAAATTCTTAAGGAGGGTTTCTTGTTTTCTTGTATTTCATCAAGAATATAATTCTTATCAAGGTAAACACTTGTGGCGAATTTCTATTCTTGTTTTCAAATTAATCTTATTATATGTGTTTCGTTTCATATAATTGATTGTGGGTTCATTAGGGTTGGAGATTTCGTCTTGTTCATGTTCTATCCAAAATGTGTATTTAAGGAGTTTCAGGTTCTACATCATTTGGTATTAGAGCTTAGATTAGGATAAATTCTTATTTATCTTGTGTTCAAGTGCTGTTATTATTGTTATTTTCCATTAGAACTCGAAATTATGGTTCATCTTATTATTGTATGTTTTTGAAAAAAAAAATCATTAGCTAGACAAGAAGAAAACATTGCTACAGTTAATTTTTTTAAAAAACGAAAAAATAGTAGCTGGACAAGGAAAAAAATGTTGCTACAGTAAAAATAGAAGTGAAAAAATGAAAAAAAAAATCGATTGCAAAAAAAACTTTGGGGTTGGAGTGATTTTAGGATTTTCTTTTGTTGGCTTCGTGTAGCGCCTCCTTACCGTAGAGTACCCACCGGAACACCCGTAGGTCATTCCGGTACATATCCTACGATAAGAGAGAACTACAGATAAACAACTCTAAACTCCACATGGCATCACAATAATAAAACATTAACAAGAAATTGAAACTTTTTAAAACCAAACTGTGTTACATTTCATTTCATCAAACTCAGTAATTTATACAACTGTTAGTGTTCTCAGTCTGTACATCACTCTGAACACTAAACCCAAAATACTATATACAACAAGACAAAATAGCAGTCCTAACTAGGTCATCTAAAAAAAATTCCCAGTTAACTGACCTTTGAGCCATAGCCTCTCTCACTAATCTGATCTATGCGACTCTACAGTCTCTCGGGAGCTATCAGTCTACTCTCGATCTTGAAAAAAATAGGTTGCAATTTTGGTGAGTTTGCGAACTCAGTGAAGAACCATCATCGATGGTTTGCCCAATTCATGCATCACATAAGCATAATACATAATAAATTCAATAACACAGGCAGAAGAAACACATCACAATTTTCTCAGGCATTTTTGCCTTTGTCCAGTTCAAATATTCAGTCAGTTAAATATGTATGAAATGCATATGTGACACTTTTCCATTTTAATTCAGTGTTGTGACCGAGCGCTTAACAGTAAACAGTATGCATTAGACACGTCTAGGGAGTAGGAGAGCCCTCTGGGTATGTACTATCTCCCTTCGAGCTCGAGGCTCTTTTTCAGTATCAGTGGCGACTTTGGTCACAACTGTTATTATCCGTTCATGCATTTGTGTATGAAATGCATAT
>JANZLX010000005.1:25611682-25628655 GCA_025531955.1 Erythroxylum orinocense
GAAGAGAGATATTGTTTGATAACTTAATTATCTATTAGATAACTTCATATCTAACTGAAAACGCTAAGGAAAGTTTTGTGAATCGAGAGGTTGCAGATCTGAAATTTTCGAAATCAATTAGGGTTAACTGATTAGGTATTGAGAGAGAGTAATCAATACCTTAGGAAATCTACGATCAAACACATAATTGCATCAAAAATAGTTAAAGAAACAAAATAAGGAAAGAATAAGTGCTAAGTATTTTAACTTAATAAAAACCTTAATCTTATTAGTAGCTTATTGTTTACTTTATTTATTTGCTTTGTTTTTCATTTGTTTCAATTTTTGTTATTTATTTTTTGCAAATCACATTTTGAAATCTTAGACAAAGTTAGGTTCAAAATCTTTGCATAATTCTTGTGAGAACGATAACCTTATATACTACATTATACTATCTATATACTTGTGATGTATTGAGGTTTTTATTATATATAAAACTTGCTCAACATGAATTGTCCATAATGTACACAATAAAGTAAGAAAATAATGGAAAAATAATTAAAATGAAGAAATAGTAAGGTGAATTAGTACTACCTCGGTTTATAACTAAGATGTTTATATTTCTTGAATCCCATCCACTTTCGGTGATCTTTGAAAAATAAAGTAAAAAGGGAAAAATCAAATAATAGAATGAAAATAAAAGAACATAAAATAACTATATCTATGAAAATTTTAATGTTTAATATATTAACAAAAAAAGAAAAAGAAAGAACAAAATAATATCAGTTTAACAGGGCTAATCCCTTGCAAACTATTAAAACAAAATAAAATATAAAAACATGAAAAATAAAAACCAAATAATAAAAATAAGAAGTCCTGTAAACTATGTTAAGAATCCTGGATGATCTTTGTAACTATATCGGACAAAAGCATTCAACAGTCCCTTAGGGATCAATTTCGCATGAAAGTTTCCAAAATAACATCCCTAAAAAATTTGAATTCACTAAAAAGAATTGCCCAAAGAAATTCAACAATCGCTCAAAGCTCTTTTAATCACCATAAGTGATCCTAATAAACTCAACAAATCCTAATGAACTGATTATTACAACTATTTCTCCCAAAATTGATTTAATAACTCAAAGATAACATTAATAGTGCTTGAAACTTACATTAACTCTTTAAAATTTCAAAGAAAATAGTTGAAGATTGGATTTCACATTAGAGAAAGTGGGGGGAGCATCACACAAAGAAAAGAAATAAGAGAGAAAGTGAAAATGGTTCTAGGATGCACCTTCTACATCTACTAGTCCAATAACAACACAAAATATTTAGAAAGGTCCTAAATACTAGAGGAAACCCCATATCCTAAATAATCCCAACAATAGTCGGTGAATCATATAGTCAAGATCTCAGGGAGTTTTGCACTAACACTTAGATATGATGAAGAGCTTCTATCCACAAGCTAGGACAGATTATAATTGATAGAGGGCCATCAAAGCTAAGGAAAAATCTTGATGCTCACTAAATCCATCACAAGGGTAACGAAAATATTGCTATCAAATGGAATTTTCCTAATAATTAATAATTCTTATTGTCATGGGCTTTATAATACTGCGAGACTATTTACTCATAAGATGGTTTACGAGATTAAGCTATTTAAATTTTAGTTTTCCTTTTGTTTATATTAATTACTTTCTTTTTGAACATGCTTATGATATATGCAAAATATGTTTTACTTTTAACATGATTTTTATAGCATCATGCTTATGTTTTGGACAGTTTTAGAGGATTTGATACTCAAAATAAGCTTTATTTTTTAATTTTGTTTCCATCTTTTCAAGGAAAAGTAGTGAAAATAAATAAGAATTTAGTTGTTTTAGAACAATATTGGAAAAAGTGAAGAAAGACCAAAAAAAATACACACCATCATATTTGGTGTGCTCCACTAAGGATCACTATATTTCTGCTTGCTATGTTAAACAACTTGGTCCATACATGTCCCTATGACGGTCCTAATTAGGAATTTAACACTTTATAAGCTTACATTCAGAGGAAGTTTGTACAATCCATAAGCTTTAACACTCCACTGTCTTATTCTAGAGCTCTTGGCAGCATCACGTTAAATTACACAATTCTCCATCTATTTGCAACTTCAAAAAGTATTGGTTCCTCTCTCATGCATAATGTGAAATACTTTTTATCTTCTACATTGTTCTCTGATAGAAGCTTGCTTCACCTATTTTCTTTTGTTTGAATCTCCTTATGTTTCTTTCTTTCTATATTTTTATAAATTTCACCGCCTAAAGCTAGTTTAAGGAGCTTGAGTTACCCCTTTTCTATCAATATTTTACTCATCTTGTAGATTATTTCTTCCTACTAGTTTGCAATAGCATTGAAGTTAAAAGACTATTTGTTTTTCTCCCATAACACCATAATAAATTAACTTCAAAGAATAAGTGGTTCCTTGTCTCAAGGGTACTGGGGCATAAGATGCAATAAAGATTAATAGTTGTTGAAGTCTTGACTCTACCTCTGGTAGCTAGTGGATCTGTTCCTCAAAGGTAGCTTAGTGATAAATACATAACGTGGGTTGTTTCCTACAAACATACTATCTTTTGACTATTTACCTTAAGTATGAGATGTTTAAATAGCTTAAGTGCATATTAGTTCGAACTTCTCTAGTGGATGTAATGTCTAAAGGCTTCTATCCCCCATTTTTGTAATTGGCTTGTAGTTGGGAAGAGCTTGAATTAACCAATCAAAGACTCTTAACTTAATGTCTAATTATTGATTGTCAATAAGATCGATCATTAACATTTGTAGTAGGTTTTAATATGTACTTCATATGAAGTAGGTCATGATATAGGTAGAGTGGCCCTTTGTTGCTCCAATGATTAAATCAGAACCAAGTCTTTTCGTCATTCCCAATTATGCTTTTGAAAGTGTGAACCACTTTTTCCCTTAACTGAAGAATATTATGCCAAGTCCACAAGCAGTTTGGATTCCTTTGTACTTGCAAGAAGATCTGATCTCGTAAGTGTTTTGTATGGATCCGTTGAACTTAGAGAGCCTCTTTATATGTGAAGAGGTTCCCTCTTAAGTTAGAGTTGTTCATTAAATTAGGATAAAGTCAATAGTAAAGTCTTAAAGGATATCGTACCTAAATCTAGGTTATTCAAAAATGACTTTCTTTTTTATTATTGCTTTGTTTTAGGTTTTTTGAATTATTTACTTATTTTCCTCTTCATCCAATCAGATATGTTAGTATGGATAATTAAGTTTGAGAATAATATTGGTAGTGAACAACTAGATCTTGTTGGATTGATCTATACTTGTTAATGCTAGTTATAACTATGTCGTATGCTTGTGAGATAAAGTACACATCATCTTCACATTCATAGATTGAAGTTGAGGATAGGAGTGTGGGCTTGAAGAGGAATTGATTATCTCTTGGTTAGTTCAGTAAAGATAGAAAGCTGAATGTTGGGAGCTCTTCCTTGTTGAACATTAACAATAACTTTGGTAGGGCCTCAACCGAATTCCATAAAATTAATAGTTTTCCTCCTAAAATTGTATCGACTAGCATTACGTTATAATGAGATGTACTTGGAATATTTATTCTTTTTTGTTTCTATATCTTGGAGTATTTTTTAATGCAATTATTTTAATTTCTCAAAAATCACTGTCAGATAATCATAATCTATAATTTTATCTTTTATATTCATAATTTTATCGTCAATGTATTGATAATTTAAAAATTGATTGAAACACTGTAGAAAATTTAAACGAATGTAAGCCAAAGAAAGAATAAAGAATACAAAAGTTTTACACGGCGAAATTCTAAGATTGGAAAACCATCCACGAATTTCTAAACATCGTAACAATTCACCACGAATTTAAAAATTGATTGGTTTGGATCGTCGACACTTTTGGTGGACAAGTGTCTCCTCAAATCGTTTTCAATTGTACTTATTCCTCGCAGAAACCTAGAAATGCTCTTTAGATTCTAGTAATATTTTAACAGCTGCCAACAACAGAGTTTGATTTAATAGCGGTGGTCTTTGTTACGTCGTGCTAGGCCAAGCTACATTAACGTCATGTTAGGCTAAACTGCATTAATGTCAAGTCAACGAGATGGAGGTTACAGGGCAATCATAAATGGCGGTCCACAGTGAGTTCATAAAAGCTCTCAAGGCACATAGACGAACCATTTTTGTACCTGAATACCTAATCATTTCGAAAATTGGCTTATGTATAAAAACTAAAAAGATTTATTCCTAACTTGGATGTGGGAAAAGGTGGAGGGGAAGAATCATTAACTTAACCCTGAATCAAACACAGTAGACTAGACTACTAATTAAGTAATAACGTGGAGTAACATTTACCTGTTTTTTGGTCCTTTCCATAGTCCAAGAGAATGTATACCTGAAGCCAACTAATTGATTAGCAGACAGTAATATGGGTGACCTATCCTTGACATGGTTGTTACTACTTACTCAAATCATATTGTCTTTAAGTAACTTATAAAAGCATGCACCTTGATATATGGCTATATTTGTGTAGGGATTGCGTTCCATAACTATGGATGTTAGTCGCTACTAGACATATACAAATCTTGCCTTGGACGTATGAGCAACCAAATATGCAGTAGCTCGCGTGTGTCTGTTCTCGAATTCCCTCACTTCAAATAAATGGAATTCAACTGCTGGTCCGTGTAGAAGTGAATGAACCATATATATATATATTCTCCCTCTTCTTTTATGCCTACATAAATAATGATATTACAAGTCTCGATCTCATCCATAAGTAAAAAAATTTAAATACATATTTATCTTGAAGAAACCCTGATTTCCGTTGTATTTTCATGGATATATCTAAGACTTCAACTTGATATTTATTTTAATTTGCAACATATAGTTTGTTTTAAATTTAGTTTTAGTTATAATCATATAACTACAATTAATATTATGTTTACAACCTTAATGGTTATTGCAACTGAAGCATTACTCATACCTCACAACTCAATATCTTATTGTGGCCTAATACCAATCTAGTTTTACATAGTTAAATAAAATCTTAATATAGATACTTTGACATTCTCATTTGTTGGACGGGTAGGGTTCAATATAATTAATCAATGCTTTTTTTAACTCTTTGGATATCTGTTAGACAGCTCAGGCTGCTATTCCATCTTCTTTGATCAAAACTATATAAAAGATTCTAAGGAATTTCTTATGGGCTGGTGCATCTAATATAATTTTCCTTACACTGCTAGAAAATAGTCTATTAGCTTAATAAAGAAGGGGCACTTGGAGTAATTCCTTTGAAGCTAAGCAATAGAGTTCTTTTATTCAAAAGAACGTGGAGATTATTAAGTGACAACGAATATAATCCTTATGGGTCAAACAGACTATATTCATTCCTATCACAGAACTAATAGGACTTTTGGATCTATATGCCTAATTATGATTCCATTACATGTTACTGTTAGGCAAGTTTGCTTATATAATGAATTCAGTATTGATTAGCAATTTAGTGATACATTGTTAACCCTGTTACAATATAAACTAAATGACTTTATTTTAGATGACCGTTCTTTATGGGCCAAAAGTTCTACCAGAATCTTTTCTAACTAGCCTTGTGAATATGGTAGAAGCTGATTGTCTAGTGTCAGACGCCATGTACATCTCTCTAGAAATCTCATTGTAACCTCTTGACTGGTTCTCTCCATAATCACCTCCAAGCTGGCCACTATCTTATTTGCTTCGGCTTCTCCTAATTTGTTCTGCCTCCCATCAATGTTCATCCTTCATCTTTGACATGCTCAACTTTGTTCCCACTGATTTTCCACTCATCTATTGTCTTTTAGTTCAAAGCTAGCCACTCCTCTCTTTTATTTATATATAGTTCTCCTTCTTTTTCCTTATTCCCAAGGTTTAATATTTAATAATATAATTGCATGATAACAATTTAATATTTAATGGTTCTTAGGGGAATTCATCACCTAGACACTATTTTTTTATATTAAATTTTCTAAGTAATTTTCTTTATCTTGCATTCATTTTTGTTTACAGTCTTAGTTTAATTTTTTAGCTTTATTTTTAATTAAAAACCAAAAATTTGGTTCTAGGCTAGATAATAGAAAGGTGTAATTATTAGTACTTACAGTTTTCGTTGGATTCATTCTTACTTATGCTAATTATAACTATATTGTGCACTTGTAGTAAATTTAATATTGACCTTAACCCTAGTCAATCATCCACTCTATTGTCTTTTCTTGATAAAAGAGTTCGTTTCCTGTTATGAAAACTTTGGCCTTCTTGATGTCATAGTTAACAATCAAGACATATTTTTCTTGACATATTTTTCTTCAAATTCAACTATCTTGATGCAGTGGATGCAGTCATAAATTAATCTTTCCTTTTCAAGCATGGAGACCTGTTGTTAAATTGTAGGAGACTAAGTAGACCTCTACGTTTTGAGTTATCTAGCGAGTTCAATTAATAGACCTCAAGGTTTTTATTAGGCTACTGTTGAAACAAAAAATGGTACATTTTTCTAGAATACATGTGGATTTAATTTTTCTAGAATATGTGCTCAACCAAACCAGTAAAAACATATCAACCAATTGGAAAATTGTTCAAAACAGACAACTTTGAGGAACTAATGGGTGAAGTTTAACATTAGGTTCATATTAGCGACACTAGTGATGATTATGATTCTCATAACTTGGTAGCTAGTGATAAGCATAATAGTGATTATGTTGATCATCCCATAGACATTAATAATCCTATAGATAACACATAAGTAGTTAAATCCTACTGTAAAGGAAAGAGCAATCGAAGTTCTTATACCTGAATTGGTAATCACAACTCAAGCACCGAGTATTGAAGTTTATTTCAAATCTTTCTAGTAGAAAGAAGAATACTTCTTCTACTACTTCTTAATGTCAATCTGTTCATGGAACATTAGGGTTATGAATTATCCTACAAAAAAGTAAGTGATCAAAGACTTTATTATCAAAAATAAGCTTGACTTGATGGATATTCTACAAATTAGAATGAAGAAGAACATTAGTAGCCTCTTGTATCTTTTGTCTAATAACTGGAGGTCCATCTTTAATAAGGATTATCACCCCATTGGAAGGATTCTAGTAATCTATAACAGCGACAAGATTGACATAATTGGTTCCACCACTGCTGGCCAATTGATTCACTTACAAATCTTTTCCAAACGTCTCTACAAAATCTTGGTTATTTCTGTCATTTATGTTCTCAATCATAGCTTTCAAAGACTTTCTTTGTGAAGTAAGATAAAAGAGCTAGCATATGGTATCTAAAAGTTTCTGATTAACCTTAGGGGGCAATTTTTCACTTGGAGCAATAAGGACAATAATGGGACTTTCTTAAGGAAAAACCTTGATAGAGGCTTATCCAATTTGCTTTGGTTGCAACATTTTCCCAACACTAAGGTCTCTTTTCCCAACAAAAACATTTTTGTCACTCTATCTTTTATGGAAACATTTTTGTCACTCTATCTTTTATGGTTGTTATGTTTGAACTAGACTATGCTCTTCTCAA
Organism: Erythroxylum orinocense; assembly: GCA_025531955.1. NCBI lineage: Eukaryota > Viridiplantae > Streptophyta > Magnoliopsida > Malpighiales > Erythroxylaceae > Erythroxylum > Erythroxylum orinocense. The sequence continues at coordinate 25,619,242 of JANZLX010000005.1, forward strand.
GTATCCTTTTTGATTCAATAACTTCCTAACTTCCATATCTAGTTTTCAAGATGCTGTTAGAAGGCTTTGCCTCTCATTTCTATGGATACAAGAAATTTCAATATTCTATGAAAATTAAAATAATATGATTAACAAGGTAAATGTAGGGGATGTTCATCATTTTTTTAAACATTACCCAAGCTGCTCTTAATAAAGCTCAAAATAATATGTACATCAACCCCACTTATCCAAGGTTCCAAGAGTCAGAAAATAATGCATTGAACAACTACTTAGAAGTAGTCAACTTCGATTATACTCTCCATTGAAACAAAGACATAGGATTAAATGTATTTTTGATGGTTCCAATAATACAACTTTATTTAATAGATCTATCACTACAAGGAAAGCCTCAAACAAAATTGTTACACTTAAAAGAAATGGATCTTTGTTTCAAACCCAAAGTCATTTAATCTATGAAGCTACTTGTCGTTCTCAATCACTAGTAGGCTCTCGTTCTTTTGCCTACTTCTCTATAACATTTGAAGATATAGTTTAACAAAACATGTCTACTTAGGAAATGGAAGCTCTGGCCTCTCTTGTTACTTGATCTAAAATATAAAATGCCTTGAGGTCTCTAGCTCTTCATAAATTTCTAGGACTAGATGGCTTCAATATACTTCTTCACTAGAAAAGTGGTGCACTGTAGGCAATATGGTCTCTGAAGCAACCTTGGAGTTCTTTAATGGTGGCAAGCTTCTCAAGGCCGTAAATAACACATTCATTACTTTAGTTCTTAAAGGGAAAGAGCAAAAGTATTTAAACGACTACTGACCCATCTCATGCTACAACTCTATTCACAACATCATTTCTAAAGTGATTGCTTTAAAATTATAGTCTATATTTCCTAGACTTATTGATTCATCTCAATCTGCTTACATCCCTAAGAGAAAAATTGGAGATAATATTGCATTAGCTTAAGAACTACACCAGAAAGAACAACAAGAAAAATTGTGCATTAAAAATTGATTTTCAAAAACTTATGGCATGGTTGACTGGTACTTCATTCTCAACATTCTCAAAGCCTTTGGTTTCCCTGATATTTTCTAACAATGGATTCACCAATGCATCTCAACAGTTTCATTCAAAATTTTAGTGAATGGTGAGGCCACCAAACATATCAATGCTGTTAGAGGTATTAAACAAGGTGAACCCATCTCCCCATACTTATTCTCTTTGGTCTCTGAAGTTTTATGTAGACTGATTAAAAGTAATGCCACCAGAAAAGGATTATTAAAATTTCATTTTAAATGTAAGAAGCTTAATTTAGTTAATCTAAGTTTTGTTGATGATATATTTGTCTTCTCAAAAGCTGGCATTTGCTTTGTGACATCCATTTGCAAAGCTTTCAAAGTTTTCAATAACATTTCAAGCCTTATTATCAATAAGGATAAGTCCATCTTGTTTACTTTAGAAAGTGCAACTCAATCTGTAGTTAGACTACCACTAATTACTAGCTTCAAGCTAAATCACTTACCTATTAAGTATATGAGTATTCTTATCTCCTCAACGAAACCTGTACTATTAGAATTCAAGACTCTTATTGAAAAAATCACGCACAGGATTGAAAGTTAGTCCTGCAGATCACGTTCCTTACCTAGCAGATGTCAACTGACATATATGTACTTTCTTCTCTAAGTACACACTAGGCCTTTCATATTGTCTTCCCATAAGCTGTTATCAAGACTGTAGAAAAACTTTTCCGAAACTTCTTATGATCAGCTAGTAGTAGTAAAACTAAAATCAACTAAATAAGCTGGCCTGAGGTTCACTTGCCTAAAAATCATAGAGGTCCTACTATTTTACCTATCAAAAACCTCAATTATGTTCTCTTACTTGAAAGGCTATAAAGACTCATCCAAGATCAACAAACATTGTGGGTTAAATGGGTACATACATACTACATCAAGGATAAAAACATCTGGGCTGCTAAGATTCCAACAACTTCACTTGAAGATTTAGAACATCTATTCTTTTAATTTCATTATACTAGGTACCTATGGCAAGTGGTTCTTAAGCTCTGCAATATTCAGCAATCCCCTGTTCTTTGGACTAGTATTATTAAATGGAATCTAAACACCAAGATGAAGTTTGAAGGGGGTCTTTAGATTAGCTTTTAGCTACTTAGTCTTTGGTTTATGGAATGGAAGAAATCAAATATCTTTACTAATAATGTCATTACCAAAGAGAGTCTTTTACAAGTTATACATGGCAGAATTATAGTACACGTCTTTGTCTACAAGGAAAAGCATTCATTAAGCCAACAACAACTTACTAAGTGGACACTCGATTAACACTTTCTTGTTCTACGTGAGATTATCAAAGTCTTATTTAACATACCAATCTTTTGATTTCTTGTATCAATTTCTATTTAAACTACTGTTTAGGAGAATAGTGTATGAAATTTTGAGAGACAGAAACCTGCGATTATTTTGTGATCAAACCAAACAGTAACAGGCACTTTTCCAAGAATTAGCATTTGTATAGATTTAGATTGTATTACAAGTTGAAAGAGTTGAAGTGCATCATGATTCCTTTAATTTCTTTGATTTCCTTGTACCTTTGTAAGACATTTTGATTCCCAATACAATTCCATTAATTTCTAAAAAACAAACTCGTTAAACAACATACGATTCTTCTCTTTATTATGCAGTTCGTTGCTATGAAGTTTTCAGCTTGAACTTATTTTTAATTTATTTTTTTATGGGCAACCATCAGAAACTGCCAATATCAAATCATTACATCACTATAAGTTCTCCATCTCAAAGTCACGTTAAAAACCGCCTACCGACGTACTAATGCACATGAAAATGATCTGTTGACACGAAAAGAAATAAGAATATAATTAAAATTTCTTGATTGTGAATACGCTTGATATTGGCTGGAGATCGGTGAGAAATTAGAGAGTCGAGGCATATGTCTCTTTCCATAGCCATTGAACACAAGGGGTCAACAATAAAGTACAACAAAATTTGTGATTGGTAATAGGAACTCTTCTTTCACGCAATCATGCTGTGCCACACGTAATCATATGCATTAATTATTTTATCGAAGGCATGTGAGTGGGAACGGTGATCATCATTTTGGCTCTTCAACGCACTTCCCGCCTGGAAAGAAGATCCTGCCCATGTTCACCGGCGACGAAGTCCTTGTCTTCAGGGTCAAGCTATTAGTGCTATAGCTGGCTAGAATTAGTACATGATAAGCAGAGAAATAGCTATCACTGAGCTAGTAAAAGGCAAGTAACTAATTTCATGTTTTTGGCATGGCTAAGTTATATCTAGGCATAGGTAACTAAACATAAAAATAGCAATTTAGCATCTAATCCATTGTCTCTAATTACTTCTTTAAGTGCTGTTAAGAAGTTATAATTGTGTATATGGCTCTTAGAGAACTTTGGTAATGACTGAATCCAAAATGGCACAGAAGAATGCACAGTTCAAAAGCCAAGTAATGTACAAGCCATATAGTTAGGGTTTTCATTGATCTTGGAGCCCAGGGATCGATGTTTATGTTTAGGGGGGTATTGGCTTCTCATAAAATTTTGTGAAGGGTCCAGACTTTCGTTAGAGATTGTCAAACTATATTTAATGCTGGCCCCTAGATTCTAGCGTTCCACATTACTAATGCTTAATCAAATTCTTTCACCTAATTAGATTCTTTATCTTTGAGTTGTTAAATCACCTTCTCTTCCCCTTGACTATTCCAATATTTTTGTCACCACCTAGTAGCTTAAAACACCCTCTACATATACCTCCCTTGGCCTGCACTCTTAATGTGGGCACTAAAAACCGTTGCTTAATGAGAGAATGGCTCTTTCTCTACTCAAACTCACAGCCATTCGCTCGCTACTTATCCCTCTCCTCCTCCTCCTTCATGCTCAGATGGCCCTATCGACCGACATGGAAGACTATGAAGAGTATTTTCTTGACACCCCAATTTTACCACAAATTCGATCAAGAAGCCGATTCTTGGCAGGTCTAAACCGTATAAAGAAAGGTGAACACTGTAATGCAAGGGGTTATAACATATGTAATGGGGTCCCTGCAAACAATGGCACGAGCCTGCTCTACTGCTGCAAAAAACACTGCAGGAACGTTATCATAGACGAGAACAACTGCGGACAATGTGGGAAGAAGTGCAAGTTCAGCGAGCACTGCTGTAATGGACGTTGTATTAATGCTATGAAGGATCAGAATAATTGCGGCAAGTGCAATCACAAATGTGGTCGGGGGCTTAAATGTGAGTATGGATCTTGTGGGTATGCTTAGAAAACTTACTACTGGTAAGTATTAGATATTACTGATACAAAAAATTCTATTAAGGATTTGGAAATAAGGAATGCTAGTTTCATACACTTGACCGCTACCGCTTGAGGGTGTACCGTTAGATTGCACGGTGTTTTTGTATCTAAAGTGTTGGGTTTGGCAAACCGAACTTTGTACTGTCAATGATGATGAGTGTTAAAGAACAGTTCACCTTTTCTGGGAAATATGAGTACCTTATGTGTCACGTAATATTTCTCCAACAAAATAACATGACTAATTCTAGCACTTCACTCTCATTTGCAGACTTTCATGGTCCCCAAGTTGGAATATGACCTCTCCCAATTGGTCGTATATTTGGACTGAAAGTTCTAGAGCCGAAGATACCATTGCAAGCTGCTCTTGTAATAAGAGCCATCACGTCAATGCTTCTGTTGTAAGGGAAGACATTTCGGAAATCATTTTACTGTAATACAAGGAAAAAACCATGCTAGAGGACGGAAATAGGACTTGATCGCGTCACCGACAACGCATGAAGACACCATGGTAAAGCTAATGACTACGACCATGCACGTAGATGTTCCTAATTTCCTATCATATCCACTTGCAAGACTGCAGTATATAGAGAAATATTGGCGGAGTTGACCCCGGATTATTCTAAGTTATTGCAAAAGGATTTTATTTTTCTCTTTGCCTAAACTTTAAATATTATTCGATATCCCCCCTAAAATGAGAACACAAAAATTGTTGTTCTTATAGACGTCTCTCCGATTGTGAGGCTTCTTAATTGATCATTGCAAGCCTTGTTCTAAGAATAAGCCTGAATTCCAAAATGCAGCCATGTATTTATGTTGGAGAATGTAGAACGAGTAGTTTTGGAAGATGCAAGTACCGCATTTTGTATTCTTGTTTTCCTTAATATTTTTTATGGTTACATATTCCGACCAATTACTCGTAGAGCATGGTAATTTAGTAATTTTATTTTTCTACTCTCTTTAATTAAGCACGGCTTCAGATCAATTTTGAGCTACTAATGATCACCTGCCTTTATTTATCGCTAAATTTGCCGTAGGTCATAACAAAAGTTGTTTTCTGTTGGAAATAAAAGAATATATTAATTACGAAGCATTCTTACAAGAAAAAAATTAGCTCTTTATCTAACATAGAACTAAAAGCAAGAGCAACAAAGATACTACCCCTAAAACTAGGATGTTAAACAAAACCAGAGCCGAGTGCAAATACGAAAGTTTGAAGCATGAACTGATCACCTTATAATCCCATAAGAGTTTGTATGTTTAAGATAATATTACATTGTGACATTAAGCTAGAGCTAATTCTCTGTTCCAATAAGGTTCCTCTGAGTATAGACATATATATATGTCCAGTTAGTGAACCTTACATAACCTTGCATTCCTCTTCTTCTATGTGTAAGTGGTAGGGTCAGTAGCGAAGCTACATATTGCCCACCCTCAAATTTTTTTTAAAAAGAAAAAAATATATATATAGAGGTTGCCCACTTTAAAAGAATGTCGTTGTCTATGACGGATTGGATTAAAAGAAAACTATATATATATACCTTGCTCCCCCTAAAACAAATTCCTGGCTTCGCCACTGGATAGGCTCAAATGCTATCTTAAAGAAAGCATGATGTCTTGGAGAAAGATGGTGAGGATGGATTTCCCATTGATTAATTCCCTCCCGTTCAAAAATAAGAAAAAAAGTGTTTATAATTTTACTGTATGCTCCACCAAAGGACTTTTAATTACGAACAAATGAAAAGAAGGTGGTAGGTGGTTTTTTTTTTTTTTGAGGCTACAAAGTGTGTATATAGGATTAGAAATAATTTCACCTTTGTTTCTATTCATAGTGTTATGTTTGTATTTCAATGCAAGTCAAAGGATAAAGGAGACTTCGGGGGAACTATTTTTCAACCACACATGATGAAGAGTCCCATTTACTTTAGGTTGTCTAATTCTCAAAAGCTCTTTATAGGAGCTGTTGGCAAAATTTCCAAAAGAATGTCTTCTCTGTATGACCTTATCAAATCTGAGGCACCATGGACAATAGGAAAGGACACCAATCAAGAGGCAGGAGCATCTTCTTGCCTCACATGACCACTTATCCCCTTTAATCAAAGCTTTAACCTTAGCCTTTTGAGGATACATACATCTGAAGTGCTAAAAGGTTGGTACCATATGCAAAGAACTAAAATCACTCCAATTATTATACCATAACCAAGCATCTTCATCGTTCGCTATCATAAGTTTAAATTCACTATATATAGATAGTCTCTGACTTTGAAGATTTAATGTATAAGGTTTTAAAAAGTTGCTCACTTAACTAAAAATTTTAAAACTTGGAGTATTCGATTTAAAATCTTAAAAGGTTAGGCTCTAAGATTAATGATCCCTTTTTAAATAATCATTATTTACTCGAAATTCAATAATAATGTCAAAATTGTTAACATTTCATACTATAATGATAAGGACTTATTTATAATAAATATCATTAAGTATGAATATATTAATGACTAATTTTTGAATATTTGATATTGATATAAAAATGTAATCCTCATAATAGTAGGAACTTATTTGCTTAAAATTGGAGATATTTAAAACTTATTTTTATTTTTTAAAAGCAAAGTTGAATTAAATTAAGCCATAAAAGGCACTTAAGGAGAAATAATACCAATACAACAAATTACAAAATACAAGAGATACAACTACTACAAATTTACAACAAAAACATAAATGAAAGCATAAGAGCTACAGTATGAGAAAGGTGTTTATACTCTCCAAATAGTGTCGAGGAATTGCAGGTCCAAATCTTCGTGAATATGGATGCTAATGTGAGATCTAATCAGTTGCATTAGAGATGTATTGAAATGCTCAGTGGTGAGGCATTTATTATGAAAGATTTTGTTGTTCCTTTCATCCCATATAGCTATGACCAGGAAATATAGTGAAATACAAAATCACCATTTGATTGTTTTGTTTTGGAATCTCTTATCAACATACCAATGCTTAATTTGTCCTAAGTCATTTGAAAATTCACTAATCAAACACTTTTGCAACAATTCTTTCCAAGGATTACTGATATAATTGCTCTTATTGAAGAGATGATATGAAGTATCCTTAGCTCTTTTACATAGAGAGCACCAATTCGTAAGATGAGTAAACCTTGTAACCTTTTCAATAATAGGTAGCTTGTTTAACATGGCAAGCCAAAGTATTATGGACGCTCTAGGTTGTTAGTGATTAGATCAGAATATGGTTGTCTAAGGAAGGATTGGCAAGTTGTTAGCAATCACTTATCTACAAGACAACTCAATGAAAACACCATTTATGGTGTGCTTCCATATGATGCAATCATTGTTCAAATTAACGCAAGTCTGCAAAATTTTAGTCATTAGAGTAGTTGGAATTAGAGAAAGAATGATTAGATCCTTTCTTGTAATAGTATGAGCCACTGTATCTTGTTGTTTTATAAAGGTCTTATAACAACATCTTCAACCAATCCTTCCAAAGGTCCTACTAAAAGCTAATTATCAGACCAAAATTGGGATAGCCTAATGTTATCCTTATCAAAACTGCTTTTATAACTACCATTTATTCTCTGTGGAAAGAAAGGAATTGCAGGCTATACAAGGACATTACCGAAGATAAATATCAAGTTACAGATTGAAGCCTAAATTGGATTAGAGCTGTGATCATTTCCAAAAGAATGGAACATCACCTTACCCCTGAAATCAAAACGAATTGGCATATATGAATTGAAATTTTAATTCCTACATAGAATCATCATTTTCTTTCCTTAATTTTTTAAAACTTGTATTAGAAGCTAGGCGAAAGCCTTCAGTTTGACTTTAGTGTAATGTTGTAATAGGCTATTATTAACAAAAATTCATTAAATTAAAAAAAAAGTTGATAAAGTGAGGTCTTATTTTTCCCCTCGGCTTAAGAATGTCTTTCAGAGTTGTAGAGGACAAATTATCCGAGTTAAGCCTCCACAAGTTCTTGTTTTTAATGAAATAGAAGTGGATTCATTTACACGACAGAGCCTGCTCATTAATAAGGAATCTCCAAAGCCTTTTGGAAAGTAACATAAAAAATGTCTCCATTCCAAAAACTAGTTGCCTATAAGCCCCCTTAATACAAGTTGGAGTTAACTATATATAACCTATCCCCCTTCAATTCCAGTAACAATTTAGGTAGTAATTGTATCATTATATGAGTTAGGAATTTGAATACCAGTAATGTTCTCCCTATTTAAAGGATTAATTCTATTTTGGACTGGATAACTATTAATTTTCTCTTGATGTTGGACCATTCCCATGAGCTCCTGAAAATGTCTAGTGACAAAGACTATTCCTGGAGGCTTTTAGGTTTTCTTCAAAGTATGTTAGGGTTTCCAAGCATAGGATAGCCTCAACTTATCTTCAACAAGTTCAAGCTACTCATTTAGCATGATAAAAGGGATTGTCTTAGGTAAATCAATCGTAGAATTAACCAATACGCATATTTTTGCAAAATTGACCCTCTCTGTAATGGCTTGGTCCATCGACATTAGTTTTCCAATGAAGTTGGCAAGGTGACCAAGGAAACTTGTTGTCCAATATTCTAAAGGAACTTTATGGATACATATCTAAATAGGGATATTGTCATGCTTGATCTCTTTTTGCTTAAGTTCAAGCCTTCATAACTAAATAAGTAGAGGCTTATTATAGATATGCCATGGTCCTGCCTAGATAACCTTCTTTGCATCTTTAGCACTTGCAAACACAAAAAAACCCCTTATTGTTCACAAAAACTTCTAGCAATTCATGTTGCTTCCTTTTGTGAATAGCCCTCTAGTGTCATCACTAAAAGGCGGGAAGTTATTGAATATTGAACAAAAATAAGCAATAGGAGGAAATAAATGTGTTGAAGAAACAACCATTTGTGAAAATTGTTTCCAAAGTAAGCATAATACAACAATGAAGCAGAAGGGACATAAAAAGTAAGAAAATGAGAAAAAGAATGAAACAAGGAAACAAGTGCAATAGGTGGAGTTTGAAAGGATATTAAATAGAACCAAGGAAAGCAAATGAGGGAAGTGAGAATGAGCACAATGG
>JANZLX010000005.1:25639522-25653144 GCA_025531955.1 Erythroxylum orinocense
AAACACTAAGAAGAGATAGAAAGAATGATGATGGAGAAAATATATCACAGAAAGCAAAGGACCCTTATAGACTTCATCTGGCTAGGGTTCAATGCCTATCGTCAAGGAATTACATAACCAGCTGTGCAATCGACACACAACTTGTTAGAAGAGATGGAAAATAATAGTTTTCATTGGATATCGGTATCAAGTAGGTAGCAGTCAACCTTAACAAATCCATAAGGAATGATTACAGTAGACTTAGTAATAGTATTGCAGGCTAAAATTGTTACCCTTACTAAGGAACTAAACAACCTGACAGACGCCTCTTTCTTTCCATTTAAAGTAGTTCACTACAGATGCGACCTATGGGGATAAGAGAGCCATATCTGCAACATGCCACTACCACAAGGCAAATACCTGAATACCCGAAGGACATTCACATACGTACCCTGTGATAATGGTATGATGGAGCTAAAACAAATCCAACTAACACATGGCTTCACTAACAGCATTTAAAAGTCAGCAAATTTTTTAAACCCTTAATTTCATTCATACACCAAATTTACAATGTTTCCATCAGACAAATATTTACAAAACCTTTTATAGGTTTTAGCCAAAACTACAAAAATAAATGCTACAACACTTTTGATGTCAGCTGATAGAACTTTGAGCCATTTCTCTACCTAAAAGATTCTTTAAGTCCTGACTAAGGAACTAGGTCTCCTATCTCGTACCTGAAAAGCCATGTTGTAATTTTTATGGGTTGTGTGAACTCAATGAGTGAAACATCATTGATGATTTCACCAGATTTCAAACACATATCACCTATACCACAGATATTCATTTTGAACATCATAACTCACATAACATGGCACAACATAGGGTCACTCAATACAGCTTTGCAAATCATTCATAGATTTCAATCTTATATGAATGCTATATGTATGAGACTCTCATTCGCTCTTATTTTTGTAACCGGGTTCCTATCACAAACTTATACAAATATTGGCCCATAGGCCTCAGTTAGAACAGAATCACAGAGCATAGCTCTACATGAAAAATCATAAATCATGAAGCAAAGCTCTACGTGGAAGCCCTTGAAACTAGCTACTTAAGTCACAATGCCTTTAGTTGAGCATGCATTTTATGAAATGCCTCAAATAGTGAATATGTCATAGATCATAATCTTATACAAATGCTAAGACAAAGTTTTCACATTCATCGGACTTAAGTCTATCATTCAACTTTTGTTGAGAATCAAAGTCATTCAGGAATTCATATCAAATCAAAACACCTCCAATACATGCCCAACTAATAAACTCCTCGAACTTCAAGTCCAGAATTTAAAAACAATTCAGTAATATAGGAAGTTTAAACAAATCAAATCAATTCAATCCTAGGAAATTCATCTAGGTTAACTCACAATATGCTCCAAAATGCTATTGCTTGGAGGGTTCGACAATGTCCGATTGGCATCCAATGAGTTCCTCTATATCATACAAAACACATTTACAGATATCACACTTTTGCATAATTGTATATGTATTCCTTAATGCACATCTACTTATATGAAATATGAACAATGAATGTTCAATAAAAATTCCAGGGTACTTTATCAAGATCCTTATGAACAAATCATTCAGATATCAAATTCCTCATTGATACCATAGGTACTTATAATTTGGACCAATAAAAAACAATGTGAAACCAATTACATAACTTCATAGATCACTTCAGATTTTTCTTCTAATATACATATGGGTCAACTTTACATAATTGATCTGATAAGGTAGATGACAAAATTAGGCAATACTTCCTTATAGAAAATTGTACTCTAATGTCGTAAGTTTCTATTGACACCAAAATCACTTAATTTGGTTTAGTAATTTAGAAGATATGCCTCAAACATTTTCGAGTTGTTCTTATTCAAAAATAGTTTACTATGTACAACTTCCACCCAGAAATTGAACATTTAAGAGACTGAATCAAATTTTGACTTTTTTCATATGGTTTGTAGCTCTATTTCTCTAGTTTACTGCAAATAAAAAATAATCTCATTTAAAATTCTATAGATCCAAATATAATCAAAACATTGAAGTATGTTCATTAAAACAACACCAATTCATACCATTCCAACATATTCTCTCACTTTCGTTCAATCAATCAATTTTCAAATCAATTCAGAATGTTACAAATTTTTTTAGAGAAATAATAATGTCATACAAATCCAATGGTTCAATAATCAAGTCATTTGGAGGTCTAAAGATGAAGTTATGGTCAAAAGAAGGAAGGTCGTTTAGAAAAAGGGAAATTCTGAAAAGCACGAGGGTGCAAATTCACTACATCCCAAAGTCACCATCATGTTTATGCACGATGGTGCATTTCCGCTATACTCAAAAATCATCGTCGTGCTTATGCACGACATGGCAAATCCATTTTAAACCTCAAGCACAACGGTGCAATTCCACTTCTTCTTCTCCATCGATATCTAAACTTCAAACCTTCATAACTTTTGATCCAGAATTAAAAAATTTACAAACTTTATATCAATGAAAAGATAAAAGAAAGATCTACAACTTTCATGAGGACCATTTTGTCAAAATATGCCTAGATCAGCACAATAAATTCACTAAAGTTCATATCAAAAAATCAACTCTCACTATTCATTCCCAAAATTTTCAGACAGCTTCCACTTTTCAAAAACCAACACTTCAATTTCTAATCTACTCCACTTCACTAAACTCATTCACCATAATCCACAATACCTCTAAAAATAAAAATTAACCAAGTTCTATTAAGATCATAAAAAATTCAGATATCCATTTTCTCACTCTTCATGTTCTACAAATTTCAACTTCTTATCACATTCACTATTTTCTTCTCAAACTTCATTTATACACTCATTCCCATCTCAGACCATCATTTTTCAACTACTCTTCAACTCAAAAACCATTTTCTTGATCATCTCTAAAGCTTTCATCAACTCACGAATGCACATATATATAAACATACATGCACAGTGAAGAAACAAAGCTTATCACCTTTTTATACTTTCATTTCCTACACTCATCTTATACACCATTTTATTGCTATTTCAAACTCCAAAAAATCATTTCCACATCACCTGATCATTAATAATCATCAAAACTAAAATAACACTATATCCATATTTTCATCCCATCAACGTTGTGTTCATGAATATATACACGTACCCCATGTCCATGCAGATGATAGTGAATTCATCAAATTCATTTCATAATCCACAACTCTAAAGGATTTATTCGCTACTTACATGTTGAAAACTCCAAAATCTTCAAGCCCTAAACTCCAAGCAAAATCACGTATTCCACTGTGAAAACTGACTAGCTTTGGTTCTTTCTTAAACAGAACAGACAAATAGCAAGGTGGGGTTTATTTAGGAAAAGGAAAAGCAAAGAAATCCCTCAGAAGGAATTTGATGAAAAACTTTGTGTGTTGAAAGGAAGTTCAAAGAAGTTGGCTGGGCATAACACTTACGACATTTTACTCAACCCTTTTTAACTCTTAGATAACTATAACTTACTTCTACAAGGTTATAAAAGCAACTTTCTAAATTAGCGACACTTGTCAGTTTCCTAAGGTCTAAGCTCTAACTTAGTTTCTTTTGAAACTAAATCCATTAATTCTTTCTTTACAATACAACTATCTCTAATCTTCTTTCGATTCCTTTTCATATTTTTCATAAAAATTCTTAATTTCCAAAAATCACCAAAATTCAAAAATATCACAATTCCACTAATCAATAATATTTTCAATATAAATAAATTAAAATTCTCAAAAATACCACAAAAATCACAAATCAGTCCAATTATAACTAGAAAATGTCAATAAATGCATGTACAATCATATGAATGTGCAAAAATGTGCATGTCACACTTAACTTATGCATGATGTAAATGTTCTTAATTTCTCAGTGATTTCTCATAATTCGCTATTCTAGCCTTAACATAGGTAACGGGATGTTACATGCTCCTCATAGAGATGAACTCAGCCTTACATATCCCTTATCTAACAGCTCTTCCAATTTTTCCTTAAGCTCCTTCAGTTCAACTGGATCCATTCTATACGGTGGAATAGAAATGGGTGCAGTTCTAGGAATCAAGATGATGGCAAACTCGATTTCCCTCACTGGTGGCAAACTCCTCTGAAAACACTTCTAGAAACTCCCTCACAATTTAAAAATCCTCTAACTTCCCTTCATTCACATCAGTGCCCACGACGTGTGCCAAAAAAGCTTCACACCCTTTTCTCATCATTCGATCAGCTAGCAAAGCCGAAACCACTCTAGGTGATGATGTTCTTCAGTCTCCTCTAAAAATCACCCTCTCTCCATTGCCAAGATCAAACTTTACCTCTTTAAGGCTACAATCTAATTTTGCATGATATTTCTCCAAAGTATCCATCTAAACCTTTCAAATCTAGAGGCAATAAGTCTACTACCAATCTAGCACCCTCAATAACTAGTTTACAATCTCTATATACTTGACTTATTATCACCTTCCTCCCTAAGGGAGTGCTAACAATCAACGGACTATCCAATGGCACCAATTTAACACCATGCAATGTCATGCTTGCAGAAACAAATGAATCTGTGGAGCCAAAATCAATCAAGACATATACTTCAGAATTAAATAACTGAGCCATACCTGTGACAACTTCAGGTGCAGCTACAGCTTCCTCTCTGGTCATGGTAAACACCCTTGCCTGTGCCTGACCCTTTAGCCTTCCTAGAGGAATAGCCTTCCTTGCAGCTCCAAAACTGCCCACCTCAGTGATTGGCCTAGTTCCCACAGTTTCTGCTCTCCTTGGGGCTTGCAACTGTGGCCCCTCTTGCCTTGTTAATTGGGAACAGTCCCTGATCATGTGTCCCTTCTCTCCATATCGAAAACATGCTCCAAGTAATTTAAAGCACTCTCCCTTGTGAAACTACCCACAATGCTCACATTGGGGATTTGTGTACCTACTGCTCTCCACCCTATTATTGCCTCCCACAGTTGAGGCTTGCACTGAAGCTGCCCTTGATTGCTTGTTCTTAGCAGAGGCACTACTCCCCACCCCACTCTATTTGTGGAAGCTCTTCATACCCCTCTTAGGCATTAGAGCACTCATCCCCTTCATGGAAGACAGCTCCCTGTTCTTCCTCTTTTTATTCACTTCATATTTTATATTCTCTAGTTTCTCAGCTTGGAGTGCAGTATCTACCAACTGCTAGTAGTCACAGAAGTTGTGGATCAATACTTTCTCTTTGATCCCCAAATGAATCCCTCCTTTGAACTTGCAGGATTTATCCTGCTTGTACGCCACAATGTTGGCCGCATATCGAGAGAGCTAGGTGAACTTCAGCTCATACTCACTTACATTCATATCCCTTTGTGTGAGATTCAAAAGCCCCCTGCCTTTTCTTGAACATAAACCCTTGAAACGTACTTCTTCCTAAAAACATCCACAAAGTCTCTTTAAGATAATACCGGAGGCATAACCTGATTATAGGGCACTGATTCCCACTAATGGAGCGCATACCCCTGTAGTAAGCTGACTGTATAGGCCAGTTTCTCTTCATCAGAGCACTTTATTTGAATCAGGACTCTCTCGGTCCTCTTCAACCATACTTTAGCCTCTTCCGAATTCGTAGGACCATTAAAATCTACAGCTCGATGCTTGCGGAGCTTATCATACTGTCCACTCCTCTCCACTAGAGCTTGCACCAGAACTTGTGACCCTTGGCCCATAGCATATGAGAAAGCCTAAGCAAAGGCGTGAAAGAACCATAGAACTCAAGGGTTCACTTGAGGCATAGGAGGAGGAGGCAGTGACACTTCCTGTTGCACACTAGGAGCCTTAGAGTCTGAAGCAGGGTGTGTCCCTGCATCTTATGGGACATAGGATTCATCTATGCTCCCTTGGCGAGAGCAAGATCGAGTCGTAGCTCCTCGAGTTACCTTTCGAGGTGACATAATCAATCCTTCAATTTTAAAACATTTAACAATCTTGAGTTCATGCTTCATGTAAAACAATTTCAAATCATGTAAAACAGTATAAAACAATGCACGTTGTTCCTTTAAAATAATGCATGTTCATTTCATAATTAAAAACTACCCACTTAATGCCTAGAATACCCCTAAACCTAGTCACTATGATACCATAAGTGTTGGACCCCGATTTCGAAGCCCAATATCTGAAGTCATAAAACATGATCGTATTACCTTGTAGGGTTATTTCAACAAAATCCTATTAGTGATCATCGGTTAATCTTCATGCTCTGATACCACAAGTGTTGGGCACCCACCCTTACAAGACACGTGCTTGACGTCCTACGTGACATCTAGACATGCATCCCACAAGGGTGGCGTGCCCCTACCAGTCAGTCATCAAAATTCACAATTTGACTTCTTCAGAACAATTGTAGCTCTATGTCTCAAGTTATTTGAAAACAAGGCTCAACTCATTTGGAGCTCTATAGATCAAGATATGATTAAAAATCCAAAATATGTTCATAACCAATTCATGCTCCTCCAACTGATTTCCTCAATTTCTTTCCATCAATCTTTTTCGAATCAACACCAAAGGTTACTAATTTCTACAAACAGATAGAAAAATGTGTTAGGAATCTGTTGGTTGAAGAATCACTTCATTTGGAGATCGGACGATGAAATTATGGCCAAAAGAATCAAACATGATTATGTCCTCAATCATATTGTACCTGTTTTGGGACAAATGGCATAACTTTCACTAGAGATATCAAATTAAGGTTGTCTTAGGATGGTTTCGAAGAGACTTCTATACCTACAATTTTCATGGAGACTTCAAAGAGAGATTTTTCCATTTGGAGGGTTAGTATATGGGCCGTGTGGAGATACCCGGGCAGATCATGTACTCCTCGGTTCTGGTGACCTTTTCATTATTGGAAGACAAAAGCAGTGTTAATTTACACGGCCTGACCGTGTACTCCTCAGATCTTTACTAAAATCTCCTTCTTCAAGACATCTCCAATGGATCCTACATCCATTCTAACATCACTTTCACTCATAATCTTTCTAAATTCAACTCTCCTAGTGTGATACCACTTCATTTACTATAATTGTTCTGTACATACATCCTATGCAGCATTACCAACTTATAATGATCATATCTCTTAACTCCAATATCCAAAAAATTAATACTTAACAAACAGTATAGGCGCCCCCTATGGCAATGAACTTGACCTTACATACCTCTTCTCTAACAGCTCTTCCAATTGTTCCTTAAGCTTCTTCAGTTCAGTTGGAGCCATTCTATACGGTGGTATAGAAATGGGTGCGATTCCAGGATTCAAGTCAATGTCAAACTCGATTTCCCTCACCGGTGGCAAACCAGGTAAGTCCTATGAAAACACGTCTGTAAACTCCCTCACAATAGAAAAATCCTTTAACTTCCCTTCATTCACATTAGGGTCCACGACGTGTGCCAAAAAGGCTTCACACCCTTTTCTCATCATACGATTGGCTAGCAAAACTGAAATAACACTGGGTGATGGTGTTCTTTGGTCTCCTTTAAAAATCACCCTCTCCCCATTGCCAAGATCAAACTCTACCTCTTTGAGGCTACAGTCAAACTTTGTATGATATTTCTCCATAGTATCCATACCCAGTATAACATCTAGACCTTTCAGATCTAGAGGCAATAAGTCTACTACCAGTCTAGCACCCTCAATAACTAGTTCACAATCTCTATATACTTGACTTATTATCACCTTCCTCCCTAAAGGAGTGCTAAAAATCAACGGACTATCCAATGGCACCAATTTAACACCATGCAATGTCATACTTGCAGAAACAAATGAATGCATGGAGCCAGAATCAATCAAGACATATACTTCAGAATTAAATAACTGATCTATACCCATGATAACTTCAGGTGCGGCTACAGCTTCCTCTTTGATCATGGTAAACACCCTTGCTTGTGCTTGACCCCTTGGCCTTCCTAGAGGAATAGCCTTCCTTGTAGCTCCAGAACTGCCCACCTCAGTGACTGGCTTGGTTCCCATAGTTTTTGCTCTCCTTGGGGCTTGCAACTGCTCTCCTTGATCCCCAAATGAAGACCTCCTTCGAACCTACGGCATTTATCTTCCTCATTCGCCACAATGTTGGCCGTATATAAGGAGAGTTGGATGAACTTCAGCTCATACTCACTCACACTCATATCCCTCTGTTTGAGATTCAAAAACCCCCTGGCCTTTTCTTGAACATAAACCCTCGAAAGGTTCTTCTTCCTAAAAACATCCACAAATTCTCTCCAAGACAGTACCAAAGGCATAACCTAACTATGGCGCACTGATTCCCACCAATAGAGTGCATCCCCCATTAGTAAGTTGACTGCATAGTCCAGTTTCTCTTCATCATAGCATTTAATCTGAATCAGGACTTTCTCGGTCCTCTTCAACCATGCTACAACCTCTTCCGGATTCGTAGTACCAATAAAATCTACAGCTCCATACTTGTGGAGCTTATCATCCTATCCACTCTGCTCCACTGAAGCTTGCACCGGAACTTCTAACCCTTATCCTATGGCATATGATAAAGCCTGAGCTAAGGATATAGGATTCATCCCCACATCTTGTGGGATATAGGATTCATCCGTGCTCCCTTGATGAGAGCGAAATCGAGTCGTAGCTCCTCGAGTTCTCTTTTGAGGTGGCATAATCACTCCTTCAATTTTAAAACATTTAAAAATCTTTAGTTCATGCTTCGTGTAAAACAATTTCAAATCATGTAAAACAATGCACGTTGTTCCTTTAAAATAATGTATGTTCATTTCATAATTGAAAACTACCCACTTTATGCCTAGGATACCCCTAAACCTAGTTGCTCTGATACTATAAGTGTTAGACCCCGTTTTTGGAGTCCAACATCCAGAGTCATAAAATGTGATCTTATTAACTTGTAGAGTTATTTCAATGAAATCCCATTAGTCATCATCGGTTCATCTTGATGCTCTGATACTGTACCCACCCTCGCAAGCCACGTGCCCGACGTCCTACGTGACATCTAGATGTGCATCCCATAAGGGTGGCGTGCCCCTACCAGTCAGTCACCAAAATTCATAATTTGAATTCTTCAGAACAATTATAGCTCTATGTCTCAAGTTATTTGAAAACAAGGCTCATCTCATTCAGAACTCTACAAATCAAGATATGATTAAAAAGCCAAAGCATGTTCATAACCAATTTATGCTCCTCAAATTGATTCCCTCACTTTATTTCCATCAATATTTTTTAATTCAACATCAAAGGCTACCAATTTCTATGGAGAGATAGAAAAATGTGTTAGGAATCTATTGGATGAAGACTAACTTCATTTGGAGGTCGGACGATGAAATTATGGCTAAAAGAATCAAACATGATTATGTCTTCAATCATATTGTACCTATTTTGGGACAATTGGCATAACTTTCACTAAAGATATCAGATTAAGGTCATCTTAGGATGGGTTCAAAGAGGACTTCTAGACCTACAACTTCCATGCAGACTTAAAAGAAAGATTTGTAATTTTGAGGGTCACCACTTAGGTCGTGTGGAGATACACGGGTAAACTGTGCACTCCTCGAGTCTGGTGGCCTTTTCGTTATTGGAAGACACGATCAGTGTTAATTTACATGGCCTGACCATGTACTCCTCGAATCTTTACTGAAATCTCCCTCTCCAAGACATATCCAATGAATTTAACTCTCTTATTGCAATATCACTTCATTTACTATAACTGTTCTATATATACATCCTATGCAGCGTTAACAACTTATAATGATCATATCTCTTAACTGCGATATCCAAAAATTTCATACTTTATATCATTGGAAAGCTAGAAAGACAAGCTACAACTTCTAAGAATATAACTTTGTCTAATTCAGCATACATTAATACAGTTTTTACCCTGAATTTAGAATACAATTTCTATCCCTATGAAAAGCTTGAAAGTGCAATGTAAAGACTTGGAAAGTTATGAACAAAACATAATGTATATATATATTTCATTAACATCGTAAGATAAGCGTTTTACAAAGCTTTAATGGGCATTTCAAGCCATAATACATCATAATCCAAAAACCCAAAATACAAAAGGTAGATGCACTAATAAGTTTGAAATGCGACTAAAGCCTTGTGTTTACAAAATCTATCTTAAAATACAAAAACATTGCAAAAGTGAAGTGATGCTTCGACTCTTGGTTACTCGATCTATTGCTCATCACCTGAAAATGAGAAGGAATGGGGGTGAGCTTAAATGCTCATGGGTAGCAGGTTTATAATGGAGAATAAGCAAAACCATTGAAAAAGCTCAATGTCACACAAATTTTGCTTCAAATCCATATAACACATATTTCCCAAATTCTCAACTTGTCAACATATATCATAAACACATAAATCATAAATGCATCAAATTTTCATCCAATCATGAACACATAAGCAATTTATAATGGTTTGGGTAGGTCCATAAACAAAACGAACTAACACACTCCCACATAATGGTCCTATGTAGTAGTAAACAGAACAAACTATCGCAATCGCACATAGTGGTTTTGCGTAGTTGTAAACATGAGGGAGTCCATGAAGGAGCTCCAAGCCACTAGAGGCAGGTGGGAGAAGCCTTTAGTCGAAGTGCACTTGACATACAGAATTGACTACCACAAACCTACATAATCATGCATTTCACATCTTGTAAACATGTTGCCCAAAATGGCCTTTTTTCGAAACTTAATTTTCATAAACATAATATCTTTTCAGAATCATTTTCATATGCTTTCCATAAATCATCAATAACACAATTCATATACAAACATGTAGCGCTTCCTCAAAGCATTTAAGAAGCAATAAATGCATATTAATATATTAGTTGAAAATCATTTATTTTCATTTATTGAAAGAAACATTAATGGCTTATTACTCAATTATAAAAATGTAATCCACCTTGAATTCCTTGCTTAAGGATGCCCCTCCTCTCGGTCCTCTTACCTCTCTTGAATTCCTTCAACAATGGAAAAAATCCCAATTCAATAGGAATTCCAATTTAAAGACCCAAAGAAACATATGCATAAAATTGATCCTAGAAAGTTTAAACCCATGCATTCCCTAAGCTTTTTGAACCAAAACCCTTCCAAAAATCCAAAAGATTCAAAATGGACTTACCTTGAATCTTCACCAAACGATGACTTTCTTAGCTCCAATGGAAGCTCTAAGCTTCCTCTTTCTTTTTCCCTTCTTAAACAATTTCAAAATCACTCTTTAAAACTAAGAAAAATTGAAACCTAGCTTAGCTTTCTCTTCTTTTCTCTCCTACCACGACACTCTCTCTTTTCTCTCTTCAATTTTCTTTTTCTTTTTCTCCAATTGCAAGACAACCATTTTTCTCCCCCTTTTTACCCTTAATGAGTCCAAAAGTCCATTTTACCCTTCCTTATAAACTTATGTTCTTTCATCTTTAAGTGAACTACCAAAAATGCCCTTGAACATTCTTACTACCTTAATACTTTAATTAAATTTACCCAAGCAATAAATCCTACTAACTTTGACATACTAGTTAACTCCAAAATTAATTTATGAAACCTCATCATAAATTTAACCTTCTCTTTGAGTATCGGTTTCACTCTACAAGTAGCAACAATACACTCAGGTTCCTCCTGCTTCAAACTTATTCTAAGCTTAGCTATCTCTTCTAATAACAGCAGATAAACTATCTGAACATGAGTTATAGATGATTTCCTACTCAAGGCATCCGCCACTACATTTGCCTTTCCTGGATGATACTTAATCAACAAATCATAATCCTTAATTTGCTCTAACCATCTTCTCTGTCTCAAATTCAGTTCTTTCTGGCTCAAAAAACACTTAAGACTTTTATGATCTGTAAAAATCTTCATCTGAACTCCATAAAGAAAATGTCTCTAAATCTTCAGGGCAAAAATTACTGCAGCTAATTCCAAATCATGAATCAAGTAATTCAACTCATAAGGCTTTAGTTGCCGTGAAGAATAAGCTATCACCCTATCTCCTTGCATCAACACACAACCCAAACCCTTTCTTGAAGCATCATTGTAAACTATATAATCCACATCTCCTATAGGCAAAGTCAGACTTGAAGCACTTGTCAATCTTTGCTTAAGCTCCTCAAAACTCTTATAGCATTCATCACTCCGATTAAACTTCTGATTCTTCCTCAATAACCTGGTCAGTGGAGCAGCTATCAAGGAGAATCCTTCCATAAACCTCCTATAATAACCTACCAGACCCAAAAAACTCCTCGCTTCTGCCACTTTTTTCGGTGCATGTCACTTTAACACTGCTTCAATTTTCCTCGGATCAACATGTACCCCATCCTTTGAAATTACATGTCCAAGGAATACTACCCTATAAATCTAAAACTCACTCTTGGTGAACTTAGCATAGAGTTCCTTTTCCCTCAGTGTTTGCAACACTATTATGAGATGTTCCTCATGTGTCTCTTAACTCTTGAAATAAACCAGAATGTCTTCTATAAACACTATGACAAACTGATCCAGATACTCCTTGAAGACTCTGTTTATAAGATCCATAAATGCAGCTAAAGCATTGGTCAGTCCGAATGGAATGACTAGGAACTCATAATGCCCACAACGAGTCCTAAAGGTAGTCTTGTTTACATCAGACTCCCTAATCTTAAGCTGATGATAGCCTAACCTAAGATCAATCTTTGAAAAGACCCTTGCTCCTTGCTACTGTTCGAATAAGTTATCAATTCGTGGTAGAGGTTACTATTCTTAATGGTCATCTTGTTGAGTTTCCGGTAGCCAATACACATCCTCCATATCCCATCCTTCTTCTTAACAAACAGTACAAGCGCTCTGCAACATCCCACTACCATAAGATAAATACCTAAATACCCGAAGGATAATTAAGTACATACCCTTTCATAATGGTTTGTTGGAGCAAAACAAATCCAACTCACACATGGCATCACCTATCAGATATACGTAAAATCGTTAAATTCTTCTTTTAAAAACGAAGCATTTCATTCACTAACAAAATTTACACAGTTCTCATTAAACATATATTTACAAAACCTCTTAGAGGTTCTATCAAAACTACAAAAATAAATGCTAAAGCACTTGTGGTGTCAGCTGACAGACCTCTAAGCCATTTCTCTATCCAAAAGATTCTTTAAGTCCGGACTAAGGAACTAGGTCTCCTGTCTCATACTTGAAAAACTACATTGCAATTTTTGATGAGTTTTGCGAACTCAATAAGTGAACCATCATTGATGATTTCACCGGATCATATACATACATCATATATTGCACAAATATTCATTCTAAACATACATTTGTTATTCAGATACTCACATAACATGTCATATCATATAATAACTCATTTCAGCTTTGCAAATCATTCAAAAAATTTCAGTCTTATATGAATGCTATATGCATGAGACTCACATTAGTTCTTATTGTAATAACCAAGTGCCTATTGTTAGTAGTGTGCCCTAGGCCAATGGACATTTGTGATTCATGTATTAACAATATGATTTGTTAATAATATATTATGAGGTATTCCTTTCATATATGCATGTATTTCGTTTATGTAATGTGATTTACATTCC
>JANZLX010000005.1:25654959-25665224 GCA_025531955.1 Erythroxylum orinocense
CCGCTATTTGATTTCGAGTCGATTTGCATCGATTCGATTCGTTCCGAGTTTTCGATTTCAAGCATTTGCTTTTGTTTTTGTTCTTTCGTTTTGTTTTCCGGTTACGACCTGAATCATGAATAAGTATGAAATTGGAGGTTAAGATGAATAAGATGAAAAAACAAAAATATATCGAAATTTTTAGAGTAGTCTAGGGTTTCGTAAGAGGTTGGACATCTGGAGATGGGTTCCAACATATCTGGTATCAAAGTAAGAAGCGTTTTTTAGGGAATATGTATGAGTAGTTGGATTTCGGAAACGGGATCCAACAAAAAATTAGGGTTTTCGTGTTTAAAACAATAATTATTTTGAATTTATAAGTTTCTTTTATAATATATTTAGAAATTAATTAAAATTAAAAATTGATATTTATATAATATTTAAAAGGGTTTAGCACTAAATGAGTTATTGGTCCTCTAATTGTACATTACTTGGTAGAAACTTTACCATTAAAAAGCTCACAAAAAGATACTTATAATAAAAGTAATATTATAGTCAACGAGTCTCAGTATACAAGGCTCCCTGCTTTGCGAGAGTTGAGGGAGAGACATCAATTATACGCAGACTTCCCTTTGCATGTTTACAAAGAGACTGTTTCCGTGACTCAAACATGTGACCTTCTAGTCACAAAGAGGTAACCTTATCAGTTACTTTGAGGCTCGCCCTCAATAAATAAAAATAATGTTATAATTTATAAAAAGGACAATATTTTCTCAAAAGGGAAGCAATGAAGGATATATAGAAGGAAAAATAAATGTTGCATAATTGTGATCATATCTTAAATTAGTCACTATTTCATTAGTGACGGAGGTATTTGTGACGGTAGATAACGACTTCAAATATTGTACACTACTAATAATAGTGACTAATATTACTGCTTTTAGTGACAACTTTTACTTTCACTAAAAATACAATTTCTTGTAATGGGAGGAAAATGATAAGATTATAAAAAAGAAACAAAGGGTCAAAAGAACTTAATACCAGCTGAAGGACAACTATTTGGTATTGCATATAGACATTTTAAAGGCTAGGATTTCTATTGAGAATAGAGAAAAGTAACAAATAAAGGAAAGGAGGTTAGGATGCCTATTAAATTATAACTGAAATGCTTTTAAAATTTAAAAACTTTTGTCTAAAATAATTGTAAACCTTATAGGACTTGAGAAAAGGAACCTCCATGATAAATATTTAAGTTAAGTTTTGATATTAGTAATAATGACACACACATACACACACACATATGTATAAGGTTATTTAATATGAATCAAAATTATATTTTCTTTATAATAGAAGTACAAATTCATCAAAGGAAAAAAAACATTGTTGATAGGATTATATCTTAATGTAAACACTTAATTAAATTGATATGATTAATTGAATATAATGAACAAATTGATTGATAGGATCTGACTATATAACAATGTAATTATCATGCCAATGTAAAATAATTATAATATAATTATCCTTTAACAAAGAGAGAAAAAGGGGGAGAGCGATATGCATTTTAAATATTTCATAACTATCTTTAAAATTGAAGGTCTTGAACCTATATTAAGTTGATTAATAATCTTTTTTTATGATTCTTTTCTCCTACTATTGGCTCTAAAAGTTAGTTTTCTTGTTTATGTTAAAATTTTCATTAATTTTATGTTAGATTTGATACCTATTTAAAGGTGGAAACATAAATTTGACTAAGTAGGGACAAGTCATATAAATAATATTTTATAATAAAATTACATTTAAAAATAAATCTTGTTTTAAAAATTAAAAATTAAAATAATTTATTATCTTTTCTAACGGGAAGAAGTGAGCTTGTTCATAATCTCGTACATTTTTAAGCATGATTTCTATGTTGATTTGATGTTATCAAGTACTGATTTTTTCTTATCACTTTAAAGCTTTGAGATAATATATACATATAAGTGTTTAATCTTTTGAGATTTCTTAATTTGACATTTCTTATCACTTTAAGGTTGATTACTAAATAGATGGACATACAATTGGTATTAGAAGACACTCCACATAAGTAAAAACAACATAAGTAAAAACAATCTTTTAACTTAATTTGTTCAATTCTTAAAAAGTTAATCACTAAATAAAAGTTTGGTATTTAGTTGAAAATTTTTCTAAAATGTTAGGTACAATTTAATTTGTTAGCCCTAAAGATTATTGTTCTCACAAATGGATTCTTTCGTGGATAATTTCTTACAAATAGTTATTAATTATTACATAATTTTTGTATAATACCACAAAGGCTCAAAAAACTTTGAATCAGATCCCAGTGAGCTTATAAGAAGGGATATTATAATTTAACTCAAAATATTAATATAATTTTTTTATATGTGACCTTTTTTATATGAAAATATTTTATTTGTGAATTTTTATTAGCTCGGAGATTTCATCTATATAAGATTAGTTCTTGTTCAACTCATCATCCATTAAATCTAAGTAAAAAAGATTTGAAAAGAAAGTGAACTAAGTTCAAATAAGTTTATATATTACTAAAAACACTACATTTCAATCTAAAATTTTAAAATACTGAATTACGAATTTTATTTGTATATAAATTTAATTTAATTCCATTTCTCTTTTTGACTAAATCAAGAAAAGACTGTTGGATTTTTTAAGAAGAAAGAAGAAAGAAAGATAATAAAAGCTAAACTTTACTGATTTTGGTTAAACTCAAAGCAATGACAACCTTGCTTAAATAAACATAGAAATAAACTAACCTTCTAAATACTAACAACTAGGAGAATAACATGGGAATCAAGAAAAGATCCACTACTCCACAAACTTCACAACTAACTAACTAGATAAACATGGTCACATAATCAATAAAAATAATAATTTTGAATCAATATCCAACATTCGCCCTTGATTCAAAATTGCAGATATTATCTGTTGGCGCACATATCTCCTCTTCAATGGAAGATGCACTCCTCGCCAATCTTCAACTGTTGATGCACTTCTCATCAAATTTCAACTATTGATGCACTTCTCATCATCTCGTTGATGCCTTTCTCAGTAACCTACAATCACTGAAGCACGTCTCTCTAAAAACATCTTGGTGCACACCTCACTAACTCTCAAAAAAGAGTTTTTTCACCAATCAACGCCACCATATTTGCTTCACCATATTTGCTTCTCGTAGTCCCTCAAGAATCTATGGCTCTGATACCATGTTAAGTGACCATTTCACCACAATAGCCTAAGTTATTGTGTGAGGCCAACTTAATTAATTTTATATATTCACTACCACACCCCCTCAAGTGAAAGCCCTTTGGGCTTGAAACTTGTACAGACTCCCTCTACATTGTGTTGAATAATAGGTGGGTGGTAAGATTTGAACTCACGACCACTTGGTCACAAAGGCTCTGATACCATGTTGGATTTTTTAAGAAGAAAGAAGAAATAAAGATAATAAAAGCCAAACTTTACTGATCTTGGTTAAACTCAAAATTATGACAACCTTACTTAAATAAACATAGAAATAAACTAACCTTCCTAAATACTAGCAACTAGGAGAATAACATGAGAATTAAGAAAAGACCCACTACTCCACAAACTTCACAACTAACTAACTAGATAAACATGGCCACATAATCAATAAAAATAATAATTTGGAATCAATATCCAACAAAGACAACTTATGAACTTCATTATTGACAAAAGTTTAACAATACGTTTGGAAGATTGGGGGTGTTTGGAAAGGAGTGAATTGAGTTCAATTCAACTATTTGAAAACACAAAAATGGGATGAATTCAATTCATGCATGTAATTGAAACTCATCTCCTTTATAAATTAAATTCACCCCTCCAAGTTTAAGAATTCAATTACATTGATGTTTAAAGAAGACATCTTTGAATAAAAAAATGTTGTTTGTTGTGAATTTATAACCAGACATTCATCAAAATTTATATATTTATTGTAGGTTTTTATTGAGTCTAATTCTTTACCATGTATTTTTTATCAAGAATAATCACTCTGTGTCATGTAAAGATAGCGTCTTGTTCTTCTGCTCTTTTATTCTTTGGACTACTTCACTTTTCACTCTCTTGTGCTTCGCTTGATTGTATTTCAAAAACTATTAATGAAAATATTATTAATAATTAATTATCAACAATATAACTAATTAAAATATAATTCATTCATTAATTAAAATATTGTAATTAATTAATTAATTAAAATATAATTAATTAATTACAATATTTAATTAATCGATATATTGTGATTGATTAATTACAATATAAGTAATTAAAATATGGTTAATTAATTAATTAATTAAAATATAATAAATTTTTATTTCTCAATTTTTTTACAAATCAACTACTGTTAATGGCAATAGTAATCATGTCTTTCTCTTAATCAACCATAATAATAATAATAATAATAATATTCATTATCATTTCTTACTATATTTATTCTCGTTTTAAACAGTATAATTGAATTCATTTCAATTATTACTAAGTTTGTTCCAAACAGTGTAAATTAAATCAAATTTAATCTCATTAATATAATTGAATCTAATTTATTAATAAATTCAATTTAAAGATTTCCAAACATCCCCCTTGATAATTGATATGAAAAATGAACTTATAACATATTGACTTCCAACTTGTAATAGAGCATCGAAGTTGAAAATGACAAAAGTAACTGGTAAACTAATGTTAGATTCTTTTTGGTTGACAGTGATAGTGTTAATTACAAAAGCACGATATCGAAGTAAACAACTGTCCATTTATGTGAAATTAACTACTACGGAAGTTGGTTCCATGCCCGTCTTTGGTCAACTCCATGTAGCCAACTATCTGCCTAGCTTTGCTCCTTGGTCGTCCCAACAGGACAGAAACTACCCCTAACAATTAAGGCTTATTGAGAGAAAGAATCGTTCGGAGTTGGAGAAAAAAGAGAGAGACAGAATCTTTAATAGTAATAAACAATTTGGATCCACCTCTATCTCTCTCTTTCTTTCTTTATAGACACACGTCGTCTCCGTACAAAAGAACCAAACTTTTTCTTGTTTTGATAAGAGCACATACCCTCGTCTCCTCTCAATTATCTATTCTTCATTTTCCTTTGTGGTTTGTCTATTCAGAGTGTTTATAAAAGTTGGATTTAGTTTCTTTCTCTTAAACTCGTTGTATGTCTCTCTTGTTTTTGTGCACATCACAAGAAAACAAAACGTTCTTGAAGTTCCCAGTAACGGAAAAGGTACAATCTTTCTTGTGACTCTTGTATTCTAATAAGTAACCGCTTACCATCTTTGTTGTTAAGTTTATTGTTCTCTTGGCTCCCCTTTTTCTTTGTCGTGTGTTACTTGTTAAGTTGTGCTTCTGCGCGGGGTGCCGTTTATGCAACTGATTCTTAGATCAGCTTGTTATTTACGGCTGTTTTGTAGTCTTCCTTCATTTAGCTACTTCTAATCTTTGATTTAGAGGATTTTGGGTTTTTGGTTTCTATCACCTAATCTTTATTTTCTGGAGAGGGGAGGTGTGGTTTTCTTTTCCTCATTTTGAAAATTGAAAGTTGAAGTAGGAGCTGTCATTGCCAATTTAAATCTATTTTACATGTGATACTGTGATTATCCCAAGATTGGACGTTGTACAGCTCGTAATCTTGTACTTTTTAAATGACTCTGTAAGCTGACACTCAATTTGGTTTGTTGATATTGAAAATTTATCTAATTGCTTCTCTTTTGTTTTGAATTTTTTGTTGGTAGTTGGTCGATTTTATTGATGTTTTGTTGGTGATGCTTGTGTAACTCACTCTTCTTCATCGTCTTCTTTTCTCTCTATCATTCCAGTATTGGCGTACTTGGCTTATACTAGCTCTGGGATATGATATCTTCATCTTTATTTTTATTTGAATTCTTTATTAAGCAGATAAACTAGATGCTTATTCAATGCTTCCGCGCTTTCATTGGTTGAAGAGTTAACGTAAGGCAACACAATTGTTTTTCTAATCAGAACTTTTTCCTAACAATCAAGCTAGATATTTGTGCAAACTTCTACTCCTCTAGTAGTTGGCTGTTAGCATAAGGCAACACAATTTTCGTGTTCTTTTCTTTTTTGTGATATAGTTGGTTGAATCAACAGCTGCAATTGAACTCTAACTCTTTATATGGCTCAGGTCGAGTCTTAACCCACAGTCTCACGATATAAGAGGTTATCATTACTTCTTGTTCAGCCTCCATTACCTTGATTTATTGAATTGGTCTGCAAATTATCAAAAATTGAGATGTGAGGATCATCCTTCGGAGCTCATGATAAGGTCTTGCAATGGGGTCTCTAAATGTTGATAGGAAATGGGTTTTCCCTCTTGCCATAAGCTCCATCGTATGTGTTTTCCTCTTAGCAACATCATTCAACATGGGCCTTGTTTCTTCAATAAACACTATTAATCAGGTCTTCAACATCTTCCCAGCTCGTATGAGCCAGAGAAATGAACCATACGGGGACATAAAAGTTTTATCATCTTCCCCTCCTCATCTCAATGTCACAGTTACACGATTTGCTTATTTGGTTTCTGGGTCTAAAGGTGATTTGGAGAAGCTTTGGAGGACTCTTCATGCTCTTTACCATCCTCGGAACCAATATGTTGTGCATTTGGACCTTGAATCCCCAGCTGAGGAAAGATTGGAGCTTGCTTCACGAGTGGAGAAGCATCCAATTTTCTCCAAGGTTGGGAATGTCTTCATGATCACCAAGGCTAATATGGTCACCTATAGAGGGCCCACCATGGTCTCTAATACGCTTCATGCTTGTGCAATTCTTCTCCGAAGAAGGAAAGATTGGGATTGGTTTATCAACCTTAGCGCTTCAGACTACCCTCTGGTAACTCAAGATGGTCAGTATGTTTATCTTCAATTTCATTTACCAGGGTCTAGCTTCCCCTGATACCTATCCTCTCTTTCTTTACATTTCTTTTCTCTGGTACGGAGGACGGAGCTTTGTGTATATGCATAGAGATAACAGAAATTAACTGCTCTGTCATATGCAGATCTTATTCACACATTTTCAACCATAAATCGAAATCTGAATTTTATTGAGCACTCAAGTCAATTAGGCTGGAAGGAGTAAGTTATCTTTACTCATCATCTCTCTTTATGCATGTGGCAAAATGAAAGCTCTTTGCCCAGTGACTGATTCTTTGTTTGATTGTTCTTTAGGCACAAGCGAGCAATGCCTTTGATCGTAGATCCTGGCCTTTATTCAACAACCAAGTCAGACATATACTTGGCCACACCACGGAGGACCTTGCCAACAGCATTTAAGTTATTTACAGGTTGGTGCTTATTGTTAACCTACTTTTAGGCCGAAAAGGCTGTTCACTACTATTTGGTTCGTTTCAAGATCATACATGTGATTTCATGTGAGGAAGAAGTTTATCTAGTTTCCTTTTTGTTCATAGTGGTCATGGTAGCTATTCATGAAATTTGATCACTTAATTAGAAAGTACTACTTTTATTCACAGGCGATCAGAATTTAATATGTTTCTGGTTTGCGTTTAGAAACATAATTTATGATTTTGTGACAGTAGATCTGTTATAGAGAGATCCCTACCAACGAGTGCAGATGATGTACCCAAGAGCAAATATGCAACAAGAAAGTTAGGATCTATAATTTGCATGCCTGAATTCATCAACAACTTTTATCTGACACATGAAATGGAACATTGCTTAACATTATGAAAGCTGCATGTTTGCATTCATTGAACTGGGATTTGTGGAAACTATTTGTTTTGCAGGATCAGCGTGGATGGTTCTTACACGGTCTTTCGTGGAGTATTTAGTATGGGGTTGGGATAATCTTCCAAGAACTTTACTTATGTACTACACAAACTTTGTTTCTTCTCCTGAGGGATACTTTCACACGGTAATATGCAATGTGCCAGAGTTCGCTCAGACAGCTGTCAGCCATGACTTGCACTATATTTCTTGGGACTTTCCACCTAGGCAGCATCCGCACACCCTTTCGCTTAATGACACGGACAAGATGATTGCTAGTGGTGCGGCATTTGCAAGAAAATTTAAAAGAGATGATCCTGTCTTGAATAAGATTGATAAGGATTTACTTGGCCGGGAAAATGGGAGTTTCACACCTGGTGGCTGGTGCTCCGGTAGCCCCAGATGCTCTGTGGTTGGTGATCTGAACAATATTAAACCGGGTCCAGGATCTCAGAGACTTAAACACCTCATAGCTAGCGTTGCTTTCTCCGCAAAACTGAATCAAAATCAATGTAAATAGATACCTATATCCACGAACTGAGCGCAACAGCCTATTGAAGATTTTTCTAAAAACGTGTTCCTGTCCCAGCACCTAATGCCTCATTCTTGACAGGATTGAACGTACGCGAGTTCCATTACAATCGTGAACATTCTACATCTGTCTGCAACAATCAGACTCCAGTATAGCAAAATTACCTTTCTGTCTGTAGCCTTGGCATTCCTACAATACTCGAATACATCTAGGAATTTTCCATCACTACTTATTCCTAATTCCGTTTCTTATGAGCTGTTTTGTTTATGAATGTAAGATTTTTAGCTTTCTGCAGACAAATGACATTTTGGATGTGGAAGAATTATGGCCATCATTTGGGCACTAACCACAATGCCTCTCTTGTTGTGAACGATTGACTGGAACACATTTATGTCACACTCAGATTTCGAGTTGTTCATGTCATCATGACGATATCGAGGCCGTTACAGTTATTTTGCATCTATTTTTTAGGACTAATATAATTAGAAGCAACTATGAATGGCTGTTTTTGTTGTTTTTGTCTTGTTGTGTATGGCTCTTCTATATAGATGTGTAATCTTAGCAGTATTCCATGAAGTGTATTGATTTTAAACAACATATTTGTTAAGATGGACATTATTATGTATGATTCATATATACTAGTGCAATCTTAAGAGTGTCATTAGAAGAATGTAAGTGTTTTATTAGAAGTTTTGGGTTTGGAACACATGATGTGTTCATTTCTAAAAGTCAATGGTGAAAACATAGGTTGAAGTTACGAGCCTCTTGATGTGGTGGAAGTGTTAAGATATTTTATGTTTATTTTTTACTATTGGGATTTGCTGGCTTGTTTTTCAGCATTCTTTGTAAAATAGGAAACTGCAATATAGAGTCCATGATTGTAGGGTCAATGTACAGCTAAGGGTTTTTAACTGCATATATTTGATGTACAGATACAATGAAAATATCAGTAAAAACAGAAAGATATTTTGCCATTTTTCAACTTGGTATCAGAGAGATGCGCAAATATGATGTTGAAACCTCTGGAGCTAAAGTCTGCTCCAATTATCATTCAATCTGAAAGTTCATCTTTCAATGCTGGGATTATTTTATGCGATACGAACTATGATATGTGGTCTCAAATTATAGAGATGCACATTGCTGAAAAAGAAAAACTCTCATTTATTCGTGGGAGCACACAACCACCTACATAGAAGGATGAGAGATATGGGAAGTGGTACATTGACAGTCAAAAAGTTAAAAGGTGGCTGTTAATGTCTATGTCTCCAAAGATTATGAAGCGATATATTCGCCTACCCTGCTATCCATTGCTCAAGATATTTGGAAAGCACTATCAAAAACTTTTTATGATAGAGCTGAGGAACTACAAGTCTTCACGTTAAATCAGAAGGCATTTTCTGCAACACAAAATGGTAAATCTCTCTATAATTATTATGGAGAATTAACTAAAATTCCCAGTGATCTAGATCATCGTGATAAGGTCATAATGGAAAATGAGAATGATGTGGTCTTTTATCATAAGTCTGTTCAGCAACAAAGAGTGCACATCTTTCTTGCTGGTTTAGATAAGGAATTCGAACAAATTCGCGGTGAAATCTTAAGAAATGATCCTATTCCAGAATTAGAAGAATGTTACTCATTGGTTCTTCGTGAGTCTGTCCACCACGCAACAATGAATGGAGAACTTGAAAAATCTGAAGCATCTGCCATGGTGAGTAGAAATAAATCGAATCAAAATCGATCATCTCAAAACCATCAAGCTCGAACCAGATTTAAGGCTTTTACTGTAGTAAAATCCCGGTCCATGTATCATATACACTGGGTGCGAAAAACAAAAATTTTTGTTGCCGGGACCTTCCCGAAAGCCAGGATCCATGTGTCTGTATGAAGACTCAAACCTGAATAACCAATAGAGACTATCTCTAAAGGTATCCACGCAGAGATCAGAAAACCTAACCGGGGCAAAC
>JANZLX010000005.1:25676532-25687517 GCA_025531955.1 Erythroxylum orinocense
AATTATTTCTTAACCAATTCTTTAAGTTTTATTATTATCAAAACATAGAAGGATTTAATTTGTCAACCTTCATTGGTACAACACCTTAAGCATGTAATCCCGTACCGGTTCACCAGGTTTTTGTCAGAGATTATGAAAGGTTTAGATAGCTTTCACTCTTGCAAACATGTTCCTCACACCAAACTTCTCATATAGGTGATGAACCATTGCACTAGTAGTTTTCATAAAAGCAATTAGCTCAAGAGTTGAATCTCCATCTGGAGGTGGAGGCTCATTTTCAGTTAATACCCATGAAATACGTTCATATTGAAGAAAAATGTCAAGGTTACGGCTCAATTCATTAAAATTCTCTTCGTTTTCTAATTTATTTTTTGTCAAGAGCAAAGTGAGTGGATTCATTTTGTGGTTGATTATATCTAAAAATATAAATTATTAAAATGTGAACATACTAGTCAATAATATTGGAACTTTGTACAAAATTATGATGCATGTATACATTATAATGTAAAATTTTAACAAAACTTAAAAAATTTAAAACTTTATATGACAGTTTTTTTTCTTATCTATAACAAACTAAGTGACGGTGGGTCATCTTATCCATTGAAAGAAAAACTGGGACCCTCCCACTCAAAAAACTACCAAGCATCTTCATTCTCAACTTTTTGAGAAGCATCATAATTTAATTTGGTCTATACTTTTACCAACAAAGCTACAGTGGGCAGGTTATTGATAAAATATGTTAGGTGTTTAACCATTTTATTCGTTCACTAAAGGTACTTGCAGACCATGCCTCGGTGGGAGGTCACATTTGCTACCAATAAGTGGATTTATCCTTAAGGAGATCCAAATCATACAAGATTTAGGATTCATGCCCTATGGTGGGGAGTAACATTTCACCACATACAAATAGGCCATCATTTGGAGACCGTGGACTCTCACATGAGTATCCTCTCCCACTCAATCTCTTTGGGCTTTAAGTTTTAATAAATATCATCTTGTCTAGATACAATTTATTATCCATCCTATATTTTTTTTCATTATATATCTCATACATAATGAATGCATGGCAAGGTCTAGGGTTGGTAATTTTCTAAATGCCATGCAATCAAATAATATCACATATTATTTGCATTCATTTATCCATTCATCACATGAACCAATAAGCCACTTTTGATTGTTCATCTTAGATCATAAAAATAATTACAAGCTTTTTAGGCCCAAAATATTCTTCTTGGACTTGGATCTTTCACTTCAAACTTTTCAATCACATGACCCGGCCCACTTGGTCAAAAAATGTAAATGAATTTTATAAGACCGAATTTTGTTACTTTGAAAAAAAAATCCTGCATTTTGGCTTTCATAAAACCAAATATTTATCATAACAAAAAATTCCAACACTAGTTTTCTTTAAAACTGAAACTTGTTCCATTAAAACAAAAGGCCAGCACTATGTTTTTTATCCTAAAATTTGATTCACTGAAACAAAAATCCAACACTTATTTTGGCATAAAAAAACCAAAACTTGTTCATTCAAACAAAAATCCATCATTTTAGATTTCACAAAACTGAAACTATGCTAATACATAGAAGGATACACCGAAACTATTATCTCTTCATTTCTTCAATCCACAGCTGTTTCATCTTCATCATTACATCAATTTTTACATTACAAAATCAACGAAAACAAAAAAATGAAGCCAAGGAGGAAACATAGTGATGATAGACCACCCTTGTTGTTACAAACCAAATGAAGAAATCTTACACGGTAAATATAAATTCTATGGACAACCAAAAGAGCAAAGCATGCACCATATATATTTCTATCATATTAAAATATGCAGCATACAAAAAATAATTGCCAACCCTTGCATCACTTTTAGGAACCGAAATCATGCATAATAAAAATAGCTGTGATACCAATTGTTAGATAGAAAAACAAAACATGCAAGATTTAGTTAAACAGTAGATTTCAAAACTTTTTTAGAAATCATAACACAGCGGAAGCAAGATAACCAAAACAACATGCCAAGCCATACATGTTATGGTATATGGATAATATTTAACATAAGAACAAGATGGAGATTATATTACCGACTCCTCGCTGTGCTAATCGGCAATGTATCCTCTCCAAGGTGATGTATCCTCTTCTTCTTGTTATTATTTTCTCTTCTCGATATTATATCCTCAACTAATCCGATCTACCACTTGTTCTTCTTGGACAACTTGGTTAACAAGATCCACTGGTGGGAAAAGAGAAAAAAACTTTAGAGGAGATTTTTCTTAGAAGAAAGGAGCCAAAAATGAGACACTTCTCATGCAAATTTCGGTACACTCATACAAGAAAGGAGAGAGTCCAAAAATGCAAGAACACCTCTCTTTCAACTTGTCAATTTTGGTTACGCATGAAAAGAAAGAAGTCTTCTAATTAAATTAAAACAAAGTTTAGCCCATTTCTAAATGTTCATTTGGGCTTCTAATTAACCATTAATTAGTGCAAGCCCGTCATTTAATCACGGACTTTAAAACCTCCATTTATATTTCTTACTTTGCTTCATAACCTTCCTTGAAGCCAATTGAGAAATCTTATTGAACTTAGATAATTTAAGCTCCAATAAAACCAAAATTAATTTAATCTCATTAGAATTAGTTCTAGCTTATTAACTAAATATCATTCTACTAAAGATAATTAGATGAACTCTTTAATTACTAAATATTATGAGAAGACATATTTCAAATAATATGTCCAATTACAAACCCTATTATACATCTTATTATAGCCATCCGCACAATAAAAGGTAAAATTACCGTTTTGCCCTTATGTTGGTTTTTCCTTCTAGATCTCCTGTTCTACTCTATATGGTGATTAACACACAAGATCTCATCTTGGTGTTAAAAATTGATGAACAGCTTATGCATCAAACTCCTGGCGCTAGTTTAATCACCAATCTCCATAAAACATCTAGAAGTGATGATATCACTATAGACTTCTTATTTGAGTGAATGTTCCCTGATACATGTTTCAATTAATAATTCCAACATACAAACACTGGATTAATACTCTATAAAAATCCATTTTGATCACATCAAGAATTATAACGAAACACATATGAGTTCACCACTCATCAAGATTGTGGTCCATAATAAGCAAATGCTAAAATGTTTATTTTAAGACTAAAGTAACAACCTACTTTATTCTTGAAAACATACTTGATTTCATATTCATTTAATAGTTCCATCATTGATAGTTGACTACTATCATGATATGAAACTCATCATTCCCTTAAAGTAGACTCCTTTACTTACATAGAGATAATTCGCAACATTACAGTCTAAACCATAATCAAGCGACCAACTTGATTTTTTAATTGTGAATCCATTATTTTAGATTCTTATAATATACATGTTTCCCATACATCTGTATGTATATGTATGTTACTATCAAAAGAATCTCGGTACCTTACGACTAGATATATAATGCTCATTAAAACCAAACTCTTTTATTTAATTAATAATAAATATTTTCATTACAAAACTGTAACTGAAGAAGATTAAGTTACATGTAAATACATTTGCTTTCCAAGGCACTATATTTACATAACTCCAATAATCTCCCACTTGCCCTAAAGAAATTTTGATATATCCCTTATTCCCATCCCTACTAGGTGACCCTTAAAACTCTTTTAAGACAGCATCTTCGTAAACAGATTAGCAAGGATTTGCTCCGTAAGAATCTTGACCTCATTCACCTCTCAACGTTGTATTATCTCCCTTATGAGATGAAACTTTCGCTCAATGTGTTTGGCAACTTTTTGGTTCCAAGGTTCTTTAAAATTAGCCACTGACCCACTATTATCACAATAAAGTGTAATGGCATTTTCTGCCTCTGGAACTACCTCCAAATCATTTAGGAACTTGCAAAGCCAAACTGCTTCCTTTACTGCTTCATAAACAACAACATACTCAGCCTCCATAGTCAAATCAGCAGTACAAAATTGCTTGACACTCCTCCAGACTATGGCTCCACCTCTTAAAAGAAATATAGAACTAGAAGTTGATTTCCTTAAATCAACATCTGATTGGAAATTAGAATTTGTATATCCTATCGGAATAAGGTTGGTTCCTGAGTAAACAAGCATTAAATTCTTCATCTTACGAAGATACTTAAGTATACACTTAACTGCAGTCCAATGCTCCATTTCTAGATTAGACTGAAATCTGCTTACCAATCCCACTGTGTAATAGATATCTAGTCTAGTGCAATGCATTGCATAATTAAACTTCCAACTGTTGAAGCATATGGAATGTTACATATGAATTCAACCTCCTATTAGGTTTTAGGTGCTTGCTCCTTTGAAAGTTTGATTCCATATCTAGTAGGTGTGAAACCTCTCTTCGAATCTTGCATGGCAAACTTATAGAGCATGTTCTCAATGTAGGTTAACTGAGACAAGGCTAGCAGTTTGTTCTTACGATCCCTTATAAGTTTGATCCCTAGAACATGGTTATCCTCTCCCAAATCCTTCTTTAAAAATTGTTCATTCATCAATCCTTCAATCGTAGATAACATTCTCACATCATTTCCAATGAGTAGAATATCATCAACATATAGGATTAGAAAAGTAACCTTGCCTTCTTGTATTCTTTTATAAACACAAGGCTCATCTAGGTTTTGTATGAATCCATAGGTTTTCATAGACTTATTAAACCTAATATTCCAAGACCTAGATGCTTGATTAAGTCCATAAATGGATCTTTGCAACTTGCATACCTTATGCTCATTATCTGGCTCAATGAAACTTTCTGGTTGGGCCATATAAATGGTCTCCTCAAGATCCCCATTAAGAAATGCAGTCTTGACATCCATTTGTCATATTTTATAATCGAAATAGTCTGATATGGCCAAAAGAATTCTAATGAACTTAAGTATGCCAATTGGAGAAAATGTCTTCTCATAGTCTATACCCTCTTTTTGCGAATAGCCCTTAGCTACTAATCTCGCTTTAAAGGTCTCTACCTTTCCATCAGATCCTCTTTTCCTTTTGAAGATACATTTACACCCTATGGCTTTTATCTGGTGGTATATTTACAAAGATCCAGACTTTATTAGTGTACATGGAATCTATTTTTGATTCTATCGCCTTAAGCCATATTTATAGTTCAACATCATTAATAACCTGTGTATACGTAATAGGATCCGTTTCTTCTTGGTCTGAGGTGGCAATTAAGCATTCTCCTAAACCTACGTACCTATCTGGATGTCTCACAACCTTCCCACTACATCTAGGCATTACTTAATGTTCAAGTTGCTTTTTTGATTACACTTTTGAATC
Organism: Erythroxylum orinocense; assembly: GCA_025531955.1. Classification (NCBI taxonomy): domain Eukaryota; kingdom Viridiplantae; phylum Streptophyta; class Magnoliopsida; order Malpighiales; family Erythroxylaceae; genus Erythroxylum; species Erythroxylum orinocense. The sequence continues at coordinate 25,681,863 of JANZLX010000005.1, forward strand.
CATTTCGACATCTTGTTTTGTCATATCCAAATCAACTATTGGTTTAGATAAAATAGCTAACTCCTTTAGTACTACTTCACTTCTTCCTTTTTGATTTCTCATAGACTCTTCCTCTAGGAAGGTTGCATTTGTCGACACAAATACCTTCTTATCCTAAGGACTGTAAAAATAGTACCCTCGAGTTCCTGCAGGATATTCTACAGATAAACATACTTCAGACCTTGATTCCATCTTTGTGGATTCAAACTTTAGAGCATGATCTAGGCAGCCCCAAGTCCTTAAATGTCACAATGAAGGCACTCGGCCAGTCCACAACTCCCTAGGTATTTTAGGCACTAATTTGGATGGAGCAAAGTTAAGAAGATATGTTGTCGTTTACATGGCATATCCCTATAACGATTCTGGAAGGCTAGCATAGGGCATCATTGATCTTATCATTTCCAATAGAGCCCTACCATTCTGTTGAGGTGTTCGAGGAGCTAAAAAGTTAGAAACAATTCCATCGTCAATTAAATTTTTCTGAAACCCTCTAAATAAGTACTCACCACCCCGATCTGATCGAAGTTGTTTTAATGGCTTGCTTAGCTGCTTCTCATCTTCAACTTTAAATTCTTTGAACCTTTCAAAGGATTTACTCTTTTTATGCATCAAATACAAATAGCCATGTCTAGAGTAATCATCTATAAAGGTTATGAAATATTCATAACCTCCTCTAGTTTATACATTCATGGGCCCACACACATCAGTGTGTATCAGGTCCAACGTGGATTCAGATCTGTTTCCTTTGGAAGGAAATGAGGACTTAGTCATTTTTCCTTCAATACAAGATTCACAGGTGGGTAATGGATCATTTCCCATCCTTCACTAACCTGTTAAGTCTTCTTTGATTGATATGACCCATTCTTAAGTGCCACAGATACTTTGAATTAATGCTAAAATCATTGGATTGTCTTGGTTTTATTAATAATATGGTGTTTAGTGAGCCTGTCATAGGTTCTATAAAGATCAATTCTTGTTTAATTATCGCATTACAAATAAAATCCTTTTTTTCATATATTAAAACAACAATTTCAAAATATAGGTAATAACCATATTTTATTAGACAAAAAATAGAGATCATGTTCCTTATAATCATTAGGATGTAATATACATCCTCCAAATATAACCTATGACCACTAGGAAAGTCTAAGATAACTACTTCCACTGATTCAACTGAAACATAGGATCCATCTGCTATCATGACTTGAAACTGGCCTTCATGTAGTCTTGATGGAACCCCTGCAAAGAATTGCAAACATGGTTAGTGGCTCCTAAATCTAATATCCAAGAATTAGGTGAATCTACCACATTTATAGTTCCTAAGAAACTTAGGAAACCCATACCTTGTTTGCTTTTGAGGGACTCAAGGTAGACTGTACAGTTTCTTTTCCAGTGACCTTGCTTACTATATTGGAAACACTTCCCTTTAGTGTCCACTTTGGCCTTCTTTTTCATAGGTTGGACCTTGACCCCTGTTTGGACATTCTTTTTCATTAGACCTTTTTTCTTTTGCTTACCCTTACCTTTGGGCTTAGAAGAAGATGCTACATTAGCCTCGGACCCATTAGCCTTGATATTTAATATCTCCTTCGTGCTCTAGAGGGTATTCATTAACTCACTCAAGGTGTAATCCTTAGTGTTGAGCTCATAGTCCAACTTAAACTGTTGAAAAGAAGAGTTTAAGCTATTGATGATTATAATCATCTACGTTTCCACATCCAAGTTCGCCCCAAACATCTCAACCTCAGTAATCACAGAGATTACCTTAAGCATGTAATCCCGCATTGGTTTACTAGGTTTTTGTCCAAGATTATGACAGGTTTGGATTGCTTTCACTCTTGCAGACCTAATCCTCACACCAAACATCTCATATAGCTGATGGACGATTGCACCAACAGTTTTCATGCATAAAAATGCTTTTGCAACAATTTGCTTACAAAAGCTAGAATATAGCATTTAGTAGTCTTATCAACATTTTGCCATCACTCATGTTATTGGACTTGCTTAGAAGTTAAAGTGCCACCCGAATGTGCAGGCTCATTTTCTGTTAATACCCATGAAATTCTTTCATATTGAAGAATAATGTCAAGGTTACGTCTCCATTCATTAAAATTCTCTCCATTTTGCAATTTGTTATTAGTCAAGAGCAAAGTGAGTGGATTCATATTGTGGTTAATTATGTCTGAAAATATAAATTATTAAAGCATGAGCATACTAGTCAACAATATTGGAACTTTGTATAAAATCATGATGCATGCATGTATGATGATAGATTTAACAAAACCTCAAAAATTAAATCTTTATACAACGGTTATTTTTTTAATCTATAATGGACTAAGTGACGGTGGGCTATCTTATCCAATTAAAGAAAAACTGGGACCCTCCCACTAAGAAAACTACCAAGCATCTTCATGCCTAACTTTTTGAGAAGCACCATAATTTGGTCCATACATTTACCAACAGAGCTACAGTAGGTAGGTTATTGATAAACTATGTTGAATGTGTAATCATTTTATTCATCCACTAAAGGTACTTGCAAACCATGCCTCGGTGGGAGGTCACATTTGTTACTAATGAGTGGACTTATCCTTTAGGAGACCCAAACCATGCATGATCTAGGATTCATGTCCTCTGGTGGGGAGCAACACTTCACCACATGCAAATGGGCCATCATATGGAGACCGTAGACTCTCACATGAGCATCATCTCTCACTCAATCCTTTTGGTCTTTAAGTTTTAATAAATACCATCTTGTTTAGATGCAATTTATTATCTATCCTATATTATTTCATTATATATCTCATCCATAATGAATGCATGGCAAAGCCTAGGATTGGCAATTTTCTAAATGGCATACAATCACATAAATATCGCATATTATTTGCATCCATTTATCCATTCATCTCATGAACTAATAGGCCACTTTTAATTGTCCATCCTAGAACATAAATAAAATTACAAGGCTTTTAGGCCCAAAAATTTCTTCTTGGAATTGGATCTTCCGCTTCGAACTCTTCGCGTTTTTTAAACAAAAATTTTTATTTTTCATAAAACTGAATTTTGTCAATGTAAAAACAAAAATTCCAACACTTGTCAATTAGAAAACAAAATTTCCAGCACTTGTTTATCATAAATCCTAAACTTATATGAAAAAAAAATCCAACACTTGTTTTTCATAAAAACTAAAATTGCCATTACACCAAAGGATACACCAAAACCATTACCTATTCTTTTCATCGATGTATGGCTGCTTCATCTTCATCATTACAAAAATTTGTACATTACAATATCAAAGAAAACAAAAAAATGAAACCAAGAAGGAAACATGATGATGATAGGCCACCCTCTTTGTTACAAACCAAACAAAGATAACTTACAAGATAACTCTATATTCTATAGACAACCAAAAGAGCAAAACATACATTATATATTTTCTATCACATAAAAATATGCAGCATACAAAATTTAATTGCCAACCCATGCATCACATATAGGAACCGAAATCATGTATAATAAAATGGCTCTGATACCAACTGTTGGATCGATAACAAAAGCATACAAGATTTGGCTAAAACAGTAGATTTCAAAACATTTTTTGAAATCAAAATGCAACAGAAATAAAATAACCAAATCAACATGTTCCAGCCATACATGATCTGGTATAAAGAAAATAATTAACATAAGAACAAGATGGAAATTATACTGACTCTTTGCTACAACTTTGACTCCTCACTTTTGTATCCTCTCCTTGTCAATGTATCCTCTCCTCATTAATGGAATTAAATGATTTTCCAACTACTTTATAAATGTGCATTTAATGTTCTTTAAATGCTTGAGAATGTGCCACATGTTTTTGTATGTAAATTTGCGCATGAATTTTGAGATGAGATGGGGAATTATTTCAAATTGCTTCATAATTGTTGTATTTGATGCTTTTGAATGGTTTGAGAAATGGCTATTATGCTTGGTTAGGAAATTGGTTGATGAATTGTGAAATGATGAAGGAAATGCATATGAAATATTTCATGAAAATGAAAAGCAAGTTTTAAAATGTGTTATTTGGGCAATCGATTTTCAAGTCATGAATTACATGTTATGTGGGTTTGTGGTGGTCTGTTCTATCTGTTAAGTTCACTTTAACTAAAGGATTTTCCCGCCTACCCGCTAGTGGCATGGAGCTCCTATCAGACTTCCCTAAGTTCATGGCTATGCAAAACCATTATGTGCGATTGCAATAGTACATTCTATTCACGACTATACAAGACCATTTTATGAAAATATGTTAGTACGTTCTATTACGGACTACCCAAACCATTCTAATGTGTTTATGCGTTTATGCTTTTTAGACAAGTTTGATGAATATATGAGTTATGTAGTTTGCGAATTGTTTATATGTTGAGAATTTAAGGAATATGTGTTTCATGGAATCCATATGAATTTGCTTTAATTGTGAATATGTTCAATGGTTTTTGCTTGTCACCGATGATAAAATTGTTATTCACGAGCTTTAAGCTCACCTCCCCCCCCCCACCTAATTCCTTCCCATCTTCAGGTGATGAGCAAGATAACGACTGATCGAGTCAAGAGTCAAGGCATCACTCCAATTTGCATATTTTGTTTTTGAAGCTAGATTATGTAAAAACAAGGCTTTAGTTGCATTTTGAGCAATTATTGTTCTTATAAAGTTTGTATTTTTCGATTATTTTGTAAGATGGCTCGAAATGTCCACTAAAGCGTTGTAAAACTCCTATTTTTTAATGCTAATAAAATACATATACATTATGTCTGCTTATGACTTTTCAAGACTTTACATTGCATTTTTTCAAGCTTTTCAAAGGGGTAAGAATTGTGTTCTGAATTTAGGGGAAAATCTGGAATAATCTAGGTAGAACTGGACAAAATTTTCTGTTTAGAATTTGTAGATGATCTTTCTATCTTTCCAACGATATAAAGTTTCTAATTTTTGGATATCGAAGTGGAAAGATATGATCATTACAAGCTGTGATGCTGCATAGGATGTATGTATAAGACAACTCTACTAAATGATGAGATTTAGTGGTCTTGATGAATCAAATGAGATGAGATTTGAGAGTTTTATGAGATTAATTTGGCGGTTAAATTGATATGAAGTGATATTGTACTAGAAGAGTTGAATTTGGGAAGATTATGGGTGAATATGATGTTAGAATGGATGTAGGAACCATTGGAGAGGGTTTAGAGGGGTTTGGGTGTCTTATATGTCTGTTAAACGAATATTAGGTCCATTAAATGGACCTTCTCAGGTCTAAAAGGGCCCCCAGACTAGTCCGTGTCCGTTAAATAGACATTAGGTCTGTTAAATAGACCTTCGCGGGTCTGGAAAGCTCCTTGAAGCCCATTTATGTCATTCACAGGACAGCTACAGTAAATCACTATTTTGGCCATCTTAGATGCAGAATCTTGCTGTGAGTTCTTCATGAATTTGTAGATCTAGATGTTATCTTTTAAACCGTCTAAAAACGAACTCAATCTAACATCTCTAATGAAAGTTATAGCAATTGTGTAAGTGTACAAGTCGACTTGTTCAGTGTACAAGGCGACTTGTGCATGTTCGGTACTGATAAGTCGACTTGTTTC
>JANZLX010000005.1:25687617-25699923 GCA_025531955.1 Erythroxylum orinocense
AATTCAATGAACGCATTAAAATCATCAATCACAATACCCAATAGGTCCATACACAAATAACCGAATAATAACGAAAATTCGATTATCCATGCAAAACCTAAATCAGTTAAAACCGGATAACACAATCAATTCGTAATGAGAGAAAGAAATAACACAATAATAATAAAAAATACTTAACCCGAGTTGTCGGCGTCGATATTACCTCCGAACCGGTATCGAGATGTTTAGCTCTTTATAGGTATTTTCCGAAAAATAGCTTCAACTACCATCAAATCCCTAACAAAAACTCCTATTTGATTTCTTCATTGCCCAACGCGTCACTCCACTATTTATATCACTGTGCTATGATGTGACAATTAAAAAATGCAACACTCATCTTGAATCCTTGCTCCTGCGCTGCCCTTGTGTTTGCTGCGTCCAGCACGCCCAGTCGAAGCCGCACGCCAGCCGCTCCTGGGTCATGCCTGCGCCAGCCGCCAGATGCACGCCCACCAGCCGCTACTTTCGCGTCTCCCTTGCTTGCTGGGTGTTTACCGTTTGCCGGCACTGTTCTCACCACTCAGTTGATTATTTATTGCTTTGTTTTATTCTCTTGTGGCTTCTCCAGCGCCGCAACTCTCCCCTACAGCCTCTTGTTTTTCCCCCGCAAACAAATTAAAAGCCTTCCCTTTTTAAAAGCCACGTAGCCCTTTTCTCCCTTGTAATGCGTGTCCTTCCTTACTCTTTCACGTTGTGAGGCTCTAATCCCCTAATAAAACGCATCTGCGTTACTCAGCTGCTTCCAACGCTAATTTGCTCTCCTTTGTAGCTTCTCCACGTGTCTCCCCTACAATGTTCCACAGCTGTCTCCTTTTGATTTGCTCCTCTGTTGTCCATATGCCCCACAGCTGCTTGCCTTATGATACTCTTGCCTGATTGTTCGTCTGGTTCTTAATGCCGTCTGTTGTATATCCAAAATTCTTGGTCTTGCTGTTGATTTCATCTTGATCACGTCTCCTTCAGCTGCCACCTGTGCGTTGATTTAATTGCTGCCACCGTCCACGTTCACGCTCTCCTTGCTCTCCCACACGCTACTGCTTCTTTATTGTGTCTGAAGCTAGCAAATTAATCCTCTTATTGCTTGATTTAATTTTTCTACCCTTTTAATTTGCTTGAGCCTCTGTTAACGCCTCTCCCACGTGTTGCTTACACCCTCTTAGTTGCGTCTTGTCTGTTGCACATTTAATTTCAATTTCTCGTTAAAAAGTAAAAACCCTTGCTGCCTCCTTATGTGTATTGCCTTCCGTGCCTTTCTCCTTGTAACGCGTGTCCACTCTCCCTTGCTCATTTAAACGATGAAGGTGATTTGCTTCTCAAAACAACGCCTGTTGTTTCTTTAATTCCTACTCTCTGGTTATGCCGCGTGTCTCTGGCTGTGCTTCCATCTGCGACGTCGTCTCCTTTTGTTGCTGTTGCGTTATTTTTATTGCTTGTGTTGCCTCCGCAGCTGTTCCACGTGAAGCTCCCCTGTGAAGCCCACCTGCTGCTTGGTCTATTTAATTTCTCCTTCTCTCATGCGTGATTCTCCTTGGCATGTTAATCAGCTGTCTTGATTTCATTTGCTGCCGCGTGTCGCCTCCAACGCTGCCGTCTCATGCCACAAGCTCTCCATTTTAATTTAATCTGCTGCCCTTCTCTTATGTGCTGTCCGTCCACTGCTCAGCTGCCTCTCTTTTCTTTAAAAACGTTGGCCATGAAAGTCGTTTTGCACTCTCATTAATTGCTTCTTTATTTTCCATTTTTCTTGCTTTTAATTTTCTTTGTCTACTCCATGATCCATGAAGACAAACGAGTACCGATCTTCGGAAAATGTCCTAAATGAAGTATTTTTGATTCACTTTAATTTCTTTGCTCTCGAATTGTACCTAAAATCAAATATGAATTAAAGTGAGTATCTTAAATATTTTTGTACCATTAATCGCTAAGTGCAAATAATTAAAAATATCAACAATTAAACACATATCACATATTATGCATGAACATGAAAAAAAATGTATTTCTAAGCTCTCATTTATCAGTCATATTTACTATTCTAGCCTCCCCACAGGTAATGAAATGTTACACAGCTACAGTAAGGTTTCCTTATTTCATATCAAAGAACTCCTTCATCTTTCTGTCTAGGTATGTCTTGGGTATAAAATTTTCCTTAAAGACCCTCTAAAAGTCTTCTCATATCAATCTGCAAGGGCAAACTGAGCTACCAAGAACAATCTTCCACCACTGATAAGTTGGACCCTGAAGTAGTGAGACTGCGTAGTCAAAATTCTCATCAAACTCACAATCCATCTAATCGAAATCTTCTCTATCCCCTCTAACCATCCCTCTACCTTGACTGGGTCTGTAATTCCGTAGAAGCCCAAAGCCCCCTGCTTCCTGAGCTTATCAAACCTCCTCTCTCTTCTCTTAGGAACTCTCTGAGGCAATTGTTTAGACTAGGGCATAGGAGACTCTATTGGATCCCGAAATCTTTTTCTTTAAGTTAAGCATGATTTAAAATAATTTTTGAGGCATTGGATTAATTATCTTTGGATTTAATTGTTATGTCAAATTTAGTAGGATTTATTGAATGGGTAAGTGGAATTAAGGTGCTAATGTAATAAGGAAGTTCATAGACATTTTTAGGAAGATACTTAAGGTTAAAAGAACATAAGCCTATAAGGAAGGGTAAAATAGGCTTTATGGACTCATTGAGGGTAGAAATGGAAGAAAAATGGGTTGTCTTACTTGTTAAGAAGAGAAAAACGTGAATTGAAGGGAGAGAAGGGTTAAAAACGTAAATAAGAGAGAAAAAGAGAGGTTTCGGTGAAAGAAAAAAAGAAGAAAAATCAATCTTATTAAGGTAAGTTGACCATCTTTCCTTCTTGCTTTATTAAGGAAATGGGTTGTGTTAAGGATGAAGGAGTTAGGGAGAAGAGGGGTTTGTGCAGAGAATGAAAGGTTTGTGTTGGAAGAAGATGAGTTAGGAGAACCAAGCGATTTTAGGGTTTCTAAACTAGATCTTAGGTTTTCTAACCTAGATGTACTATGGGTAGTTTAGATTTGAGTTTAATTTGTGTGCATTGTAATTTTTTTAATGATTTTTTAAGTCTAAAAATTTTATTGGAATATTGTTTTGAATGGAACCTTGGTTGTTTTAGGAAACCAAGGGAATCCTACCTAAGAGTAAGGGGAAAGGCAAGCTTGACTTGGATTTTCGCAAGAACTAGGTGGGTAATGTATTTTTAATTATTGTGTAATTGGGCAAATTCTTGCCTATCTGTGTGTATGTTGATTTGCTTCAAATTGAATTGTTAAGACTTATTAGAAATGCATGATGCATTGTGATTATGTTATACCTTGAAAGAGGTTATAACATTTTGAATTAAATGAAAAGAAGAAAAAGCATGAAAGTATTGAGCATGTGATAAAATGAATATATGCTTTTGTTTGGGCAAGAGAGAAACCCGTTTCGTTAGTTACGTGCGTGTTGACCCATAGCCTTCTCTTGGCTGCCTACTTGAGGCCACAAGATCTTAAGAATTTGGACTCATTTTGTTCACGGAGTAAACTTCGGTTTCTTTGTTTCGCAACTTCGATTTCTCTGTTTTGCTCCACAAAACTCTCGAGCCATTTGTTTGTGCATTGCATCTTTAATTTGTCGAGTATGTGCATAGTTGAGTGCTATGTTTAATGGCTGAAGTCTATGTTGTATGTTATGAGTTTAAGTTAACTTAACCAAATGCTTAAATTAATAGAATATGTTGAGAATGCTCGAATTGCTAGATATACATGTACATATGCTTGAATATGTTGTCCATTGTCAATGGCTATAAATATATTAGCCACTGAGCTGTGTAGCTCACCCCACCTTTCCCTCCACAAGTGCAAAATGAGAAGGTTAACAATCCCTGCAAGGCTTCAGAAACTCCAAGATATTAGAAAATTTTATAACTAAGTTTGTTCGATCACTTTTGGATAGCTTTAAAAGTATGTTAAACACCAAGCATCCATAGTATTATGTATTTTTGTGTTAATCCTTTGATTATAACGTTTTGTTGTAATTAAAGTTATGTTTGAACTTCTTTTGATTTAGCAATGGGTTTAAAATTGAAAAGTTCCCAACGAGTGCATGCTTAGGTCTCCTGTACTTGTATAAATTAAAAATTAAGTCTTTCATAGGTGTAGGAATCGTGTTCAAACTTCAGGAGGAAATCTAGACTAACCTAGGTGGAAATATACAAAGTTGTCTTCTAAAAAGTTGTAGGCATTTCTATTATCTTTCCAACGGTACATAGTATGAAATTTTTGGACATTTGAGTTGAAAGTTATGGTCCTTATAAGTAAAGATATTCAAGAGTAAAGTCATATCATCTGTGAAGACGGATCATCTGTGATGACATCATATCTTCTATAGTTGACTTTCTATTTCTTCTTATGTTGACTGAAACTTCTTCTTCTCCTGTGCACTATCTTCTGGTCAAATTATGTCCCTCTCAACAATAGAATCTGTCTTCAAGGTCTGCATAAAATTTCAGGTTTTGAAGTCCTCTTTCAAACCATCTAAAGAACACCTTAATACAATGTCTATAGGGAGAGTTATGCCAATTTTCCCAATCTTGACTGTCTAATGATATCATATCGTCTATTGATGATATCATATGTTCTTGTCCTATTTTGGACCCAGTAGTTGATCAAATTTGTTTCTAGGTCTTCATGAAAGTTGTAGATCTTGAAGTCCTCTTTCAACCCATCCAAAGAACACCTTAATCCGATGTCTATTGAGAAAGTTATGGCAATTTTCTCAATCTTGTATCGTCTGATGATGTCATATCATCTATTGATGATGTCATATCATCTGATCCCATTTTGAACCTATAGATGATCGAATTTGTCTTCTAGGTCCGTATAAAAGTTGTAGCTCTTGAAATTCTTATTTCAAACCATCCAAAGAACACCTTAATTCGATGTCTATAGGGAACGTTATGGCAATTTTCCCAATCTTGTATTGTCTAATGATGTCATATCATCTATTGATGATGTCATATTGTCTGGCCCTATTTTTGAACCTGAGCATGTCAAATTTGTCTTTTAGCTCTTCATGAAATTTGTATCTCTTGAAGTCTTCTTTCAAACCATCCAAAGAACACCTTAATCCGATATCTATAAGGAAGGTTATGGCAATTTTCCCAACCTTGTCATCTATTGATGACGTTATATCATCTGGTCCTATTCTTGATCCGGTAGATGATCGAATTTGTCTTTGAGGTCTTTAAAACAGTTATAGATCTTGAAGTCCTCTTTCAATCCATCTAAATTAAATTTTAACACTATATCTATAGGAAAATTTATGGTAATTTTTCGAATCTTGTATCGTCTGATGATGTCATATCATCTATTGATGATGTCATCTGATCTGGTCCTATTTTCACCCTGTAGATGATCGAATTTGTCTTCTGGGTCTTGACAAAAGTTGTAGATCTTGAAGTCTTCTTTCAAACCCTTTAAGAACAACCTTGATTTGACATCTTTAGTGAAAGTTATGTGAATTGTCCTAAGACAGGTACAATATGGTTAAGGACTTGTATTGTTTCCGTTAATTGTCTTCAAATGTTGGACTTCAGAAGCAGGGTCCAGTATTGTTTGGTATCAGAGCTTAGGTTTTTCCTAGGCTTAGAAGGCATAGTAGGATGAATTGATATGTTATGTGATTACTGCTAGCACTGTGAATTAAGTGAATTGCATTAGGTGACATGCATGTCATGCATACATGTAGGGATTAGGATTTTAAAATGAAATGTAAGCTAATTGTTAGTGTTTTCATTGAAGGAGTAAGATGCCACCTTATAGAAGGACACGAGGAGTTTTGCAAGGATCAGTTGCACCTAACTCTTCAACAAGAGAGAAGAGTACTAACGAGTCTGTAGCCCCAAGGAATGCTGAGGCTTCTATAGGGCCTAGTAGTGAGCCCGATCAATCACAGATGCAGGAGTCTCCTCTTCCACTGGAGCAAGTGCCTGCTCCATTAGATCCGAGGATGTTTCAGCCATTTTCTTAGGCATTTTCTCAAGCCATGGGCCAGATGCCGCAATCTTCTGCTCTAGCCCCAGCTAAGAAGGGAAGACAGTTTGATAAGTTCAGGAATTATAGGGCAATAGATTTCTATGGAACAACGGATCCAGAAGAAGCCGAGACTTGGATGAGGAAGACCAAGAGGATACTAGATCAGATGGACTTTGATAATGATGAGAAAGTTGTGTATGTTGTAACCTTGCTACAGGGAGATGCTCTACATTGGTGGAAGAGTGTGCCAGGGAGCCAGATAAGACCGCCAGTGTTGACTTGGAAGGACTTCTTAGCTGTTTATAAGAAGAAGTACTTGTCTGAGATATACATTCAGCAGAAGTAGAGAGAGTTTTTGAGTCTCAACCAGAGGAAAATGATAGTGAGCGAGTATGATTATCTTAGTATGCAACAGAGATGATGATGTTTGAGGCAGCTAAGTGTCGTAGGTTCGAATTAGGGTTGCATCTAGCTATCAGAGAGGAAGTGGTGGTGCAGAATTTTTGTCATTTTCAACAGCTGGTTGAAGTGGCTCTAAGGGTTGAGAACATTGAGAACATAAAGAACGCCATAAGAAAACAGAGAAAGGGAGAGAACAGTTCAAGAGGGAGATGGTACTTCTATGCTCGAGAACAGTGCCAGGACTTTCTCTGTGCAGTCTGAGGAGAGGAGCAGTGGTGCAAGTAGGCCTAGACCTATGAGGACTTCTACCGTTTCTCATCAAGCCTTTGCAGTGGGAGGCAGCAGAAAGGGAGATGGGCATAAGCCACCCATTCCCAAATGTGAACATCGCGGAAGGTTTCATAGAGGGGAATGTTACCGATTGACGGAAGCATGCTTCAATTGTGGAGAGAAAGGGCACATGGCAAGAGAGTGTCCAAAGTATGCCAGAAGAAAGGGAACACAGATGCAAGCTTCGAAGAGAACTGAGACTGCGGGGCACAAGATTGCAACTGAAGTAGGCAGCTCTGACGCAGCTAAGAAGGTGAATCCTCTAGGAAGACCAAGGGGAAAGCATCAGCTAGAGTGTTTGAAATGACACGGGAGGACGCGAAGATAGCTCCAAAAGTTGTGACTGGTACGATTAATTTATTTGACAATGATGTAATTGTTTTTATTAATCTGGGTTCTACCTGCTCATTTGTTTTAACGAGTAGAATTATGTATGGTAGAGAATTGAGCCCGTTGGATACCCCTTTAATGGTTAGTACCCCAGTAGGCCATAATATTGTGATTAATCAAGTTTATAGAGATTGTGAGATACATATTGGCAGGGGACACATAGTGGTGGATTTAATGCCATTGAAGATGGGAGGATTAGATGTGATTTTGGGTATGGGCGCCTTAAAGAAATATAATGCCAACTTAGATTTCAAATAGAAGATAGTGGAGTTCGAGATGGATAATGGAAGAAAGGTGATGTTTATGGGAGATAGAAATTTTAGCTCATCGAGGATTGCTTCGGCTTTGATGGTTAAGAAAATAATAAGGAAAGGGTGTGAAGCATTTTTAGCCTATGTGGTAGACACGAGGGTACATAGCAAGAAATTAGAAGATATACCAGTGGTCATGGAATTCCCAGATGTTTTTCCCGAGGAGTTACCAGGACTACCGCCACATAGGGAAATTGAATTTCCCATTGAGCTCCTTCTAGGCACAATGCCAATTTCGATTCTGCCTTATAGAATGGCTTCCGTAGAATTGAAGGAGCTTAAAGAACAATTGAAAGATTTATTAGAGAAAGGGTATATTAGGCCGAGCTCTTCACCTTGGGGAGCTTCGGTCCTTTTCATGAAGAATAAAGACGGATCATTGCGGATGTGTGTGGATTATAGGAAGCTTAACCATGTCACCATCAAGAACAAATATTCGCTTCCACGCATAGATGACTTGTTTGATCAGTTGTAAGGGACAAAGGACTTTTCGAAGATAGATTTGAGATCAGGTTATCATCAGTTGAGGATAAAAGAGTCCGATGTGTCAAAGATTGATTTTAAAACACGATATGGTCACTTTGAGTTCTTGGTTATGCCTTTTGGGTTGACGAATGCACCTGCAGCTTTCATGGACTTGATGAATAGAGTCTTTAAGCCTTTCTTAGACCAATTTTTCATTATCTTTATTGATGATATTTTGGTCTATTCTAAGAGTGATACGGAGCATGAGGAACGTTTAAAAATTTCTTTAGAGAGATTAAGGAAGAATGAGTTGTATGGAAAATTCGACAAAAGTGAATTTTGGCTAAAGGAAATGACATTTCTTGGACATGTGATTTCAGAGCAAGGAGTGAATGTGGATCCAAGGAAGGTTGAAGAGGTTGTGAAATAGAAAGCACCTAAGAATATAGCTGAAGTGAGAAGTTTCTTGGGATTAGCCGGGTATTACAGAAGATTTGTGAAGGGCTTTTCTATAATAGCAGCTCCACTTTCCAAATTGACAAGGAAGAATCAAAAATTTGTATGGACAGAGGAGCGCCAAGGTAGTTTTGAGGAATTCAAGAACATGTTACAACTGCACCAGTTTTGTCTTTGCCTTCGGGTAGTAACGGATATACAGTGTTTAGTGATGCCTCAAGGAAGGGATTGAGTTGTATGTTGATGCAAGGTGATAAAGTGATTGCTTACGCTTCTAGGCAATTAAAGCCCTATGAGATGAATTATCCTATGCATGATTTGGAGTTAGCTGCCATAATTTTTGTGTTGAAGGTATGGAAACGCTATTCATATGGAGTCACCACCAGGGTTTATTGTAGCACCCCAACTCCCCTAGTGCCCAAACCTAACATCGTGGGTGATATCCGAGTCCGTGTCCCGTGAGGGTGGCGTGCTAGAGAACTCAATCATTCAGAAATCGGTATAAAAATGTTTTTTGAAACCACAACACAATATGCAAAAATCCATAAGCAATTCAGGCCCACTTTCCTTCATAAACATTTTCAATCAACACAATACAATCAACAAAATTTTTAATAGCCATTTGGGCCCTTTCACAAATGCAAAACACTTTAGTCATTTCAGAATACAAATTTATACAAAAAGTTTTGGAATATACAATTCAATACAAAATAGAGAAATGCAATGCAGACGTGAACTGATCCCGACCTTTATCCTTCACTCGAATGTTGCAGGTATACTCTTGTTGGCCTAACAGGGTTTTCTTCTGATCCTAAAAAATATTTGCAAATTTTGGGTGAGTTTAGCAAACTCAATGAGTGACCATTATCGATGGCTCACCCAATCACGTAACATATAATTCACATCATTACACATTTCACACTTTACGTTTAATACAATTTAACCACTCATATTATTCATATGAAGAACATATGAGACCCACTTTCCATTTGTTACTTTGTTGTGATTGAGTGCCTAAACTGACCCGTATAGAGCTCATTGATAACTGTCCCTTATCCACTTAGGGGATACAGGGCTCATTAAACGTTGAGCCTGAGGCTCTGATTCACTTTTGAGCTCAAAGCTCATTTTCACTCGTTAAGCTTTAAGCTTTAATCAGTGGCTACTCTAGTCACAACAGCCATTATGTTTCATGCATTCATGAAATGAAATGCATCAGTCACATTTACATTATCCAAATTCACTCACATCCACATATCATTGGACCTTAGTCCGGCATTAAACATTAGAGTTGAGTATCACTTTTCATTTACATGCAATTGCACATTCAAAACACATTTGTCATCAGACCGGGATCTAGCATTTAACAATCATATTATGCACACTTATTTCATCTCATTCACATATAAGTAGCACTTCAATATTTCATTAATATGTCACATTCATCGGACCTTCTCTTCGGAGACCATCACAATCAATCACATTCACATAATGATTCAGTAGTCAATTAATACAAAATTCAAATAACAAACAATAAAGTGAGATCATCTCGGTGTACTCACAGTACACTCCAGATTAGCATTTGCTTCAAAATTTTGGGAATGCCTGAATGCAGGAATTTATCTTGCACATCCCATTTATACAATACACAATTTGCACACGTTACAAAACTCATTTATGCACAAATAGTTATATGGACTATGTACAATGCATTCTCAATGATAATCCCGGGTACTTTACTAACTTCGTATCTTATGCTCATTTTCATTTCATAAATCAATCACTCAATCATGTGATTATCGTCATCCCCAAACACACTCATACCTTTGGTACTTTGATGTCAACAATTTATTCACTAATTTATCACCGGCAGCCTTCCATTTCAATCCCACCAAAAACACGATATCATCTCTCTCTCTTCGATTACCTTAACTTTAATTCTATGTTTGTTTATCCTCAATTTTCCAAAAATATTCACTTATGTGTATATATATGGGAAACATAGAGCATATAAGTCCGTATCACATTCAAAATTTCTATACTCTTCTCCTGCATGTATTTAATGATCTTTCTATTCAAAATCATTTGTACACCATCATATTACATAAGAATCCTGAAATACGTAAAAAAAACACATCTAAAATTTTATCTAGCTTGTACTGTATTCATGAAAATGACCACTTTTTCCATGACTATTTTATGTTAGATAAATCATCCCTTTTATCTCATATTCACACGATACTTACTTATTAAAACTCCAAAATCTTCAACCATCACAAAGCCCTAACTCTCATATAACTCACGTACTTCATTGTACAGAGGGTTTGAGTCAGGTTTTCTTAAGGCAAAAGAAACAGATGACAAGGTGGTAATAGTAGAAGATAAGGGTAAGCTTAGTTTAGCTTTGGTGGAGTTTGAAGTGAATCACACGTTAATACAATGCTTAATAATGAGATACAAATGCCTAAGAAGGGGGGGGGGGGGGTTGAATTGTTATAAATTTTTCATTAATCCCTTTTTTAAAAATTTTTTCATTCAAAGAACTTCATTCTTTTCACGAAAAAATAAAAAAACAAGGTTGTAAAGTATTTTCCAAAACTTTGTATAACAAAAAAATCTAAAGTTAAGAGTTGAGAGAGATTGAGAGTTGAGAGGTTTCGTGTTGGACCCCGTTTTCGGAACCCAACTCTATTGCGAAACACAACACCCCGAAAGCGGCTAGGACACCGAAAGGTTCTTTCATTGAACCTTAAAAGAGATTATCAATTCATGTCCGTCACTAAATATATGTATTTTTTTTAAAACATCCCAAAAATTGCTCACCACTTACTCAAAGGTATGATCCAACATCACAGTCACTAGTTTGAACCCATTTCTCCTGCATGTACACCCAAATTGGACAATTTAAAATCTTAAATTCATTTTGGCTTCTTCATAGCATTCATAGCTTTATATCTCTTGTTCAATTTGGTGAAAGAATCGCTTAAATCGAAGTTCTATAACTCAAGATATCATCAACATACCAAAAGGTGCTCATTCCCCAAACATACTCTCTCACCCGACCTCTAACTTGCTCTAATGAAAACTTCCTCAATTTAACTACAATGACATAATTTTTCATGGAGAGATAGATATGTGTCTTAGAAATCTAATAGTTCAAGAATCACCTCATTTTGAGCTCTATAGCTCAAGATATGCGTAAACATCCAAAGTCGGTTCATAGCCCGGTAAGACTCTCCAACTCGACCATTTGCTTCCAAAAGCTCAAACTTCTAGGATTCGAAATAAATGACCATGAAATTTTAATGGAAGGTAGGAAAATAAGTTAGAAAACTAATACAACAAGATTCGCCTCAATCGGAGGTCGGACGAAAGATATATGACCTAATAAGTACCACGTATTCAAAACCGAATTTTCTATTGGACATACTTTAGTAAAAACGCCATAACGTTTGCCAAATATGTCTGCTTGAAACCAAATTCTACAGGTAGAAAGAAGACAGCTAGGGCTACAACTCGTATTAGAGGCCCCAAAGCAAGATTCGGCTTCTAAACTGGTCAAAAACGCAATTTACTGTTGGTGATCCGAAGTTGTCCGTTAAAACGGACAGAGGATGGCCAGACACTCCAAATTGACCCGAATCTGTCCCTTAAACGGACAGGGACGTCCGTTTAACGGACAGGTACGGGGAAAAGTGCCCCAAACTTACTTCTAAACCTTTCCAAAGCCTCCAAACTCCAACCTAACATCAAAACAACTCTAAATCTCTTCCAATCCAATCTTTTGGATGAAAAATAACATCAAAACCAAATAATTAACAATCTAATTACATCAAACTTTCCAAAATTCCACTCAAATACTTTTCTAACACCA
>JANZLX010000005.1:25704993-25718540 GCA_025531955.1 Erythroxylum orinocense
CTTATTCATTTATTAGCATAAAGATGACAAGGCCCAATTTCCATCTTTTAATTGCCACTTCATGGACTCAAGCCCAATTCTAATACCTTATGCCTTAAAACATATTTAACTTCCTAATGGGCTCTTTCAAATCAACTTATGGTTTTAAAGTCTAACACTTTACTCTAAATTCACTAAATTCTTCAATTTAATTTCTAAAATCCATACAAGTTCTAATTAAATATCCCTCATTTAATCTCAAGCACCTAAATTCCTAGGATCCTCAATTCATATAAATCTTTTTAATACTAACAATACATCACAAAATAATAATTTCTCAACACATGTCATAATCATAACTTAAGCAATAAAAATCCTCAATTTATTCCAATCAAATTAAAACATGCTTAATTAAAAATATCCAATTAAAACCTCAACATAATCTAACAAAATAATTTAAACATGCCTAAAACGAATCGGGGCCCAACAGTATCAAAAGGAAGTTTTGTCTCTAGATTATGAAGAAGTGGGACTCTCTACACCTGGTAACCAAGACACGATAGAATCAGATTTAGGTGTTGTTGAACATCATCAAGAACACCAAGAAATTGAAGAATCAGATTTGTATGTTGCTGAAAATCATCAAGAACACCAAGAAATTGAAGAATCAGATTCGCGTGCTACTGAAAGTCAAGAGAAGCAAGAAATTGAAGTTATAGGTTTGTTATCCCCTGCATCCATCACACCACAAGCAATTGATGTACCAAACCAATCGTTGCCGACTAAGGAAGCTCTTGAGTTAGCATCTGAACCAACAAAAAGATAGCTACTATCACAACATAGAGGTATCTTTAAGACCACTTATGAACCCGAAATTTCTGATAAAACTAGATATTAATTGATTCATTATGTGTCGAATCACCGTTTGTCAGAATCAAATAAATCTTTTGTGAATTAATTATCTATTGTATCTATTCCTAACAATGTGCAGGAAGCCTTAGCTGACCCATGGTGGAGAGCAGCTATGAATGATGAATTTCATGTATAAAAGCTGTTTCTCCAACACACCCTACATCCCCCATGTTACCCCCATATGAAGAACATAATGTCATACACAGTCCTGTATGTACTTGTGTTGACATTGTTAGTCTTTAGAGAATTTTATATAGTACTTGAATTGCTACATAGAACCATGTATAAGGCCAAATAACTTACTAAAAGTTTGGGTGTCATGTTTTTAACAAGGAAAATAGACATAAAAGAGAAGTTCTTGCGTAAAAGAGAAGTTGGAGCTTTTTTGCATTCATTTTGATTAATAATTCACCATTCTTTGGAGATAGAGGAGGACTTTAACAATTCTTTGGAGATTTCAAGATTAAAAAACATGATTAATTTATCTTGTTTTCTTTATTGCTTTTATGTTGATGTTCTTTATGTTATTATAAACTATTTGGGATATAAATTTAGGTAGGTAGAACTTAGGATGTGATATACTTCATCTCATACTTTGACTAATGAAACTACAATTTTTCTTGTGATTTACTTATACTTTTATATTAAATGAATCAAAGGAGAAAAAGTGAAAGATTCAACATGTGATTCATACATTGAGATTCGAGAGATGAGATATATGTTTAGGTTACAATGTGAATAAAGAGAGTTGACTGTGAGAAATTCAAAAGAAGGACATAAGTTATTCCTAGGTTAGGGTAAAAACTATCAAGAGAGTTTATAGAATGATTTAAAGCATTCTTAGGTAATCGAGATTCAAAAGATATTTTAGTTGATTAAACTTTGAATAGGGATTATATGTGACGATAAAGAATATAATCTAAGTTAGGAACTCTTATTAGTCCAAGAAGCTAAAATAATTTGTTAATCAAAGGTGAAAGTGAATTTATATGAAGTCTTAAGGGAACCTAGCCTAAATTTAGTGAATTAATAGTTTTGTATACTCTTGTTAATTTTTTGCATTCATATTTAGATTTTGATATTTATTTTATTTTCTTTATTCATCTAACAATAAAGGTTTATCTAGCTTGTTAAGTTTGTATGTAATGGGTAGTTTAGCGACCATTCTCTTGGGATTGACACATACTTCTAAGTGCTAGCTACAACTACATCATAAATTTTCCATAAAACAAATATAACAAAATCGTAGAAAGCCAAATTTGTTAGTTGATGATACTTTGATTTAACTGTTTTTGTAAGAAATTGGGCCCTTATGCAAAATTATATGTTTCGAATATGGATACCTTTTTTGATTTTAAATTTATGAAACTTGAATTTCACATTTTTTAGATCACATGTAAGATGTGTATAAGCATTAAGATGATAAAGGTACATATGATTGAGTTTAATCCAAATTGCTCATCGTTTATACATGAACCTAAAAGCAAAACAAGCAATTACTCCCTATTTCATGATTAATAGAGCTTTTCCTGGTAATTTAATATGATTGTTAGGTATGGTATACTTAGAAATAAGTGTGGTGGAATTGGTGGTATATATAATGAAGGTAATATGAAAAGTGGAATTTCTACCAATTAAAAAAAAAGGAAGAAGGGGAAAAGAATAGGAAAAGTGAAAATTGTCAAAAATTAATTTATGTGGAAACTTATATTTGAAAAGAATGAAGGAAAAAGGATTGTTGCAAAAATATGAGGAGTTAGTAGAGTAATTTATAGATATATCTATTAATTTAGTTACTCTTACTTTATTAATTATGATTATTTTGTTTCTCCTATTCCCTTTCTTTTATTAGCCTATTAATCCCTTTTAGGCCCATTGCAACCTTTTGTAATTGTTTGAACATAACTAATTAAATGGTGGAGTTTATATGATTTTCAAACTTCAATTTCATAAGAAGATGACGGGAGCACCTCACCAAAAATTCAAACACTTATATGAATGAGTGATATCGTAAAAGGACATGTAAAATTAATGTATCTGAGCTTGATGAAGGAGGTAGAATAGTGTTTACTTTGTCTTGTTTGTGTACTGATCTACTTAAGAAGTGTTATGAGTTATGGGTCTATTTTGTAACCCCATATGTATACCATTATTAAGTTTAACCTAGGAGACTTTTGGAAGGTGTTTGACAACCGCCTTACTTGAATTTTCATAGTTTTAGTGTTTCTTATCATAAAAGGAGGATTAGAAGAAGGATTGGAGGAGATTGTGATAGCTTCTCTAATTCTTTCTCTTATGTCAAGAATGATTCATTTTTATTTTATCTTTAATGGTAAAAATTCCTAGTTAAGCTTAGAGACGTAGCTGAGGATAAATAATTTAATTATTTAATACATGTTTTAATTATATGTTTGGTTGAATTTATTCTTTTATTCTTGATTCATTGTAAATTCAATCTTAGGAATTATATTGAAATTAAAACAATATTATTAGGCAAAAAGCCTTTAAAAATATAAGTAGATAAATTTAGATCGAGCTAGACAAATAATTTTTCCTTTCCCAATTATTACCTTTTATTGCAATTTTTATTTAAAAATGATTCAAAAAGGTCTTAAATTTATCAATCATTTTAATTTAATAAAAAATAAATAGATAAATTTTTATTTATTTTAAAAATCACATATAATTATGATAAGATTCTTAAGTGATACATTAATCAAAATTAGTTCTGAAAATATCCACGTGTAAATATTTTTTACAAAACACAATAATTTTTACAATTGCGGTACATTAAATATGAAAAGAATGGAATTTGAACGCTGTTTGGGTACGGACAAGCACAATTATACAAAGCAGTTCAGAACAGCACAGCACACGTAGCCAACTTCTACTACTGATTGCATAGTCAGCCCGGCAACGTTATCCTCATCATCTTCCTGTGGGTCTCTGCCATGTCGAGAGGCACTGACCGTCTCATAAAGAGTGTGAAGCGTTTCGCAGGTTCCCAGTACAAGAACTTTACCACTCGCTATGGAGACCAATTGATTGACATTTTCGAGTTCCCCATAAAGCTGGTTTTGTCCCCGTTCACTCTCGCCTTTGACATCGTTGGCTCCGCTCCTCGTGGCTTTGGTGTTCCTGAGCTCATCTCCAAGATCTCTTACACTTCCATCTTCGTACAATTCTCCGTCTTACACTTTGTCATTGCTTTTGGGTTATGTGCTAGCTGACATATTGTCCCAATTCTTTTTTTTTTTTAAGTTCTACTTTTCATTTGCTTAGATGGGTATTCAATCTTTGCCCTAATTATGTATTTTATGGAGCTGCGATTTCGTTATTTACACGAAATGTGAGCTTACATATGGGGCGATACTGTTGTGTTATAACAATACGACAACTTGGAGATTGTTTTATTTTGACATTAGGACAATTATTTTTCCGTTAACCTGTTTGCATTAGGGTAAGTTTACAAGTCTGATTGGAGGACGTATGCTATGTTTGCTGAACTAGGTGTTGCTTAAGTTCTATCCAAATGTTGTGGATTTTGAATTCATATGTGTGTATTCTGTCTTTTATTGAAATTTATTTTCTTAGTGGGAGAGCTAGTAAAATGCTGTTATCTTTATGAGTGAAGCTGCAGTCACACTGGATTTTTGTGACAATTCTTTGGAATTACTGGTTTAGTGTCTGAATGGAATATGTTTTCACTTGAAAAATTGTGCACCACATTTGCCACAAATTGAAAAGTAGTACCGATATTTACCTTTATGAATTATGCTAGTTAAATGGTGAGAAATGAAATATGCCTTGAATTTTTTCAAGTTTCCTTGATCAGTTATTAAGTCATTCTATGAGCTTTTACATAGAATTTGCATAAATTATTGCATTTCTATGTTAGTGTAAACATGATGGGGGTTTCAATATTTTCATATAAGCATGGAGGTTGTTTCAATATTTACTTTGCGATTTGCTGTTGTGTCACAGGGTGTTTGCACTTTATTGGTTCTCTATATGCTGAAGAACCTGGAAAAACAGAAATGGGCCTTTTTTGGGATGCTAAATCCATTTATTTTTAGATTATGATTGTAACTATGCTAAACTAGCTGAGGTTTCGATCAAAATATTCAATCTATTTCATTGTGAATGCTTCTAGTTGTATTGTTTTATGTATAAGAATTTGGCAGATTCAATAACGGTGTTTTGATTTTTTTTTTCCACTTACATGCTTCATGGTTTTGTGTTTGTTGGTTAGCTTAGAGGTAGAACTTTGTTATCAATTGATAGGGATTTACTTTCCCATATTCACTGTAGTAAAATTTGGAAAAATGCTTGGAATATCAATTTTATTTTATGTTATGATTGCCATTGTGAATTGTCTTCCCTGTTCACTTGTTTGCAGGCAATTGCTACACTTGGTACCTATGATATTATATTGGAGCTGGGAAAGAAGGTGGTGTGTCAAAGGTACTGACACTGCAATAATATATTTCCGTTCTAGTGTCCTTTTATACTAAATTTAATTTAATTGATGTGTATAATGTTAATCTTCATATCTGGCAATACGCCGATGATCTTTTCCTATCTTAGATGAGTATTCTTCCTAAAAGTTACGACCATTCATTATAAAGAAAAATGTCCCTATCAGAGTTTTCATGCAGTAAATTATGTATTTCATATTTTGAACTTGAATAAGTGGAACTGGATATGGTACTAGATTATGGGTTATCTCTTCTTGTTCGATATCCCTCAAAGTGGGTGGTCATTCTCTCTCCCTATTTTTGGCAAAGCATGATTAGGAGGGGTACAGAGGTTATCAATAATCATCATTTTTAAATCATATGGTGCACTTTCATGTTCACTAGTGCAGTGAAATATTGTGCGCTAAATTTTAGTTGGCCGGTGACATGTGCATTTTGTATTTCTTTGTTTTAAAGAACTAAAATTAAGTGTTCCTAGTGAAGTTGGTGCTTTATGTAATCTGAAAGGTTTGTATTAGTCCTGTTACAAGAGGCTGTCTGTGTGAATTGCAGAAATTGTCGGACATGCAATGGATGGCAGGCATTGCGATGTACCATGTGCAGAGGATCAGGGAAGGTGCAGTACCAAGTTAAAAGTTGCACACTAAGAAGGTACATCACTTTGGTTAAATTCATCAACTTGAGTATCTTGAAATATCCTATGTAAAAAGCTGTTAATCCTGATAGAAATCACTTATTCAGTTCTCATGTATAATCAAAACTAATTTGTCATGTCATCAGTGTAAGTAGATCCAATTCAACTATCTAGCCTAATGCATCTAAGAGGATTGAAAGAAATAAATATAGATGTAGTAGAATATAAGTTTAATGCACATGGGCTGTAACCATATTGCCATTAAGACTCCTAACACAATAAAACACCCCCAAAGCTGAAAATAAAATGAAAGAATGGCAAGAAGATAAGCACTTTATTGGGTAGTTTTGACGTCATAGTGGTATCTGTATTAACCACAAGTTATGGACTGGTTAGTCTACGTTTACTGATCTGCTAGGATCATTATCTATTGGATTGTTTCTTTTATGTGCAACCAAAATATTTCAGGATGAGGTTTAAGAGCAACCACTTCTCCTATTGTTTCTCCTCTCACTGATTTCTTGCCCGATCTAAGCAAACAACTATATCTCATTCTTAATATTGAAATATGGTCTTTTATATATCAGGTTGAGAATAACTTAATATTTGTGCCTTTCCTATTTTTTTCATTTAATGTTATATTATTATCTCCTATTTACCCTTTAACTACTTATGCATGAGAATAACTTAATATTTGTGCCTTTCCTTTTTTTTTAAAATTTAATGTTATATTATTATCTCCTATTTAACATTTGACTACTTATGCATACTAGTTTGTTGTTTTTACATTACATTATTAGTTTTATAATGCTCATTTCAGTGGAGAGAAGGCTACAGCAGAGTGTATTGCTGATGCCATTACTGAAAATCGTGCTGGGCTGGTGCATCTGCCCTCCACTATAGATCTTAATATGCCTTTGCCATCCAAAGACTGCCCAACTTGTGATGGAACGGTGAGACTTGAATGTCCATGCATTTGCAACCAACATTTTAAAACATGTCACGCCCTCCCTGTACTTAATCCCTTATGGTTTATGTTGGCTGTGACTTATATGGCTGTGCATTTCTTCATTTCTAGCAACTAACTTTCTATTTTCTGTGGACTTGGATGCATATGGTGACTGAGACAACTTTGCATCCTTGGCCCTAAGTTGCAATACTTGCAGAACATGAAAAATCTTTTAGTTTGATATTTACTTGCCTTGCAGGGTGTAATGAGCTGTCCTGAATGCAAAAACAAATTACAAATAAGGATCTCTGCGGATGATGTGAGTTCTATATTTTTAATTTAGTGATGCTGGATTTATTCTGTTGCTTCCTTTTGAAAAGGGATTTCTCGAATATAGTCAGGTAGCTCATCACATGTGTTTAGAACAGAAAAACAACTATGCTAATAGACACCTTTTAGTTAATCTCTTTAAAAGCTGCAATATATCAATTTAAATATCTTTTCCTTCTGCACAACATAACAAATATGTGCAGACTGCACAGTCTAATTATTAGCGCAGATGCTGTGGATTTGCAATGCTTTATTGTCTTATAAGCATTCTTTTGTAACTTCTACATGTGATAATACGAGTTCCTGACAGTGAAATGCACCAACAGCAATCTTATCTTAGAAATTATATTTATAAATGGCTGTGTAACTTTTGTTATGTTGCTGCATGTTAATGTTCTACCCCCTTAAAATAATACAATTGCTTCCCTATTCTTGAATGGGGTGTTGTGAAGTTTTCCTCCAATTTTGAGAACAATAATGTGCAATTTATAGCTAAGGAGTTAAATGGTGGAAATCGGTAGTGAAACAGTAATTTTCTGATTTGCTGATTCGGGGAATTGTTTGGATCAAACGAAAACTGTATATAGAAGAAAAAAAGTTAGTACTAAGTAGATGTAAGCAGTTTTTAATTAACAAATATTTTACTTAAAAAACTTATTATAGAGTTTGTAATGGGGAAAAATGAACAACTTAAGAGTTAATAATGCAGTAGCAATAGAAAAAGGTCATTGCATAATGTGTCTGCATAACTTAAATATGCTGTACATATCATTGCCATGAAGCTTTATAGTTTGTGTTCTGCCGTTACATTTGTTGAAGTTGTGCATCCTTACGAGCTTGTACTTCTCTGCAGATCATGGAACCCCCATGGAAAGCCATTAATGTCTTGAAAAAGATGGACTATCCTTATGAGGCAAGTGTCCTTTACCCTGTTGGTAAATATTCTAATTCCACTTGCTTAAGGTTTGGGTTGAGACTTGGTTGTATTTTTAACAGTTGAATTGAAAGCAATTGAAATCCGTACTTAATTATTTGCAATTGCAATGTCCTAAATTTACAATATGCTAGTGAGGAGGCTGGGCCTGCATTCTATGGCTTATACCACTTTTAGAATGTGAGATACATTCTGATGGTGCACGTGTGCTAGTGCTCTTGTCTGTGCACATAGTGGAATGGCATGCCATTGCATTGCCATGGTCTCAGTGAAGCAGTGGTTTGCTAGGGAAAAAATATGCTACTCCAGAACTTTGATCAACTTTTAAGAAAGTGTATATTTGATTGTCAAATAAAAACATGTTATTGGGCCGTGCAGATAGTTTATTTGGTATCTTCTGCTTTTTATTTACATTAACCTGCTATTTTTCATTGCAGTGTTTTATTTGTATGATGTTGGTTTTCTGAATTGAAACACTTGAAATTTTGCATGCAGGGGTGCTCTGTGGCCCCTGTAATTGTTCATTTCATTGGAGTGTTTTATTCTTCATGATAATATGTTACTTGCATGATTTGTGAATTGTTCTTTTCCTATATTGGTTGCCCAAGGTTACAAAGATAAATATTTCACTAATCAAAACAATATATTTTTTTGTTTTCTAGTTTTGTTTATTTCCATTCTGTTTCCTCTTTATAAGTAGTAATTATTATGTTTTGCATATTCCAGCTGGCTCCATATGCTGGATCCTAAAATTGGTAATGATGTGTGATTTTTAGAAGGGAAAGCTAGAGACAATTGCTTATTGTTAACTAGGCTTTAGGCTTCCTACTTATAATAGCAGGGTAATACAAGCTAACTTTAATATTCCAAAATAGTACTATTTCGCATGGGATACTTTTATCAGAATCCATAACATAATATGCTAAATATATAGCGCTTTCTTGCAAGTGAACCATAGATGCTTCAGTTTGTTACAAATTGCCTTTACCCTAAATTCATACAATTTTCTATGTAGATTTGAAACCTTCATCTACAAATCTTCATTCTTGGCAATTTTTATCATAAAGTGTCAACCTAAGAAGATTTTGGTTGAGATGCTTTCTCAAACTATCATACACTCTTCATCATTTGAAGAGTTTTGTGGAGACGCACCTGCTTAAATCATCACTAGCAAAATTGATTTCAGGAAGAGGTTCAATAAAATCAGCAACTGTATTGAGTTCTCCAACATTTATAAGTGAAGTTGATATCTTAGTCCAGGTTATCACTCTGTCAGTTTAAAACCGTAAGTTTTCAATGAAAAGCAGGGTGGTGTGAATTGTACCACGTCAGTACTGTTCATGCCCTATAGCAGCCATCGTCATTGGTTTTCTTTAGGGTTTCTAATGCTTTGATGCCATGTATAAGAGAAAATAGATAATAGAAATACTTGTTATTAACTAGGTTTTAGCCCTCTATTTATAATAGTAGGAAAATATTAGCTATTTCTGATGTTTCAAGATAGTATGATCATAATATAGAATGCATTTCATAATTATGCCAAGTTTCTTACATGATTTAACTTTGTTCATAGAATGTAGTATATGTCAGCAGATGTTGTGCAAATTTGCAGTCTTATTTAAATCTAAGGATTAGTTTCCTTTGTGGTTGCTATTTCAGCATATAGTTGACAGCATGAGAGATCCCAGCATTGCTGCGTTTTGGTTGTTTTCATTACCTCAGATTGTTGGAGGAATCGATTATGATGATGATGTCAGGCAGAAAATTTGGTGGCAGTACAGGGTATATTGTCAACTTGCTTCTTTATCCCTCTGTTTCCTGAACCCATTTTATGCTTTTCAAAATTTCCTGGATTATCCTTTGGTTCAAAAATCGTTTCAATATTTAATATTTGATCTTTGCATCTCTAGCCCCTTTTAAATATATAAATGGAGTGCATATTGTAGCTGCTAAATGTTTCTTTTATGCCTAGAACCATTTTTAAGGTTGAAGCATGTCACTGAGAGAAGCAACAAAAATATTTATTCCTGCATTTACTAGATCTTCAATATTTCAATGTTTGGTTGAAGCCACCAAACTGGATGAACTGCTGCTAACACAAGTCTCTGCTGTTGTATGTGCCTCTATTTTTCCAACTCGACTGCACAGAACTGTTATCTATCCTATGAAAATTGTTAGCTCAAGCAGTATTCCATTTGAAATTTTAGGCGCAGGATTTGTGATAATCATTTATATCATGCTTCTGGCCATTGATTAGGTAAGGCTCTGGATGGCATGACATTAAACTTATTGCTGCTATCACCATGAATTGAAGTTTCCTGCCAAATCTCCTGGTTATTTTGACATGGTGCCTGAAGCCTCACCCTGAATTTGCAGAAGTGGCCAATACTATATATAACATACACTATTTTATACAAGTTGTACTTCACCATAACTTTATCAAATACCAAAATCATAAGCCAAGCTGAGTGAATAAATAATTTTTTAATAGTTACATGCATGCCAATTCCTGTAATAGTTTGGCAAACAAATTTTATCCTGTTTGATTTCTGTTGGTCTAGGAATCAACGCGGTATAATCAATTACGTGATGCTGTAGCCAAGCGAAAGCCTGGATGGGAGCACTTGCAAGAAGTAAGATGATGTTCTGTTATCGTATGCTAAATTAGTTGCCTTGTGCTATGAATTGTCGTATATTATGCATTTTCGCTGGGTGTAATGATATTTATTATAAGATGTAAACTGTCTGCATGGAGAAAGTGCTCAATGTTGTAGTGTATGCATTACTAATTTTGACTAACCAATGTCGTTTCCTGGTTATATCTTTTTAAAGTGTTATTCTTTAACTTTTGTCTTGAAGCACTTGGGACATGCATATTGATTGTGTAGTGGAAAAGCTAAGGGCACATTTATGTTCACATTACTAGAAGAGTCTGTTGGGTTTTTATTAACACTTAGCTCCTCCTTGTTCAGGGAAATTATTTTCCAGAGTTCTGATCAGAACATATTTACCATTTGCAGGCTTTGATCTCCATAGATCCTGTCCGTGCCAGAGAAGATCCTGTTGTTGTGAAAAATGTTTCATATTATAAGGCCAAGAAGGCACTGGAGGCAGAGGTCATGAAGCTTGATCCTCCACCACGACCACAAAACTGGGGTGTAAGTAGTAACTATTCTCACTGGAAGTCTTCCAGTTCTTAAGTTATGGCAGGTATATTTATCATGCCAATAACTGGAAGAAAAGAACGATTGGCATTTGAAAAAGCGTCTATCGTCTATCCATTGGGGTTGGAGATACAACTTTCCACACAGAGAGAGAGAGAGGGATGGAGAGGGACATTCAAAAGTTAATAGGATACTGGAGTAAGAAGTTTGTTCAATTAATGAGAAAATATTGATATTTTGCAGGAGTTGGACCTACCATTGAATGCCTTATCCTGGAGTGAGGAAGATCTTAAAAGTCCCCAAAAATTCTATGAGATGACTATCCTTCTTAATGCACAAAGAGAAATCGCTGATAAGATTTTGGATGCACAATGGGAAACTAAATGGCGTCAAGACAAGGTTGGTGATGTTTGCATCTTTTTTCCTCTATTATATACTTTGTCTAGGATTTACTTGACTGGCGGATTGAAGTATAACCTTCACTTGTAAATGTGCCCTGGAATTAAATAAATTGACATAAGGTCTCTATTATCGTAAAGAGTAAGAGAGATTGGAAGAATGTGGCTTAAGGTACTCATATGCTTATTTTTATGTGTGTGTGTATATATATATTTAATATTAGGTTATAATAGGGGGACCAGTATCATTTCATAAACACCTTTATTTTTAACATTCTTCCTCATATTGGTGCATAAATTTCATGTGACCACGCTTGTTTTAAACAATTTCAACTTGAGTTCCTCTCAAAGGTTTTGTAAATAGAACGGTTAGTTAATCACTTGAACTGACAAAAGAAATCACAAGTTCCTCCTCCAATAGTTTTCATAATGCAGTGACAATCAATCTCGATACCTTTGGTTCACTCATAATAGACTAAGTTTGATTTTATATCCAATACTGCTTGAGTAACAGAGTAGTTTCAAAGACATTAACCAGGCTTCTCCAATTTCTGTAAAGCCAATGTCTGACCCATAGTAACATGTGACAAATAGTCATGGCGCAACATATTACCCCTGAACTGGGGTGGGCAATATATTACAACAGTGTTACAAGTACTTAGATAGCCCTATTTTTCACAATAGTCTCAAAAGTTCACACATTCTTTTAACATGCCGAAGTCCTTGATACATTGATTTTGAATACTCAATTGGGGTAAATTACATAATTTTATAGTGGGGTGGCAGATTTGTGTTGGCAGATTTGTGAACTTATGCTTTTGGGTTGATAATGCTGTGTTATATCAAATAACCAGCTTGCATGTGTGTGCTATCTTGAGACAGTTAATAGATCTCTAGATCTCTATTGTAACATCACAGATAAATGAGTTTACTGCTCTGTTTCTTATTTACGAATGGAGTTATATAAGGTTTTCTTAGCTTTGTTGTCAAAAAGTTGGCGTTGAAAAGTATAAACTCCAATAATTTGTAGGCATTTGAGCACATAAAAGCCATGACACATACCTTATTCAAGGAAAAACTAATTTAGTTTCAAAGGTTGTACTTCATATTTGTATCTGAATAAGCTTTCTCAATGCTATTCTGCACATCTTTAGAAAAAATTTTGCCACTTGCATTTGCTATTTGCCCTGTACTATATGATCTATTCTGAATTGTAGTTGAATGAAAAGCTGGAGGAGAAGGTCCAACCTTTCTTGCAGAACATTGACAATGCTGTCCTTTCTAGGCCTATTGTTCTACAATCACCAAATCAGGATAAAAAGGTTTTGCCCTTATTCTTTTAGAATTTGTATTATTAAGTTGCTGTGATTGGGCTGCAAAACTTTTCGGCCATGCCACTGGCAATTGGAGAATCAATTTCCTATTTGCTTTACCTATTCTTTCTTCCGTTTGTGTTCTATTCTAGTGTAGCAGCAGATTTTGCTGATTCTTTGTAAAATCTCTTCGGAACTGGGCATTTTATTGCCCTGGTTCAATATTCATTCATGATTATATCTTATGCTCGATTTGTTTAATGAAGATGATATCATCATACCTTACCTCCTTCAGCTATTGTGAGCTTTGTGTTCCAAGAAGGGGGACCTATCATATGTCCAGTAACATATAGCCAAGTTTTGAATATTTGGGCTTAAGTGATGTGAGCAGGCGTCAGGATCATCAAGTAGATGGCGTACATGACGGGGGCTAATTTAATGATCCATCACTTAAGC